>VDFB02193867.1:639227896-639261075 GCA_007258455.2 Sequoia sempervirens
TCCCAACACCAAATCAGGGCCTCCTTAAGTCCAATTTATAATCAACTATTCCCAAATCAAGCAAGAAATAATTTTTTCTATGGTACAATACCTTTGTAGTTGCACAACAATTTCGACCATGAATAGAAGCCTTTGAATCCGCTACCATTCAATGTGGTGGAACAATGGAAGAAATCCTCTGCTAATTTGTTTCTTTTGAATATCTTAGCTATTCCAAAGAAAAAGTGATTACTGCGGAAGGCCCTACTCAAACATGGAAGTATAGAGCCAACAAAGCAATCATTCAAAGGAAAAAATTTTGATTCACCACCTCCAGCCAAAGTCCTCACAAAATGTATCGAGGAAGCCTTTAATACTAAAGTTATAGGTAATTCAAAATTGAAACCCTTTTTCCTGACTCTTATTGTAGGTAAGAAATTGTTGCATAATTCCATGATTGACTTTGGTGCTAGTACCATAGTAATGCCAAAGTAGATAGTTGAAGCCTTAGGACCTAGCTATGAACCTTTAAAAAGAGGGGTTATCTAGCTTGATGGGAAAAAGTTTGAAACCGTAGGTGTCATTAAGGACCTCCCCTTGACTCTATTATCTTGCCATACTATCATAGTTCCATAGGATACTATGATCATAGAAGTTCCCCCCACGTTTGGTCTTTGTTTATCCCAGGAATTTACTTCAAAGATAGGCAAATATCTTTCTTTAGATTGGTCACACTTAATCCATTGGACCAAACACAGAGCTAAAATGAAGATAGTGTCTAAGCCTCTACATTCAGAACATGTGGTGGATGAAGCCATGATCAAATTTTAGGCTGCTCATACCTCTATCACCAAAGAGGAAATGTATTGTACTAATCTACTAGAAGATGAGAAGGTGGCCAAAGACTAGATTGATCAGGAAGAGGTACTCTTAAGTGAATATATAGACACTAATCATTTCAAAAATTATCATGCTACTTGATTGGGAACCTATGTTATCTATGATGAAGATCAAGTGATTTTGAAGGTCATGAAGGAACCTGAGGGAGATCAAGCCTCAAAACTATGGATGCTACATTTTGATGGAGTGAGATGTAAAGTTGGTGAAGGAATCAGGATATGTTTGATGTCCCCATTAAATGAAGAGACCCTCGGGTCTTTTCACTTTTAGTTTTCCTATTCAAACAATGAAGCTAAATATGAAAGGCCTGGTGTAAGGTCTAAGTCTTGCAGAACAGATGGGCGTCAAGAAAATAATAGTGTTTAGAGACTCCAAGCTAGTGGTCAATTAAGTCTAGGGGCTCTTCACTACCAAGATTGTCTACATGAGATCCTATAGACATAGAGTCTGGGACCTGATTGAAAGCCTTCAATATTTCAATATTTAGATAGTGCCCATAGAGAAAAATGCAGATGCAGATCGCATGGTAGAAATTGGATCTCAATTTGACCATGTTCCTAACCTAATTCACAACGCACACTCTGTACAGGTGATCTTACCATTGGAAATCCTAGATAGTGCTCAAAGTTGGCAAGAATTCAAAAGTGATGAACACATCACCTCATTCATCCAACAATCGAGAGAGTTTGTTGAGCAACTCCAACCAACAATTGTTGAGTCCTATGAAGGGAAAATTATTTAGTTAAGGTCCAACAAACTTCCAAAAGGATTGGTCACTCTCAAAAACCAATTCAATTGTGATGATGCAAGGAATAAAAAGAGGAAATTTTTAGTGAACAAAAGTGAAAATACAAACCTTCAAGTTGAGGATGGAAGGAATTTCAAGGTCAGAAAAGATGTCCCACAACACGATAAAGAAATGCTCATTTAGTTTTGTAAGAAATATGGAGTAGTGGCCTGGTCATATGATTACCTCAAGGGATATGACCCCGAAATAATCTAGCATACTATAGATCTGATGAAAGGAGAAAAACATATCCACCAGAAGTAAACACCAATAAATCTAAAGATTGAAGCCTTGATGGCTCAAGAATTGAAAAAGCTAATTAAGTATTGGATCGTCTTCCCAATCAAGCATAGCACATGGTTGTCCAACTTGGTTCCTATCCAAAAGAAGAATTGAGACATCATACTGTGTGTGGATTTCCAGGACCTGAACATAGCATCCCTAAAGGACCACTACCCCTTGCCCTTCATGGAGTCTATCTTGAAAATAATGGTTGGCTCAAAAATGTTCTCTTTGTTGGATGGATTCTCTGGTTATAACCAGATCTGAATAAAAGAGGAAGACCGACAAGATGTAACATTCACTACCAAGGGGGAACATTTTCCCACATGATACCCCTTCATCTCTCAAATGCAGAGCCAATTTCTAGTAGTAAGTAAATGCTATTACTTTCTTAGAAATTTGATCAACAAGACTTAATCTACTCTGGATGATTCACCATCTCCTCTAAGTTTAAAGATGATCATTTTGATAATCTAGAAATGGTTTTTGAAAAATGCCAGGAGTTTGGGATATCCTTGAACCCCAAAACATGTGTTTTCAAAGTTCTGCAAGGAAAACTATTGGGACATGTGGTGTCCAAAGATGGAATTGCAATTGACCCAAAGTAGGTGAAGGAAATCAGGGAGCTTCCCCTACCAGTCAACAAGTGAAGTTCAAATTTTGGGAAAGGTAAATTTCATAAGCAAATTCATTTATGATTTTTTCAGGATTAATTAGACCTATTACCCTGATGTTCAAGAAGGATCAATTGTTCAAATGGAAAAAAGAGGCCAAGGAAGCGTTTGAGAAGGTTAAAGACGTATTTCTTTAGCTCTTGTTCTAGTAAACCCAGACCTATCAAAGGACTTCATAATGTATGTGTTTAGTAGGAAATCCAAGATTAAGCATTATTTTAACCTAAAACGATGAAGAAGGAAAGGGAGAACATATGATAGCATTCCATTCCAAAAATTCAAGGATTATGAAATGAATTATAAATTTGTTGAAAGAAAACTCAATTCACCATTGTTAAGGCTCAAGAAGTTTGACACCTTATATCTCTTGGTAACAAGGTGAAGTATATGCCATGTATTCTAGTGTGATCGAATACATTATGGAAAGAGAAATCATAGAGAAAAGGGCCAACTAGATTACTAAGATCCTCGAATATGAAATTGAGGTTAGACCCACCAAGACCATCCAAGGGAGAGGACTGTGTGAATATTTGGTGCATGATCAAGAATGCTAGCTTAAGAGGAATAATTCGAGCTTGTTCTAATGAATGAATCTAAGTCTGAAGGATATTGTTTGGTAGAGAGGATGATATTTATGTAGACCATGAAATATCTAATGAGCCTCCCTTCATAGAAGAGAAGATTCTACAAATTGTAGAATAATAGATACACACTCATCAAAGGAGTCCTTTTCAAAAGGAACTTCAATGGCGTTCTCCTACAGTGTGTCAACATAGAACAAGCAAATAAAATTTAGACATATTTCACAATAGTCCCATTGGCTGACACTTCTATGTAAAGACTGTTGCCATCAAAATTATGTGTGCCAAATATTTTTTTCCTACACTATTAATAACTCACACTCTTTGGTTAAGGCATGCAAGGAATGCCAATTCTTCATAGGGAGAAGGAAGAACTTAGTAATGCCCCTAAATCCAATTGTTAGTGAAGAACCCTTTGTGTAATGGGGCCTTCATTTTATCAGGATGATTAATACTACCTCTAGTGTTAGACAAAAATGGATCCTCATAGCTACAAACTACTTCAATAGGTGGACCGAAGCCATGCCTCTAAAGAATGTGATCGAAGAGAAGATTGTGAACTTTCTCGAGGAGATTGTAACAAGATTTAGTCTATTGAAGACCATCATCTCTGACAATGCTAAGGCTTTACTAAGCTCAAAGGTATTTCAATTTGCACCCAATCATGGCATATTCTTAAAAATATCTTTAAACTAATACCTATAGGGAAATGGCCTAGCCGAGTCAACGAATAAAAATTTAGCCCAACTCATTAAAATAATCAAGTTGGAGCATGAAAAGGAGTGGCATGAGAACCTCTAGGCAGTGCTCTAGGAAGACTAGATAAATCCTAAAAAAGTTCTTAAGACTTCGCCATACAAGCTAGTATATCAGAAGGAAGCACTATTTCCCATCTCCACAGAAATTCCTATGCTACAATTGCTCAAGTCTCTAGAGGTGGAATAGAATAGAGCCATGTAGGTCTAGTTGGCCAAGTTGTTGGAGGTGTAGGAGAAAAGAGAAAAGGCCCTAACAGCCATGATTAACCACCAACTGGTGGTTAAAAGGTGGTTTAACAAGAAGACCTTAGACTAGGGTCTTAAATGTGGAGACCTAGTGCTAAAATTCAATGAAAGAGTTGAAAAGCCTAGCCTACACTGAAAGTTTAATAGCATGTGGGAAGGTCCTTTTCATATTATTCAATGCAAGAAACATAACACATTTGAACTAGAAAACATGGAAAAAGAAGCAATGGGGATTACAGCTAATGGAATCCACCTTAAATTGTTCAATTATGCTTCAATATTCATTTTCCCAGTGTAGATAAGTAATTATGTAAGTTTCCTTTGTGTTTTTATTTTTTGTTCAGACGGTCTTTCAAAATGGAACCCATAATGTAGAAGTTAAAAGGAACCCATAAAGTAGAAGTAGAGAAAGGAACTCAAAGAAGAAGAAAAAGGAACCCATAATAGAGAAAGAAAAAGAGGAAAAAAATTTATTAAAATATTATATATTCATTATACGGTATTATATACTTTTGTATTACAATTTCAAAATGGCTCTCAGGCCATACTTTTTGAAGCATATATATATATATATATACTATGTAGTTTTTTCGAGCATGTAAAAGACCTTTCACTTGAGGCATATATCCAAAACAATGAAAAAAAAGGGACTTCATTCTTCAGGTAGGAGCATCATTAGCATCAACAACATCTAGAACAACTTCATCAATAGCAACATAATCATTAATGGTAGTAGGAGCAACAACAATAGTAATGGCAAGTGGTGGAGGATACATCGGGTTTTGGAAATTAGTGTACTACTCCACACCATAGAGAAACACCACATTATAGTAGCACAACAGGAAGTGGAAGGCATGAGTAACCCTCAGGTGGTGCTCTTCATGCATTAGAATGTAGAATCCACTTAGGAATGGAACTCACCACACCACTACATGTTCTTCAATGTGTTTACAAAGGAACTTACTCACCATAGGAAGACCAAGGCCATACACCACATTTTACACAACTTCTCCAAGGCCACTAGTTAAGGTAGTGCTTCAAGAAGATTTCCAATGTGTAACAAGATCATTGGCTTGGGTACTTGTATATCAATCAAGGAGGCAACAAAATGGGAGAAAATGTCAATAATAACCCTATACTTTTCCTCATATTCTATGCAATCCATCCTCAGTATCCACGTTATTCCTATAATTTCCAAAAAATAATTGTTCTTCATCATGCGTTACGAACACCTATTAGAAATTTCACCTAAAAAGGTTGTCTGGGACTTATTGCTAGTGAGCCTAATATGAGTATTCATTGTGCCTATCTCTACCCAACTACCAAATTCTAATTCTTCCCAATTAACAAGTGCAATTTTGTTGTTATCTAAGAGTCTATTTATAGAAATAGCCAAGGTACATGCATGCAATAACCATGATGCTAATTAGGTATTAACATTGAAGGCCCATCAAGAGAAAACTCAAAATTCCCACCAAGAGAAAACTTGGGAATACCACCCAGTTGCATACGTTATGTACATGAATTGTTGCATGCAAAGTTAAGGAGTAATTAATTAGCTAAAATTGGTGGCAGTCCCGATTGATCATCCACATGGTCAAGTGCTAAAGTGTCATGTTCTGGGAATTTTTATTTCTCCAAGGATGAACTCAATATTTTTGAGTATTCATTATGCTTTTTTCCTAATCATTCCTTTTAGGTTATTAATTGCAAAGCATACAAAAGTTTTTGTATGCCTTCAATCACTAGCTCAATTTCCCAGTAAATGGTGTTGTAGCACATAATGACTAATTGTCATTATGAATTAATGTCTTTTCAAAGGGCAAGGAATTCATTTCATATGATCAAGAGAGCTGGTGGTGCATGCCGAATTTATTGTAAAAACGAAACTATTATCTACTACTCCAAGTTGAGAAAAGGATAATTTTAGCATGAGAGAGAACAACACTATGAAAAGTTTCTTGAGTATGCTATTTAGTATGGCGAGCTTTGAGTGCAGAATTTTCCGAAGAGCGTACTAAATTGTAGAGAGTTTGAACATTGCTAAGGTCTACAAATTCTTGAAATGGCCCAAAATATTTTGATGGAAGCACAAGGAGAAGTGACCCAAAGCTTATCTAACACCATCTATGTGAGACTAGTGACCAACATTTTTGATGACATCTCTTATGCTTCGCCTGGGATACCAAAGAAGCTAAAGTGGGTCCACATGTGGGCTATGGACAAGAAATTTCACAGGCACCAGACCCTAATAATAGAGGAATGGGATAACATTAATGACCCCATCCTTAAAACCAACCCTAAGATTCTTAGGGAAGTATCATGTGAGAGAATGAAATAGTCCACTAGCCAATAGTCTTTGACATACAAGGTATGGTTGAGCAGTCTCCTATAGTATATGGAAATTCCTTTTGTGCATCACTACCTAGAACTAGTCCATAAATCCATGCAACACTTTAACCCAGATACCGTTGCCTTTGAAGACTAGGAACTAAGGGTTGTAATAAACATGGAAGCTATAAGGGATATGTTATGCATCCATGCCAGAAAGGGCTATAGGGAAGAAAAGATGGAGACGTTCACTCCAGAAAAGGGGGAAGAGTTTTGGCAGAACAAAGTTCTAGCTCTAACCTTTTATAACCAAGAAACCAAAAGTTGTAAAGAATATTTTTCAAAGCCACCATAGATTCTTGTTGTGCACATTGCTTTTAGCATGGACTTGCAGGAGGCCTTGTCTATGATGACTTTTGTTTGTGGCATGGACACTGACAAGTACATGCAAGAGTTTCAAATGGGTCTAGGTTTTTAGTTGAGGAGACAACATTCCTTATTTTAGTATGACTTCATAGAAGTGTCATTGTCTAGGAAATTCTAAGACAAATCAAAGAATACAACACACAACATAAATTCAAGTTTTCTTCTCTCCTTGCTCATATGTTTTTGCATCAAAACCCTAACTTCTTTACAAAATGCATGGGTTTGGATATTTTTTATGAAAATGGATTAAGGACAGTTTCTGTGTGGATTCCCCTCCTCTCTACAACTTATGATTACTATGCATTTTTGAAGTGCTTCTTGACTCTAATTTGCAAGACTTTAGTGAAGATGGCAAGATTTATTGGCTATCCATAAGCCAGGTGGATGCAGAGTTTTTGTCCTCCTTGCAATTGGTTTCTTGGGGAGGATTTCACATTCATGTTAGGTTGCATGGCTTTACCAAGGAGCCATTCCAACTCCTCGCATGTCTCACAGATAGGGTGTTGTCCCTCAAGGTGTTTCGGCAACTGTTGATTATCAAAAAGAAATTTTCCTAAGGGAAAAATAAGGTTTTTTCGTCCACCTTTTGAGCTTCAAAACAATGGTAATGATAAAGAAGTAGGCGCATTGTCCACTAGAAGCAAAGTTGGCTCATCTGGGACTGGTGTTAATTTGTGACAAGTGTCAATATAACCCCAAAAATGACTTAGTGGACCTAAACATTAAGGTGACTCACAGGTCCTAGCCTTACTAGGAAGCTTAGTGGAATCCACAACCAAAATAGGATGACCTATTTGTGGACCTGGCCTATATTCATGCTGACAATAAGAGGTCATTGTGGCTCTCTTTCTATTTTCCTTTGGTGAATCCTAATGAGAAGCAACAAATGGGGGCCACCCTTCACAATAATTTGGTAAAGCATTTGTAGTGGAGCAAAGATAAAATTGTAGCCTTCTAGATTTATCATCAGGAGATCAAATGTCTTGATGCCTTGTTCCAAGAGGTAGACAAGGATGAAATATTTGATACTCTATGGAATAGAGGGAATGATGATACTGATACAAGTGATGATGATGATGATGTAGATTGGGAAGAAGCTAGGAAATATAGAGAGGGAAAGGAGGTAAAACATGCCAAGTACAGAAGAAAGAAAAGGGGACAGAGTAGTCTGACAAGACTTCATTGAAAGTGTGTCTAATTGCATCATGGTCGCAGGCCTCACTACCACATATATGGACTAGAAAAAGACCCAAGGGTATCTCAGCAACCTTCAGAGGTCATAGAGGTGGACAATTCCCCACTCGATAAGAGGCTACACATAGATGAAAATTCTAGAGAAGGATGACATGAGCCTGTAATGATCCAAGGACTGGAGTCCTCTACACCTCAAGTATCTTTCTCTCCCCCTCTTCTCACTACACAATATTTGGTTACTCCTACTACTTGTGGCGTATTTGCACTCCCAATTACTTTGAGTTTTGACCTTTATTTTTACACTTCTACTTCTGTAATTAGGGAGGTTTCTCCCAATTCATCTAAATCAAACATGCATTTTTTACTCCCTTGCGGTTAGTTCCACCATTTTTCACAACCTAGTCTAAATTTTCCATTACTACCCATTTTACTCCCACCATGTCGGTCAGGACTTAGCTTGCTCAACATATGGAATCTATTACATCTCCACTACCATCACTACTCCCCATGAGTCCTTCCACCACTTCCTTGACTGGTCCTTGGTATAGCATTCCCTCGTTCTCCCCATTAATGGTCTCTCTGCCCAAGAAGACATCAGTCGGGACCACAACTCTCTCGTTTCATTTTTCTCTTCCTCTCGATGTGCCCTTCACTAGAAATTTGATTAAATCACCAACATAATTTATGTCAGAGGGTGAGAAAATAAGAGTGGCATGGGATCTTAGAGTCCAGAAGAGGAAAGCAAAAGATGATGTAAAGTCGCCATAGCCATGCATGAAGATCCTTCTTAATGAAGCTCAACATTCATTGCATTTTGTAATTATGCATCTGAAAACCATCAAGCCATAGGGAGATATGCAACGTAAGGACTATATGATACATGTTGTAGAGATTGATCTATGCATAGCCTGACCATAAGACAAAGTTGAGCTGATGGAGGAAACCAAGTGAGTGGTGACTACTGACTTCCTCAAGTGTAGTTTCCAACTGAAAAAGAGGGAGGACAAGATCAAAACTTTCAAGGAAAGGGGGGAGGTCCTACTAAATAAAGAAAAAGAAAGGGAAGCTAAAATTACACAAATATCTCAGCAAGCGCAGGAAAAAAGTGACAAACTCTGGGAAGAAATTTCAAAGTTCCATTCTATGGATCCCAACCTAGTCACTGAGTTACAATAGAAAAATGAGGAGTTACAAAACAAATTAGCTCAAGAAGATGGAGAAATGAAACAAAATACCAAAGAGATTCAACAATAGTGAGCTCAATTAGAGCAGGAAATACAACATAAGGATCAAGAGCTCCAAACCAAAAAAGCTCAATTTGAGAGGGAGATCTAGGAAGTAAAGAATTCCCTAGAAAAATAATTTACAACCAAATGCTACCCTAAGGAATGATTTCTTTCTGAGTTAAGAACTCTATAGGAACAACTCTCTATTGTAGACAAGAGAATTGAGGAGCTAACACAAGACGTTGAGTTGAAGGAGATGGAGATTAGTTCTTTAAAGAATCCTCCCCAACCCCTTGCTACTCAGCCATATCTCCTTTTATTAGCCCAACAACTATACATCTACTAAGAAAAGGTCAAGAATTTATGTTTGACTCTTTAGTTGGTGCTTCAATTCATGGTGGAAGAGGCAATTTTGAGTTGAGAGGTTCATGGAATAATAGAATAGTTCCCATAGTTCATTGCAGAGAAAGTTCTCAAGGTAGAGAAGTTTCTAGATAAGCTATACATGGTGGCGAAAGAAGACCTGGTGAACACGAGGATTAAAGATTAGAGGTTAGCTACTAAGATGAAAAAATAATTCATCTAATTTCATGCAGCCATCCTCCATGCTAGTGACTACTCGACAACATTGAATTGGACTATGAATAGTATATGGATGAAATTATCCTAACTGACTCAAATGGGATTTCCCTCCCCTTTTCTTTCCAATGATTTGATGGCCGTAGTAGAGCACATTGCAACAAAAATTGACAAGAATCAATAGGAGTTATCTACCTTTTAGCATTTCATTCAACCCCTTACTACTAAGGAAATTGAAGGCACCACCCATTAGATAGCGCGACTGCTCTTTCAACTTGAGTATGGGACATGGATATCCATAAAGCTTCCCTTCAAAGAAGTGATTAATCTATATGAGACACAAGGGAATCTACATTCCATATCAATACCATTTGAGGTTAATTGTCTACCTCTACAAACCATGCTCTCAAAGCCCTAAATCCATTTCCCAATAGATAAGGCACTGGCCCTCAAACCAAAAATTTTGTTTTCCCATTTCATAGGAAAAATTCCCTTGATAGTTTCCAAAATCTATGGTTTGAAAATACCTTGAGCTCCCCTTCAGGTTGATAATATTGTTTTCCTCAGCTCTAGCCCATGCCTCATATCCTTATATATGTTCAGGCCCCTTTTGAAGAGTTTTTTGTGCTCCTTAAAAAAGAGTTCCCTTGCTGCTCTACCGATCCCCACCATGTCTCCACATGTCAGTAGCATGGGCCTTTGAGATCATTTTCCCCTTTGATGCTCTATTGAGCTCTTTATGTATGCCATGTAGAATCATTTCATGAGTACCTTTTAGCAGACCCAAAGTCAACGCTCGAGATGAAGACTCTCCCACATGTCTTCATTGTGGAGATTTTTGGTGCTAGAAGGAAATAATTAATGACAAGCCCCATCCTATTTCCATGTGTCTAAACCAAATCTATGGGCGAACGAAACATGTTTGCATAGGAATTTTCCTACTTCCACAATGGGAACATAGTCATTATTCATAGGGGAATGCATCTAGTTCGAAGGTGACTGCATTCCATGTTTCAGAATCTTTTCTATTGCAATGACCATAGGAAATCATTGTGATATATATCATTGCTAGTGCTAGGGGAAATTTTCTATTATTTGATCTCAAGCAGTGGGATGCTTCTCTATATATACCAATTTAGCTCTCTGAAAGGGGGTTCAAAGTTTAGAGAATACACAAAAAATTATGAAAACACACCAGGCCTTTGTATTGTTTTTAAGATTATTGTCCATCCTTTCTATTTATTATCTAATTGAAAAAACATTATACTATGTTGTTACTGTACTAAGTAGTTTATTTGTAGAACCTCTATAATTTCAATATAAGTTTGTTGATTTAGACCATGTCTTGAACTCTTCTTTTAGTAAATGTGTATGGAGGTTATTTTATGTTATCTAATGAGCTTCTTAGGCTTTCTATTTGTGCTCTCTATTATTTCCAGACATGTAGATTGTTGAACAGGCCCTTAAATCCCATCTGAAAGGAAGATTTACCATGCCCCCACCTACATCTTGGCACATCGCCTTAGGTTAGAACTTTATTCTATATATCTACTTCCTTTTCCCATTCCAAACCACCCAAATTCAAAAGTATCTGACTTCTTTAAAAACCTAGAGGTCACTCAGTTTAGCGCAATTGGTCCCCCCATTAACTGATTTTCTCATAAGGTTGTTGCTTGGCATTTTTTTGCATCAACAAGACTCATTCGCCCAAGGTGGTGAATGAGTCCCATTAGCCATAATTTTTGAGACTATTTTTAAAAATGCTTAGAAAGGTGTGAAATTGGGTTTAGGACCCAAAAAAATAGGTGGAACTCACTTACCCAAGGTGGGAAATGATTCCCAAATCACTAAATCTAGGCCATTCAACCTAAAACACCTTAATTATGATTGCATATTAATTTGTATCAAGATTATTATTGAAAAGATGCATTAGAGGAGGCTTGTGGATGTAAATAAGGCTGATTAAAGAATAAAGAATCCCGGTTATTTATGACAACACTTAAAAACACTGCAAATAAGGTATGATTAAGGTACATTTTGGTTAGAAAGATGTTTATTAGGTTTAGTTAACTAATAAACCTTACTAAAGTGTGAAAGTGTGTTACAACACTTCACAACACTCTAGCAAGGTACCATTTATGTCAATTAGTTCACAAGGGCCATGAACCTAATGTGAATATGTTAGACATATTAAAACACTAAATCAAGGAATCATTAGGATCATTTCTACAATGAGGGCCCAAACAAGTATGAAAATGTTATAGATGACATTTTTTGACACTACATTTAGTCCCCACATCAAACTAAAGTAGAAAAATCTTGCATCAAGAGGTGTCCAAATGCACCAATGCCAGTAAGATAGGATGACAACAATCAAGAGGGGTGATCAAGCCCCCAGGATGAAGATCTCATGGAAAACTAACATAGGAACAAAAGAACACATGTGAAAATGATATAAGGAGAACCAACAAAGAAAAAGCATGCACTGTCAAAGACATAAGAAAATGAAACAAAATGAAAATAAAAGGGGTGGATCATGCTTTGATTATTTGTACATCATAATATGGATCAAATTTAGTCTGTTTGTCTGAAAAAAATTCAAGCTCACTTTGAGGCTACAAAACTCTAGGCTATCCTCTAGGTGAGGATCTGAAAGGGGTGAGACACATACACACGCAATCAATATGCACTCACACTCACACATGAGTGACTAAGGGAAAGTCATGCCTCAATCAAGCTTCATGTCAAACCATACCAAAGTTATACCTCCTAATAACTTTAATAAGGCACCATACAAAAGAGTTTGAGCATCATGAGGCAAGAAAAACTTTGTATTATTGGAGCTCATGAACAATGAACTTTGAGCTTCATGAGGCAAGAAAAACTTTGTATGCTTGGGACTCATGAACAAACAAGGTGTATTGTGCAAGGTGGCGATATAATTAAAAATGAAAATGAAAAATAATATGGAATGTTCAAAGGAATCTTTCTTAGTTCATGCGAGGTGTTTAACTTAGGGAACATTGTGCCTAATTTCTCCAAGAGAGGACCAATCAAAGAAGATCCACAACATATGGGATGCAATGTGTCACATCAAGCCACTTAGAGGAATATAATATGTTGAGAGAGATGATGATCTTGAAAGACATCACAACTGATATCTACAAAATAAAAAATGGATCATATAAAGTAAAAATATTGCACCATGAACCATGAAAAAGAAAAGAATGCAAAAGAATAATGCCAATGTATGCCCCCACTTTAAAGAAATTGTTAAACACCATACTCTGAGCAATTACTTTAAAGTATCAAATGATAAATACTAACAATAAAAAGGACATGAGAGATAACTTGGAAAGCCCTATGCCAAGTCATATGTTTCCAAGTAGAGCTAAGTCATGCAACAGAAAGGGGAGGGGTTTCCCCAAAAAATTAAAACCCAAACACATAAGGGATATATTGATTTGGGGTCGGTATGTTCTTGCTATAATATTTTTAGAGAGCTCAGAATTTTCATCATTCCCCAAATACACATAGAACTAAAAGGAGGACACAAAGAGTGAAAATAAAGTGAAAGCCTTTTAGGTCAACATGGAAGAGAGATGAATGTATCAACGCCTTGGGTCATCCCTAAAAGGAAAACACAAGATAAATGAAAAAGATAAATACAAATATTTTGGGTCAACATGGAAAGGACATGAATGTATCGATGCCTTGTGTCATCCCCAAAAGGAAAACATAAGAAAAATGGGAAAGATAAAGAAAAATATTTTGGGTCAACATGGAAAAGATATGAATGTCTCAATTCCTTCCATCATCCCCAAAAGGAAAACACAAGAAAAATTAAAAAGATAAAGAAAAAGAATTTTGTTCAACATGGAGGAGACATGAATGTCTTGACACCTTGCGTCATCCCCAAAAGGAAAACATAAGACAAATGAAAAAGATAAAGAAAAAGCTTTTGGAAAGATTTATGACATAGAGAAGAATGAAGGTACAAATAGGGAAATACCACAAAGAGAGAGATACATCAAATAGAACATAACATGGGATCACATTATGCTTGTGTAATCACACAAAAGAAATAATGTAAAAGACTAGTAAGGCACATGTGAGTCAACCTGAGCAGGTCATATGAATCTCAGTTGTGTACATATATATAGAAGGTGAAAAAATAGCCAAAGGGACAATAGGAAGTACCAAACTAGGGCCATCACCAAGTTCAACACTCTACTTAGGATAATTTTCATTTAAGCTCATGGAAGAGGAAAATAATTTATTCAATTCATTATGCACATCTTCATCAATTTTAGCAGCTTCCTCATTATCATCTAGGTTAACCACAACATGAGGTTGAATGAAAATGTGCAAAGAAGGGTTCAACTCTTGTTGGGGTTGCATTATAGGATATTTTTGTTTTGGCGAGGGAGGAGGATTGTCATGCATTGTTGCATTCAAGTTAGGATTTTGATTTTTGTTGTTTATTTCTTCATTTTACCTTTAACGAAGGGCACTATGTCTATGCCTATGCTCTCTAGCACCTCTATTTATTTAGTCCTATTTTCAAGTTGCTTTTGTGTAGGAGTGGGTTGATTGACCCTAGGTTTCTTCTCTTCCCTAAGGGGAGAAATGGAAAGAACCACAGGAAGTTGTTCAACAACTTTCTCTTTGACTTTGTAAACTTGTTTTATTCTAGGAGGCATGTCGGGGTTGTTTTCATTGTCTCCTAGTCTTTTGTAGGAAGTAGGTTGGTTTTTTCCATTTGGAATTTATTTAGGTTCAATCATTGTTTTGTCAAGGACTGTAGGCTTGATAGTAGGTTGAGGCATGTCTCGGAGGGATAATTCTACTATTTTATTTGCCTTAAAATTTTGATAGGATTTGAAAAAGAAGTGTTCTCAACGTTTGATAGGTTCTATAGGTTGAAGCCAAAATAAATCTAAGGAAAATTTTCCATGGGAGGACAAGGGGTTAAAGCCACTATGGTGGATAGTGAAAATTTCATTGTCAAATAGAAAGTTTAAGAATTTATGTACGACTGAAGGGACCTCATTCATGGAGTGAAGCTATGGATAGCATAGCTTCACATGAAGTTGGTCTGATTGTGGGATGATGGAGAATGAGATATCTAATATTTTTTATCCTATTTGTAAAGGAAGATTGATTGATCCCACCGTAGGGCAAGTGAAACCATTATGAATCTTGATCCACGATTTCAATTTATCATATATATCTTGATAGAGTTAATGTAGAAGTAAGAATTATTTAGTGATCACATTCTCTCCACATATGGGATATATTAATATCCCATTAGTGGGCTTATCATAGATACAACTGAACATGTAAATAGGACCATCGAGTGCATATTTAAGTATATCTTGTGAGGAGAAAGCAATCTCAAGAGGCTTTTTAAGTCAGACCTTACGATGTTGAGTTTCGACCAATGCAACCAAACCATCGATAGGATTTTGTTCTTGTTGATCAATATCCATAACACTTTGTTGAATTGTATCTATGTTCTCATCATCCGTATCAACATTCATCACATTATTCTTTGTAGTTTCACTAGCTTTGACAAATGAAATGTTATGCTTTGGCATAGGGTTGGTAAAGATTTGAAATTTCCTCTTAGGAGGGGAAAAAAAATTATTTCCTTGATCATTAACACCTCCAACTAAAAGGTGACCAAAATAAATGAGTTCTTTCACAAGATGTTTAAGACACAATATTTTGTATCATGTTTGTTTTTTTGGTGATAATGGCAATAAGCATTGGATCTAAATTTTAGAGGTAGAGGCTTATTAGGATTGGGTGTTTTAATGGAAGGTAAGGTAATCTTTTTTGTTCTAAAAGTTGGGACATTGTGTTATTAAGGGTATCAGGTAAGGGAGTGATTTTTCTTTTCAAGTCTTCATAGCTAAAGGGTTTCGTGGTCTTAACAACAACTATTTGGTTATTGACATTCTAAGTTGTTTGTTGAGGGGTATTGAATTGAAGGAAACCTTTTTTCCATTTTCTAAAAGGTTGGGAATTATTTTGGTTTGCTTGCTTGGACTCCTTTGTATGGCTAGAAGTGGATTTTGTGTCTCAACTAGGGTATGTGTAGGATCATGATGGGCCAAAAAGTGGCGATATGATGGGTATTTGTATGGTATGTGGCTGACGACTTGTTTTTTACCCAAAATTGATTAAATGAAAAGGGTTTTTAAAGGAGATTCTCAGATTTCCACCAATATAAATTATGCTTTACTTTGAATTTAATAAATAATTATTATTCATTTTCTATTTGAATTACGACTAAAGTCCTGATTGATAGGTTAATTGAAAAATATCTATAGCTTTCAAACGGTATCACATTTTTTGAACCCAAAACATGCATCACATTCTATGCTTCGTATACTATAGGATTAAAAAAAGAAAAAATGAATTTCATGAAGTTTTGACCAAGTTAAGGTGGTCAGACATACGATTTTTTATATTTTTTAAAAGTTGTAATAAAAAAAGCATAATTAATTATTTACGGACATGATTCCTCTACTTATGTCTAAAATCTTATAAAAAAATATTATCTTTTTATTGTGGTTAGGGTGGTCAGAAAGACACCTACCTCTTATTTTTTCATTAAAATTTAAGTACTACTGCATTGAAATTTCTAGTTTTCACCAAATAGATTTAAAAATAAATAAAATAAACCTAGCAATTTAGAAACTACATTCAATTTTCTATAGATTCTATTCTTACATATTTTTGAAATAATACAGATAAATTATTCAAAAATTTACGTCAAGTTTCCTAACTCTAATTTTTCTGAATTTTTTGCCACTTAAGGCCATGTTTTTTCCATGATGATCCTGCACATACCCACTACTAAATGATATTTTATGATCATGAGGGTAGTACAAAAGTGCATGATGGAGGAAAATTTCATCATGGTAATCTTTTCTTATATATTTCTTTGTAAATTTCCTATGAACATCTTCAGAGGGTGAGGGTCAGGAACCTTGACATCAATTTGGGAATAAAGTGATTGATAGTGTGACATAAATTCAATTATCTTTTCTTCTTTTTTCATGCATCTCATCAAATCGGCCAAGGTCATTTTTGGAGTCATATGCACTTGGAAATGGTTGAAAAATACCTCAACAAGTTCATTAAATGAATGAATTGAGTTTTTTGGTATAGAAGAGAATAATTCCAAGGCAATATCTTTCAAGGACCTAAAGAAAAGCTTAGCCAAGAGTTTCCAAGGTAGTATCTTTCAAGGACCTAGGGAAAAGCTTAGCCAAGAGTTTATCATCAAGGAAAAAGTTACTACATAAAGCACTATAAGCTTTAACATGGTTAGAAGGATCTCCTTTTCCCCCATATTTCTTGAATCTAGGGACCTCTACACCTTGTGGAATCAATGTTAACAATATCTCCAAGGAAAATGGACTACTTTTGACATAGTATGTAGGTGGGCCATTTTGATTTTGGTTGATGGTAGAATTTTTTTTTTGAAGGGATGAAATGGTTTGGAAGATTTTATTTATTAGAGGATCATTGCTTGTGTTATGAGATAGAAGTGAAAAAGGTGGAGGGTGTGTGTTTGAGGGACAAGAGAATCCAAAATAGTTATAGGTTGTAAAGTGGTAGGAGATATGATGTTTAATGCCACAAAGGTACTAGGGATGCTAGTATAAATACCCAAGGAAGGAATCAATAATGGTGTTGTCTTGTTAGATTAGTTAGATTCTCATTAATTAGTTAGATTCTCGTATAAAAATATCTTCTTCACCAATAGGAGAGATATTAGGAGAAGAACGGATATGATCATTATGATTGTCCAAGGTTGTATTCTCTTTCACTAAAACACTCTCATAGGGAGGAGATATGAAATCTTTCTTAGCCCGCCTAGAAAGGTAAGGTACTAACATTATTTGAACAAAAATGAAAAGCACTTTTAGCCATCTCATGCAACACTTTAATAATGTAAACAATGTGTATCCAAAGATGCAAAATAGTTTTATCCAATGAATGCAAAACTTTAAGAATACAAACAATGTATATCCAAAAATGAAAAGCACTTTTATCAAACTTATGAAAAGTTTTATGAATGTAAACATTGTAAATGAAAAATTGAAAAGTGATTTTATCCATATTATGCAAAGTTTCATAAATGTGAGCATTTTCAGATCTAATGATGCTTGTAATTGAAATGATTTCAAAAATGAGTTCCCTAAATTGATGTTTTTGACCTAGATGCATAAAATAGATGTTCCCAAAACTTTCCAAACTTATAGTATATGTTAGTAGGAGGCTTAGGAAGGACAAAAAAGAAAACTTAAACCCTGAAAATTGCAAATTCAAACTCAACAAGGAGTAAGATGCCAGTAAGGGTGTCTTGGTCATACTGAAGGAATTCGAAGGTTCTAGAAACTTGAATAAAATGCAATCAACTAAAACAAGATTCTGAGGTACAAGAACCTAAAAAGGGACTAAGATGATAGTAAGGTATTTTTTTTCCTAGTCAAGGGATTTGTTAGAAAAGAAAAAAAAATTGAGTTGTTAATAGTGTTCCCAGATTGCCTACTTAGGAACCTGATGTTTGGAAATGAAAAATTGTGCAAATAAATACAAGAAAAAGTAACTACTGGAAAGTAATTTGATGCAAAGTTGAATGCAATTTTTTCAAATTTGGATGCAATAACAATGTTCCTAAATGCAATTAGGATGATGAACAATGCACTTTTCAGTTTTTGAATGAGATCAAATGATTCAAGCAAGCAAAAATACAACCTATATGCAATTCCACTAATGAAAATTTGTGAGAAACCCTAGATGCAATTTCAATAATGCAAGATGTAATGCAAGAATGAATGTAACCTAGATCTAGAACTTTAATGAACTCCAAGTTAGAAAGTGAATGCTCAAAAATGTCAAGTTCACCAAAATGATTAGTTGAAAAATTGATATGTAACATCACTTTTCTCCAACTAACATTCAAGGATGTCCTAGGAGTCCTAATTGAATTGGCTCTCAACCTCACAAGGTGATTCAATTCTCACCAAGAAGGACCTAGGAGGGGGTTATTTAATATTTTAGGGGTCCACCACCAAGAAAACGCTTGGAAATGACAAATAAGCATTCAACCTACAAAACCTAGTAATGCAAGCTAAATGAAAGATGTAAATGATGAAATTATGCAATAGGAAGTTAGGATGTGTACTTGGGAAGTCTAGAAATGTAATGAAGATTCTGGAAATGTAAAAATATTGTCAAAATATGCTATGGAGGACTAAGACACCCTTACTATTGTCTTATTCTTGCTATTGTTTTTTAGGGAAAATTTAGAATCTTTGGATGTCAAAACAAGATCCGAAAGAATCTCTACAAAATTCCACTTGGAGGACTAATATGCCCTTATTTTTGTTTTAGTCCCAATATAATTTTTTGAAATTTTTAAGTGTGATCTTGAGGCTTGATGTCTGC
Organism: Sequoia sempervirens; assembly: GCA_007258455.2. NCBI lineage: Eukaryota > Viridiplantae > Streptophyta > Pinopsida > Cupressales > Cupressaceae > Sequoia > Sequoia sempervirens. The sequence goes on from VDFB02193867.1 coordinate 639,247,331, forward strand.
ACTTCCTTCTTCTCTGATCTTAGATTCTGAAACTTCTAGATTTGACCTATAGGTGAGTTTCCATGAAGATGACAACTTTGCAATGCAAATTTGCAACTTTTCAATTTTACCCTTCAAATGATCTTCAAACATTCAACCTAAACATACAAACACAAACATGCAAGAGCAGAAAAAATTGTTGATTTTTAGTAAATGGGGGTTTCCCTTGGTCAAAACCCTTGTAAGTAATTAAACCAAACAATGAAATCAATGAAATGTAGCATGAAATATGAAATATATAAATGATATCATGGTGGATGATGTTTTGTGAATAAAATATGCAATATACCATGTAGTGGCTATGAAGAATGTAGATCTTAGATCCTTGAATACGATGTGAAAAATGGTTGTAAATAGACCTTCAATGCTACATCCACAATCTTGGCTCAACAACATGAATGGATGCACTAAACCCTTGACACGATGCTTGAATCTTGATGATGGCTCCAAATTCTTGATGAATTGCTCTTGAATGCATAAAATTTCCTTAGGAATGAATAATTGAAAGCTTGCTATGAAAATGAGTGGAGGAACCTTCTATTTATACTTATTCATGCTAAATATCCTAAAATTACACCACAACAAGCTGACATATAAAGTCATTCATTAAAGGAGGCTAAATCATGCCAAAATTTGAAATTAAATCCCAAAAATAAGTTGAGGACTAAGATGCCCTAGGTGGAATCTTAGTCCCAAGGCTCAAATCTTAGGGCATAGACTCCAAAAAGATACTTTTTTAGGTACATTCAAAATTAGGGTCCCAAGACCCATGGAGGAAAAAGATGCCCATAGTGGCATTTTAGTCCCAGACCACAAATTAGTGACACACAGATATAATCATTAAATGATCATTTATCTTTTGATGATTTTTGAGATTATCTGTAAATAGATGTAGTTCATTAGGCTTGTGGATGCAAAATAAGACCAATTAAGACATAAATAGGGATAAATAAATCAAGGTGGGCCCAAACAAGTGTGAAAATGCAAGGGTATGCATTTTACTACACTATAGCTATCAAAAGGCTATATCAATGACTAAATCATTATATTGGTCAAATTAGTCCAATTCACCTAAATCTACAAAACACACATCACAAGAGAGAGAAAATCATATTTTGTTAGAAGATGGAAGTTTTCCTTGGTCAAACCCCATTTTGGTAATTAAACCTTTTAATGAAATGAAATAGAATGAAGGAGTAATGAATGCACAAATGCAATGTTGTGACTCACCAAACCCTTGAAATGAAGGTTGCAAACTTGTGTGAAATGACTAGCATGAATGTAGATCTTGACTCTTTATTGAATTCTTGAAGATTTGTCTTGAATTCTTTCTTGAATCATGAAACCTACATCATAAATGTTAGTTCACAAACACACATGATGCCTGAAGACTTTGACATGATGCTTGAATCTTGAATATTTCTCCCAATGCTTGATAACTTGATCTTGAATTCTCTTGATCTCATAAACGTGCTAGGATACTTGGACACTTGAAAGCTCTAGGTCTTAGATAAAAAATGCTTGGTGAAATAATGATTTAAAATATTAGTTTTATAGGCATCCTATCTAATTTACCATTTATTAGATTCCAAATGTTGACATTTGCAAAATTTGAATTTAAAACCTTGATTTCCTACTCAACTCTAAAAAGGCCCCAAATGGGACTAATACACCAAGGGTGGCATATAGTTCCCACCTATTTCAACTAATACACCGAGGGTGGCATATTAGTCCCACCCTAAGTTTTTTGGGGTGAGAGAATGTTAGGGGGTTAGAATATAAAATGTATTTACTAAATTTATCAAGATATCATTTGAAATAAGCCTTGGGATACATAATAAAGGGTCTTGGGGGACTATGAATGATGATTTAAATGACTTGAATGAAAGGGTACTAAAATAGGTCCAAGTAGAGTTTGAAATTATACTATCTCTAAGAAGGGGGTACAATTTTTGGCACTGTAGGAAGAATCAATGGCAAGCCTACTAGTGGGATATTAATTTATCCCATTTGTCTAGAGAACATGATCACTGAAGAATTATTATTTGTAAATGAAATCTATTAAGATACAGATGACAAACCAAAAACATTTATCAAAATGCATAATGGTTTTTCTTTCCCTACGATTGACTCAATAAATCTCCCTCTAAAGGTTGGACCTAAAGAATTAATTGTCTCATCAACCATCATCCCGTCATTGGACTAATTTCATGTGAAGTTAGGCCATCCATGGCTTCACTCCATGAATTTCATCTTGTTGGTTTACATAAATGCTTAAAGTTTCCATTTGGAAATCAGATATTTACAATGCATCATAGTGTCTTGAATCATGTGTCTTCTTGTGGGAACTTTTCATTGGATTTATTTTTTCCTGAGCCTAATGAACCTATTAGACCTTTTGAGGACTTCTTTTTCAAATCCTATCAAAATTTTAAGGTGAATTGTATAGTAGAATTGTCCCTTACCAATATGTCTCAACCCATGATTGAGCCACCTATCCCTGATGAACCCATGATTGAACCAAAATCCCTTCTAAATATCCAATACCAATGTATTACAAATCCTTCACCTATTTCATATAAGAGACCATGAGATAATCAAAAAAATATCGTTGTGCCTCCTAAAGTCAAACAAGTTTATAAAGCTAAAGAGAAAGTGATTGAAAAATTCCCATGATTCCTTTTATTCCTCCCTTATGTGAAGAAAAAAAACCTATGATTGATAAACTTACTCATACACAAACATAGCTTAGAAAATGAATAAAAATAAATCAAATTGCTAGAGATTTTAGGCATTGATGTTGTGCTATTGCTTGTTTATTACAAGAAAAATAAGAACACCATAACATAGAAAATCAAAATTCAAACTTGTCTCTCACAGGGCATGATGACTTCTTGCTCTTGCTATAGCATAAACATGAAAAAAATTCTATGGATATTGTCATTAGACCTGCCATTGTGATTAATCTGAATGATGACATTAAAACTGCTAAAGTTGATGAAGAAGTGCATTGAGAGTTAAATCTAATGTTTTCCTCTTCAATGAGCTTAAATGATGATCTTCCTAATAAGAGTGTTGAACTTGGTGTGTTTCCTAGTTCGACACTTGTCATTGTCCCTTTGGCTAGTTGTCTTCCTTCCACATATTTTAAACAACATTGGAATGTGGATGACCCAGCATTGATTGTCTCACATGTGCCTTACTAGTATTTTGATTTTCTTTTTCATGTTTCTTTTATATGATTGTATGCGTGTAATTTGATCCCCCATACTATTCTATTTTATGTATATCTATCTCTTCATGTACGTTTCTCTATTTTTATCTATATTCCTCTCTATGTCATAAACATTTATCTTTTTTCTTGTCTTCTTTTTTGATTTTGGGGATGAAACAAGGTATCAATACATTTAGGTCTCTTCCATGTTGACCTAAAATTATTTTCTTTGTTTTCACTCTCTATGTGTTATTCTTCTTGTTCTACGAGTATTTGGGGAATGATGACTATACCATACAAAAATGGATCTTGGAAATTTTCATGGTCATTTAGGTCATTCTTCGTTGATGCTTGATCTATTTTTCTTTGATTTAATGTTGCAATGTAACTTATAGATTCACATTAGGCCCTGAATATTTAAATTATGGTGTATTTTGAAGGTGTTGTGAAGTGTTGTAACGCATTTCTACACTTTTCTAGACTCTTATCATTATAACTCATCTAAAAATCACATTTTTATCCCTTATCAAGTCCTATTTTAAAGTGTTTTAAAGTATTGTAACAAGATTTCACACTTTTCCAGGCTTGTTATCACTATTTACACCTTTCTTATGCTTTATTTGGCCCCTTTATGCACTTACAGGTCATATTTAAGTATATTTTTGAATGTAAACCTGACAAAAAACATTAAATGTAACTTAATTCTCGACACCCACTTAGAAGCCTATAGCAGAACCCATTCACCATGGGTGGTGAATGAGTCCCTCTTCGCTCCAAATTCAAAATAATTCAAAAAAAAAATGGTTTTTATTCATTAAGACCTTATGTCAGCCTATGATGTTGTATTATTAGGTAATTAGGGCATAAGTGTGTATAAATAATTGTTTTTCCATCCATTTCAACCCCTATTCACCTATTCATTCCCTAGTTCATTCAACCATCCAATTACATTCAATCAAGCAATCATCAAGCATCTTGGAGTAGCCATTGACATATCTTCAAACTTCTACAACACATTTTTGGTGAGTTTAAGACACTTGCATGTTGTTTATTCATCATTCCTTTCTTTTTTTCAATTCATTTCTTTATCAAGGGTTTGATTACCAAAGTGGGATTTGACCAAGGAAAATACCTATACTCTAACCCTTAACCATTTTCCCGCTTCTTTGCATGTGTGTTTTGCAAGTCTTGTATGTAGATTTGTTAAAGAAATTAGTGTTGGAAAGTGGTTTACAAGTCATCAAAGTGTTTCAAGTCAACCAAACCCTAATTCAAGCTTGGAGAAAACCTAAAACCCATTTTTAGTGGCGAATGATTCACCATTAGTGGTGAATGAGTCCCATCTATAGACTGGAAAAGTTGATTTATTTAGAATTTAGTTCTCGACAGTTGTAAAGTAGTTTCAGGTCATTTTACTAGTAGGAGGATTAATTTTCCATCAGTAGTGAATGAGTCTCATTAGTGATAAATAGTATTTTTCTAGTCTCCAGAACCTTCCAAGCTCACCATTCAACTTTCAGGTGCACTCTGTTCAACCTCATTTAGTTTTGTGTACATTTGTTTATGCTTTTAGTTCATTTTTGCATACTTCACCATGTTTTCAAACATTGCATATTTCATTAGTTTTGCATTAGAAATCAATCAATTCCATCATCTAGTTTCATTTAGTCATAATTATAGCATACATACCTTTTTTTGAGTGAACCACTTCAATTTTAGGGTTTTATCTCTCTCCTTTTAGGTGAAAAACCCTCAAAGTGCAAGAGAAGTCCATAGAAACATTAAAATTGATGGTTCATTTTGGTGAACTTTCATATTGGACACATTATCTTTCTTATTTGCATTACATTTCCATCCTATGACTCATAGCATTAGCCTTTGAATTAGCTTTTTGCATTGTTTTTCCATCCTAGGAATCCTAAACTTGCATTAGTGAATATATTATCTAGATTTCATTTATTCATTCCAAAACATTCCACAAATTGAAATTATGTATTTGCATCTTCATTTTGCATCTAAAACACATAAATATCACTTTAAATTTTTTGAAAAATATAAAAAAAAATCATCCCTGGACACATTCACCACCCTAGGCGAATTAGTCCACCTACACATTTTAAACTGCATTTTTAGGCATTTTCTGGGTATTTTCTACATCACAGTTTCTTGTTATTACTTTCTATCATACTTTTTGATTTTTTTGTTTTCTTCTATTTCTTGTATATTAGTTTACTTTTCCTCATTCTCATCATGGATTTTTCCTTTAATAAGTTTCAGAATTCATTAAAATCCTTAGTAGACATGTGAAATTGTTCCTTTGGCTATGATCTTAATGACGTTGAGCTTCCTCATGCTCCTCCAACTCCAAATGAATTTTCTCCTCATGCTATTGACATCATTGGAGAAGATGATGATAGCATGAACAAGTTCTTAAATTCATTCCTTGACAACCTTGAAGCCAATGCAATGTTTTCTCCATCCATGAATTCATAAGATCATCCTACTATTTTACCTCCTAACATGTTTGGATACCTACATCCCAAAATCAATGAAGGACCTAAGTTTCCCTCAACAGGTGGACCTAGTTCCTCTACACAACCACATCATCAATCATTTTATGATAACAAATTTACCAATACACCAATCAGTCTTGAAGAAACTTATGGAAAAGGCTTTACTATCTTAAGCAAACAAGGATGTGATACAACAACCGAACATGACATTCACCAAATTTTTGAACAAATACAAACAAATGAAAACACAACGCGATTAGGCTATCAAGATCCTTCTCATGCCAACAAGCCTGCTTTTGAATATTGGAGACTTTGAGATGATGGTACAGTGATCTTTGATTCCCCTCCTGACTTGAACGTTCTCCTTCCACATGAACAACCATTACCTGATTCTAATGACAAGGATGATAGGATCCCCATGGGTCCTCTTCCTCCTTCCATACATGAAAAAGGAGAATCTAGTAAATGAAAACAACCTTACAAATTGAAAAAACTCAAGTTCCCTCTCCATCCACCACTTGAATGTGAAATGAGACTCCAACTACTTTTAAACAAAGGCCTTATACTCTTACCACCTTCAAACAAGTTGTTCATTCATCTTAAAGACTCTAACATACCATATTGCAAATATCATCTTGTTCTTGGACATCGCAGCAATGAATGTCGTACATTGAAGGACATACTAAATAAGTATCACTTCACTAATACTGATTGTTATCCTATCATTCCATAATTCCCTAAAATCAAATCATGTCATCATGCCATAGTTGTAGAATTTTCCATTCTCACTATTGCATGATCCTTCCCATCACCTATATCAGCTCATTCTTTCCTTACATTCAGTGGGGGAGAAAAGTTGTTATCCTTGTCCTTGTAATGCATTTGTCTTTGTCTCTTAATTGTGTTATTCTTCTTCTGCTTATATTACTTGAGATTGTGAAGTCAATAACTCGGTGAATGGTTGACTTACATTTTCATTACTATCCCATTTTATATTTTTCCTTTTTCCTTGGTGTGCTTTTAAGTGTGTATAGTGTTCTCCCATAGTATGTGTTTGATGTTCTCTCTCTTTGTACACTTCCTCTATTTGTACCTCCATTCTTCTATATGTTGTACACTTTACCCTTTCTTTTTCATTTTTTTTTTGTGTTTTCCTCTTAGGGATGACACAAAACATTGAGATGCCCTACATCTCTTCAATGTTGACCCAAACAATCACTTTTCCTTGTTACTTCATCTTTTTCTTATGTTTTTCCTTTTGGGGATGACACAAGGCATTGAGACAAAAATGTCTCCTTCATGTTGACCAAAAATCTTTTCCTGTTCCTTCACCTTTTTGTTTTCTTTTCACTTATGTTTCTCCTTTTTGGGACAATGCAAAGTGTTGAGACTGCAATGTCTCTTCCATGTTGACCCAAAACAAACTTTATTTTTCTTTTGTTTTCTCTCTCTTTGTCATTCTTCTAGTTCTATGTTTTTTGGGGAATGATGATTGTTTTGAGATCTTTAATCAAAACATTTCAGCAACAAACATACTGACCCCAAATCCATAGATCCCTTATGTGTTTGGTGTGTTCCTTTCTGGGGGGCAACCCACCTTTCTTTTTTATTCTTTGTCATTCACATGAAGTAGCCTTACTTAGAAACATATGACTTGGCATAGAGGATTTCCAAGTTGGCTCTTGTAGACACCTAAAAAAGGTTTGGAGAATCTAATTAATTAAATATGATTTATTTGATTAATTAATCCTAAATTCATCTACTTAGTAAGTAAATAGAAATATTTATTTATAATAAGTTCACTATTAATTCTTCTATTTTATCACATTACTTCCTCTTAATTAAATAAACAAAATTAAATAATTTATTTAATTTAATTATTATTATTATTATTTCTTCTATACTTTATCCATTAAATTAAATACACAACTTCAATAGTTTTTGTTATTTAATTATCGTATCATATTCCTCTTTATTAAATAAGAAAATATCAAATATTTGTTTTATTTAATTAAATCTTCCTAATTTGCTAAATTTGAATAAATCAAATATATTCAAATAAATGCATAAATCAAATGCCTCCACTCACTCACTAATAAAATTATATTTTTCAAATCTAATTAATGCAACTAGCATTCATGGGAAAATCCTCGAGGACAAATTTGCAAGAAATCCTCTTAATCTTCTGCCTCAAATCTTTCCTCTCATCTTGCCTGTTGTTTTCATGGGGAGGAACAATCCTCCATGATCAACTCCACCTTCGCATCTCTTACCGTTCAAATCACCATATTGAATCTCAGCCTCTGCTGTGTTACCCAGTGCAAAACTGTTGTCAGAACTATATATATAGCCTTCTGAAGCATGTAAATGACCCCCAAGAATTATCATCTTTTATGCAAACATACTTTGCAAGAATTAGTACTCAAGCAACCAAGAAATCATAAGTATTAGCATTAGCATTTTAGTATCATCATAGCATCATGGCATTATTAGATTTCATATCACGACAACATCATTAGTTTTTACTATAGCTTCCATTTAGTAGGTTTCATGTTAGGATAGTTTACAGTAGCTCCATATCATCTAGAAATCATTAGAAATCATCACATCATTTCATTTAGCATCCATTCCATTCTCTATATAGGCATTTTAAACAGTTATAGTGCTTATAAAACTAAGAGCTTCTATAATTTGAAAAATCTTTGGAGATAGGAGACAATGAGAGGCTTTCAAGCTTTAATCTATTTTAAATTAGTTTAATTGCTGATTAATCTTGATATAATGTTTCATTAAGAGGTGTATTTAATTGTATTTAGTTTACATTTTCCACACTTACAACTCTCATGTCTTGTTTTTTTTTTCCATTTTTCCCTTTGCTACTTTAAATTAATTGCTCACATAATGGTGTGTAGTGATTCCTTTAAAGTGGGGGCACACATTGGCAATATTTATTTGCATTATTGGTTCATAGTGTATCCTTGTCACTTCATACGATGTGTTTGTCACTCTATGGATGACATTGGGTGTGGTTTCCTTCATAAGCATGATCTATCTTAGCATATTACATTCCTCTTAGTGGATTGATGTGACACACTACATCCCCAAAGTTGTGAATATTCTATTCTTTGATTGGTCCTCTTTGGGAATCATTAGACACGATTTTCCCTAAGTGATAAACCTCGCATGAAGTTAACAAGACTCATTTGAACATTTCTTTTGCATTTTTCATTTTTGCATTCATATGACCACCTTGCATAGCACAACTTGCATGCCTATGGTGCCATCTTGTTTGTTCATTAGTTCTAAGCATATGGAGCTTTTCTTGTCTCATGAAGCACGAACCAACATTTTCCCTTTTGGCACCTTATTAAAGTTATCAGGAGTTATAACTTTGATATGGTTGACCGAGAAGCCCATTTCACAACACGACTTTCCCCATAGCCACCTATGTGTTTGTGAGTACATACCACTTGAGTGTATGTATTTCACCTTTAGAGCCTTCTCACCTGGAAGACTACCATGAGTTCCATCACCTCACAGTGAGTATTCTTTGTTTTTTGGAAAAACAACCTAGATCTGATCCACAACTAGCTAGACAAACGATCAAAGCTTGATCTGACTTCTCCTTTCTCTAGATTCTCTATTTATCTTTCACACTTGTCTTCCTTTGTTCTTATGTTTATTTTTCCATGGAATCTTCATTATGGGGGCTTGATCATTGTAATTCCATCTTTCTAGCATAAGTGCACTTGGATCCCTCTCGATATGCATGGCTACTTTAGTGTGAGTTTGAGGCAAGCTCATCCTCTCACTAAAGTGGGAACTAAATGTACCATAAAAAATGGATATTTTACATTTTCATGGTCATTTAGGTCTCTTTTGTGATTCTTGGTCTATTTTTCTTTGATTTAATGTTGTAATGTAACTAATGCATTCACATTAGGTCATGAATATTTAAATTATGGTGTATTGTGAAGGTGTTGTGAAGTGTTGTAACATATTTATACACATTTCTTGACTCTTCTCATTATAATTCATCTAAAAATCACTTTTTTATCCCTTACCAAGTCCTATTTTAAAGTGTTGTAAAGTCTTGTAACAATCTTTCACACTTTTCTAGGCATGTTATCACTATTTACACCTTTCTTATGCTTTATTTGGCCCCTTTATGCACTTAAATGTCATATTTAAATGTATTTTTGAATGTAAACCCGATAAACAACATTAAATGTAATTTAATTCCTGACACCCATGTACAAGCCTAGAGTGGGACCCATTTTCCATGGGTGGTGAATGAGTCCCTCTTGGCTCCAAATTAAAAATAATTCAAAATTACTTTCAGGTTTTTATTCATTAAGACCTCATGTCGGCCTGTGATGTTGTATTATTGGGTAATTAGGGCATAAGTGTGTATAAATAAGTGTTTTTCCATCCATTTCAATCCCCATTCACCTATTCATTCACTAGTTCATTCAAGCATCCAATTACATTTAATCCATCAAAGCATCATTCAATCAAGCAATCATCAAGCATCTTGGAGCAGACATTGACATATCTCTAGACTTCTACAATAAGGTTTTGGTGAGTTTAGGACACTTGCATGTTTTTTATTCATCGTTCCTTTCTTGTTTTCATTTCATTTCTTTACCAAGGGTTGGATTACCAAAGTGGGATTTGACCAAGGAAAATCCCCATACTCTAACCCTTAACCAATTTTCCCCTTCTTTGCATATGTGTTTGTAGGTCTTGTAGGTAGATTTGTCAAATAAATTGGTGTTGGAAAGTGGTTTACAAGTCATCAAAGTGTTTCAAGTCAACAAAACCCTAATTTAAGCTTGGACACAACATACAACCTATTTTCTACGGATTTGACTATGTCAACCCGACAAGAAGACAAGTGTCGATCTGAACCTACAAAATTGACCTTTGAACTTGTAGAATTTTGGAGGAGGATTGATTTGACATCAGTGGTGAATGATTCCTACCTATAGGCTGGAAAATTTTGTTTTTTCATAATTTAGTTCCTCATAGTTGGAAAGCAGTTTCAAGTTATTTTACCAGTAGGAGGACTAATTCGCCATTAGTGGTGAATGAGTCCCACTAGTGATAAATTGTAATTTTTTCCATTTTCCAGAACCTTCCAAGATTAGCATTCAACTTCCAGGTGCACTCTGTTCAACCTCATTTAGTTTTGTTTGCATCTCTTTATGTTTTTAGTTCATTTTTGCATACCTCATTGTGTTTTCAAACATTGAATATTTCATTAGTTTTGTATTAAAAATCAATCAATTTCATCATCTAGTTGCATTTAGATCATTTCATTTAGTCATAATTACAACACACATACAATTTTTTGAGTGAACCGCCTCAGTTTTAGGGTTCTATCTATCTCCTTTTAGGTGAAAAACCTGCAAGAGAAGTTTATATAGCATCAAAATTGATGGCTCAATGACGTTTCTGAGCTCTATAACAATTTTGTAGCAAAGATATATTGACCCTGAATCCATGGATCCCTTTTCTATTTTGGGATTTCATTTTGGGGGAAACCCATTTACAAGATGCAGCTTCATTTGGAAACATATGACTTGGCATAGGGCTTTCCAAGTAAGTTCTCATGTCTTCTTCTACTTTAAATTTATTGCTCACAATAATGGTGTTAGAAATTCTTTTAAAGTGGGGGAATATATTAGTGTCCCTGTGTTCTTTGTGTGATTTTCTTACTTCTTGTGTTGTGATCTTATCTTGGTGGTGCCATTGGGTTTGACATCCTCTGAGAGAATCATATCTCTTAGCATATGACTTTCCTCTTAGTGGTGATGTGACACACTACATTCCCTAAGTTGTGAACCTTTTTATCTTGGACTTGTCCTCTTTTGGAGACATTAGGCATGATGATCCCTAAGAAGAAGACCTTAAATGAACTAAGCAAAATCACTTTGAACAAACCTATATATAATGTTCATAAGTGTTTAGCATAATACAACTTGTTAACATTGTGAAGCTCAAAACCAAAATATGTGTGGTTCCCTATTGAAGTTATCAGAGGGATAGCTTTGGTATGGTAAGTACAGTGAGAGAAAACATAGAGGCATGACTTTCACACTAAGCCACTTTCTTAGGGGGGCACCTAGTGGATGCCCTTAGGTTCCATTAGCCCGAAGTGAGCATGCATGTCATTTGCATAGTTGACATTGAGTTCTATTTGTGAATGAGAAGGACAAAAATTCATGTCCCACATTGCATTCAAAAAGTCATAGCTTGATCCTCCCCTTTCTTGGATGAACAATCATGTTCCTCGTTGTATTGGGATAGTCGAAGATTGATCCACCATGTTCCTCTCATCTCCTAGGCTTTAATAGTGTATGATTGAGTATCTTTTTCATTATTCTATACATAAGTGTCTTGAATGTCTACTTTAGTGTGCGTTTGACATGGGGTCATCCTCCCATTAAAATGGGGGATAAATTTAGTGTAGGAAAAAGTGTCCCTTTTTCACACATAATTTGGCAATTAATACTAATAAATGAACTAAATTATGCCTTAATTTAGTATTTTACTATGTATTTTGCATATTCACATTAAATTTATGAAACTAATTAAAATGGAATTAATTGTGTCTTATTTATGGTGAGGTAAAGTGTACCTTTACACTTTCACACTCATCTAGGGCTTTATTAATTAATTGAGGTTAATTATGCCTTAATTGGCCCCTTTAATTCAAATCAAAGCCTAGTTAATTGAAATTTATAAAGGATAAAACTTGACATTCATTAATGTTATAACATAACACTTAACATTGGAGAATGTGTGTCCTACGTAAGCGACCTGGGACCCATTCACCCAAGGGAGAATGGTTCCTTGTTTAGGCCTAGGACCTAAATTTTAAATATGTTTTTAGTGGTTTTTCAATGATTTCAAATGTGTATTTACATATTGGATTGTCTCGTTTAAATTTTGAGAATTAATGTTAACATATGTATAAATAAGAGGTCTTTTCACTATGTTTTATCCTAGAATTTTTACGTGACTTCATGAGATCAAGTGAGCAAGCTCAAGAGCATTATTGGAGCAATTCAAGAGCATATTTATTGAAGATTATTGCAAAAATAAAGATTCCATTTTCATGTTAAAGTCATGTTGCATCATGCATGTTATTTGAGATAATATGTTGATGTAGTCTTCAAGATCTATTCAAGCATTCAAAGGCATTGTTTCAAATGAAATTTCATGATCAGGATCCACATCCATTGAAGCCATTTCCTACAAGTTGTAGATCCATATTCCCAGTTTCAAACAAGGGTTTGGTGAGTTGTGATTGTATTTGTTCATTCATCATTCCTTCATGCTATTTCATTTCATTACAAGGTTCAATTACCAAAATGGGGTTTGACCAAGACAAACCCCCATTCACCTAACAAACAAAATTTTTCTCTCTTGATGTGTGATTGTGGGTTTTATGTGGAAGATCTATTGAAGAATATAAAAGGTGCAAAGTTGTCGAAGTTGTCATAATTCTTGCAATTTCATGAAAATTGATCTACAAAATTTATTCTCGGCTTTTCAACAACAAGCTTCTTGCATTTGGGAGTGCATACATAGCAAAACAAAACCTAGAAATACATTTTCAAGAGCCTTGGCTAGGGCCCATTAGCCATACAGAAAATGAGTCCTCAATTTTCTTCGAAAGGCACTTTTGGTTACTGGTACACACCCTTCTCCCATTCTCAAATCTTCAATTTGACTGTAGGTTCCATTATAATTTAGCTTAATCTTCTAAATGCACTTTATACATCACAATTTGGAGTTGTTCTGTTATTTTTAGTCTTTCTCCCCAAATTGTTGTTTGACTCATAGTCCTTGCATAAAAAGGAAATTTGCATATTCACACATTGATTTGACTCACCTCTTGGTTGTTAGACATTTCACTATTTGGATCTCATTTCCTTAATGAAATTTGAAGAAACGTCCCTTCATCCCCC
>VDFB02193867.1:639261175-639300344 GCA_007258455.2 Sequoia sempervirens
TTTAGAGGCAAACTTTCCTAAGGATGGTCTGGCAAACTAGGCCATTGACAATACTTCCCCCATTTTGGTTGGATTTTCTCTTTGTGATTGGAATAATGGAGTATTACTTGGCTTTGCAAGTTGTGAAAATTACGCCTCCATTATTGGCGTTGTGAAACCCAGCAATAAGTTCACTATTGTTTATTCTCAGAAATTCGAATAACAGAAATCAAATGACTGAAACAATGAACTAAAGCAAGCACAACACCATTCACTAAAATACTGAATGCAGAGAAAACCAATCACACTTTGACGCAATGATTTACCCTGGAAAACCCCTAACTCTAAGGAAAAACCAGCATTCAAAGAGAGAGATTTTATTAAAGCAAAAAAGAAGAAATTTACAATAACTGCCAGAACTTGGCATCCACAATGAAACTGCAAACTTGGATAATATTCAACTCCTTCTTCTATTCACTGCAACCTCTCTTTGATCTTGTGTCCTTTCCTATAATAACCTTCAATCTGTATTTTTACAATGCACACATCAATTCCTTTTTATAATCTCTTATTCACCAATGGTGAAATAAAGAAAAGATTATCTTAGAAACAAAACAAAGTTGTTGCTAAAAGGAATATCTCCAAATTGGCAAGTGTGTTGTAGAAAAGAAGGAAAAATTAGAAAGTTAAGAGATAAACTTCTCCACCAACGCTCTAGCCTAGGTGACACGGTTCCAAGCTAGAAAAGCTTTCGAGCTACACTTTCAACACTCCCTCTTAGTGAGGAAGGTGTTGTCTACTACACCTAACTTGTCCCTGAAGAACACAAAATTGCTTTCATCAAGGCCTTGGTTTAGATGTCTACAACCTGCTCATCTGTAGATATATACTGTAGTCGAACTAATCCACACTGTACACAATCCCTAATAAAGTGATATCTAATGTCAATGTGCTTCGACCTATCATGAAACACAAGATTCTCAAAGAGTTTTATGCAACTCTGATTATCACAGTGAATGATGGTTGATTCTAGCTCCTGACCAAACAATGCTACTAATAGCTTCCAAAGCCATATGGCCTCACATGTTGCCATGCTTGCTGCCATGTACTTTGCTTCCATAGAGCTTAATGCAACAGACTTCTGTTTCTTGCTATACCAAGAGACAACCCATGATCCCATGCTGAAACAACACCCCAAAGTGCTTTTCCTGTCTACTGCATTACCGGCCCAGTCTGCATCAGTGTAGCCAATCAACTTGACACCATCACCTTGAGTATATTTCAACCCATACTCAACTGTACCACGTAGATACCTCAGCACATGCTTTGCTACTGTCCAATGTATTCTCTTTGCTTCTACCATGAACCGACTAAGAGAGTTGACTGCAAAGCAAATGCCTGGTCTTGTATTGACCAGATACATCAATGACCCAATAAGTTGTCTATACAAGGTGGGGTCTACTACCTCCTGCTTTGATGCATTGATCTTCTGCCAATTTGTGACCATTGGTGTAGACATGGGTCTACAGTCCAACATTTTGAATTGCTTCAACATTTCCATAGCATATTTCCCTTGACCAAGGAAAATCTCTCCCTTTGTCTGCCACACCTCTAGTCCCAGATAATAGTGCATCAACCCCAAATCCTTCATCTCAAACTCTATTGCTAGATCCCTCTTGCAATCCTTTATGAGCCTTGGTGAACCAGTCATAAATAAATCATCCACATATAAAACTAGGATGAGTAGTTCACCCCCCATCATGAGATAGTAAAGGTTGGAGTTTTCCTCACTCTTCACGAATCCCATGCTCTGCAAGTAGCTATCTATGCACTCATATCATACTCTGGGTGCCTGCTTAAGTCTGTATAGTGCTTTCTTTAAACTACAAACATGAGAGTCACTCCCATGCGCCACAAAACCTTCTGGTGTTCGATGTACACCTCTTCCTCTATGATTTCATTTAGGAAAGTCGTCTTGACATCCATCTGATGGATTTTCCATCCCAACTGTGTTGCTAATGAAATCATAGCTCGTATGGAGGTATATCTAGCCACTGGAGTGAATATCTTGTCATAGTCTATTCCCTCCTTCTGAGAGAACCCCTTGGCCACAAACCTAGCTTTGTATTTCTCTATGCTACCATCTACAACATGCTTGATCTTATAGATCTAGCGAGAACCAACCACTGCCTTATCTATAGGCCTTGGCACTACCTCCCAGACATCGTTCTTCATGATGGAGTTGTATTCCTCCACCATAGCATCCTTCCAAACTTGCTGCTGTGTAGCATCTTGATAACTGGAAGGCTTGCTGTCTATGAGCTCGCTTATTAATGCCACATAATCTGAATATTTAGTTGGTGGTCTCCTCTCCCTGCCACTCATTCTAGGAGCTCCCATAAACTCTTGAGCATCTTGCGCAATCTGAGTTTCCACTTGACTAATCCTTCTCCCACTAGTAGGAGATACACCAATAGATGGAGCTTGTTGTTCCTTATTCTGCTACTCCTGATCCTATGGACTCAACTCACCCAAGGTACCTGTATCTGTATTTGTTCCTATCACAGTGCCCTGTACCTGAGACTCTTGATCCACTTTTGGAGCTTCAATCTACTGACTCTATTCAACTACTGGCAAATCTTGAGATTTTCTAAAGGCTTTCTCCTCTAGAAACTTCACATCACGTCTCACTATGATCCTCCTCGTCCCTGGAATAAAGATCTTGTATGCATTGGAGGTTTCACTGTATCCAACAAAGAAACCTTTCTCTGCAGTCAAATCTAACTTGGTTCTTTTCTCTAATGGTACATGACAGTATGCTATACTGCCAAAGATCCTAAAATTCTCGACCTCAAGCTTCTTCCCTGTAAAGCCTTCTTTTGGTGTCATCTTTCCCAAAATCTTATGAGGTACTCTATTCTAAATATAGACTACTGTGCTGCAAGCCTCTGCCCAAAGATACTTAGGCAGATCCTGATCAAATAGCATGGCCCTAGCTACTTCAACAATTGCCTTGTTCTTACACTCAGCAACCCCGTTTTGTTGTGGGTTGTAGGGAATAGTCCATTCTCTCTTGATTCCTTCTTTGGTACAGAACTCCTGGAAGACTTTGCTTTTATACTCACCCCCATTGTCTATCCGAAGAACCTTGATCTTCATGCCTATCATATTCTCCACAAGAGCTTTGAATTCTTGGAAGCGACTGAAGACCTCATCTTTGGCGTTCAAGAAATATATCTAGGTCTTCCTGGAGAAATCATCAATGAAGATTACGTAATACTCATAACCTCTCAAAGACTGCGTAGACATGGGACTACAAATATCATAATGTATCAAGTCAAGAACACCTGTACTTCTACTATCACTTCTAGGGAAGGCTGCCTTTGAAAATTTCCCGAGTGCACACCCTTTACATTCGTCACCATGCTCTACACTCAACTCTGGAATTCCTATCATGGTTTCTCTGAGCAATTTCAATGCCCCATGGTGTATATGTCCCATCCGTCTATGCCATAGCTCTCCTATTTCCCTGCTGCTATTACTGCTCACTAGTGCCTTTGGAGTTTCAAACTGCAATATGTATAAATTGTCACTTCCAACTCCAATTTGCTTTGCCTTCTTCCAGTCCTTGTGTTTTAAATACACCTTCTGTCCTTGAAAGAGTACGCTATATCCTTTGTCTTCAAGGGCAGATACTGAAATCAGATTCATGTACATCCCTGGCACATGCAATACATCTATGATTTTAATATCACTGCTTGACTCCCTCTGAAATGAAATAGTCCCTCTCCCAACTGGAGTGCATGTGGACTTGTTTCCCATTTTTATTTGGAAGCCTATTTCTTCTGCTTTCTAGTTGGAGAAGTTTTCTCTAACTCCTGTCATATGGCATGACGCACCACTGTCAATATACTAGACCCCTGTAGTGCTCGAGCTAGATAAGCAGTTTAGAAGAGCGAACTCATATTCTAGTCTAGAGGATAGCTCATCAACATCTATTGAAGTTGTTGTATATGCTTCTTCTTATTGTCTCCTTTCTTCCGATTCAGACATTGACTAACATAATGTCCTAGCTGATCACAACCATAACATTTAATTTTACTCAGGTCTTTCTTTTTCTTCTTGTCTCCTTTTGAGGTAGACTCACTGCTTGAGCCTTTCTTAGCTTTTCCTTTGCTGGCAAGAGCAACATTCTTTTCCACCTCACCCTTACGACCATTGCTACTGCCTCCATTAACATAACTCATTCAAAATTCTTCTTGAGTTAAATTAGTCCACAAACGATCCCAATCAGGAATATCTTGCCATCTAGATACAACTTTGACAAAGATATCCCAATCTTTTGTGAATCTTGCCAATGCAATCCTGACAACCTCATCATCTAGTATTGCTACCCTGGCAGTTACTAGCTCATCTTTTACTGTTCTGATCCTGGTAAGGTAGTCCACAATGCTCTCCCCTTTCTTCATTCTGGTGTTTCTCAGCTTATCCCTGAGAATTAGCTGCCTGTTCAAATTTGAACTCTGGTATAGGTTGAGTATGGCATCATACATCTTTTTGCAGTTGTCTAAATCTGCAATATGAGGAACAAGGTGATCCTTGACCCCATCCATAACGATGCGTCTAGCTTTGGCATCTTCTTTCTGGTAGGTTGCCAATAGCGTAGCATCTGTTGGAACAGAAATGGTAGTGGTTGCATATTCCATCAGACCATTCTCCTCCAGTAACAAAAGAATTCTTGCTTTCCACACGCCAAAGTTTGAAGTCCCCTCAATTCTGTCTAAATCTCTTAATCCGGCTGTTGCCATTGCTGAAACCCTTGAACATAAAAAGAAAATAGAAACTTGCAGTGGTGTGATTAAACCTTAGTTTTCTCTTTCCGAGTATTAGCTCTGATACCATGTGAAAAATACGCCTCCATTATTGGCGTTGTGAAACCCAGCAATAAATTCACTATTGTTTATTCTCATAAATTCGAATAATAGAAATCAAATGACTAAAACAATGAACTAAAGCATGGACAACACCATTCACTAAAATACTGAATGCAGAGAAAACCAATCACACTTTGACACAATGATTTACCCTAGAAAACCCCTAACTCTAAGGAAAAATCGGCATTCAAAGAGAGAGATTTTATTAAAGCAGAAAAGAAGAAATTTACAATAACTGCCAGAACTTGGCATCCACAACGAAACTGCAAACTTGGATAATATTCAACTACTTCTTCTGTTCATGCAACCTCTCTTTGATCCTGTGTCCTTTCCTGCAATAACCTTCAATCTGTATTTTTACAATGCACACATCAATTCCTTTTTATAATCTCTTATTCACCAATGGTGAAATAAAGCAAAGATTATCTTAGAAACAAAACAAAGCTGTTGCTAAAAGGAATATCTCCAAATTGGCAAGTGCGTTGTAGAAAAGAAGGAAAAATCAGAAAGTTAAGAGATAAACTTCTCCACCAACGCTCCAGCCTGGGTGACACGGTTCCAGGTTGGAAAAGCTTTCGAGCTACACTTTCAACACAAGTAAGGATCGACGTAATTAGGTTTACTCCTCGTTGGTTGGGAAACTCATTCTTTGAGCTAGTTTTTATTATGTGCTTTTGTTCTATTCCATTTTCGGAGTACAATGGTGTCATTATTTGTCAGTGGTAGCTACTCTCTTGCCTGCGAAAGTGTTTTTTCATATGGTCTCCATTGCATTTCTAACTCGCCTGGAATGGTTCTCATAATTCCTTTGGTGGCAGTGAAACATTGCTATAATCTATTGCAAATTATCCTTGATCCCAGTTTCTTTTTTATTAACCTGTTCTTGTTCTTTATGTGCAGGTCGTGGTACTTCTACTTAAACTTGGTGCTTCCCGTACTCCTCTATTCTTGTCATCTGCCCTTTCAAATGTGGGAATGCCTTATTATGCCTTCTCGAAACTTCCATTTATTTGTCATTTTGGGATCTACATTTGTGGCTAGCGGACATCATTTCCTCCTTCTCCACCTTCTATTTATGTATTTCTGATATCTTGTTTCCTCATTGGTCTTTGTCTCCGCTTTACCATGGAGAGTCTGTGGCGTATCAACCTTCCTCGATGGTTCTGGGAGCGTCGTGACCTGACGGAATTGACAGAGAAAATCTTGGTAAGATGTTCCTTCTGCCATTTGTTCATGTTGAACTGGCAATTCACTCCATCATTGGGCAGGAGTGGCTTTTGAATAATCCAAATGCTCTGTTCACCGAGGTGGCGTCCCAGTTTCTTTCAAACTGTATGGATCCTCTGCTAAAACCTGGGATGGTTCATGTCATTGATAACGCTTAGCTGCAACCATTTATCTTCTCTCTGCCTGCTTTGGAATTGGCATTGGACTCCTGTTTGGAGTGGGGCTCTTTTCCAATTGGAGGTTTCTTGAGTGAATTGGATATGGTGTCTAATGCTAGTTGTGCCGCTGTATTATTTGTGATCCGCATTGGAATTATCTATGATGATTTCGATGACACTATTATCCGAATTGATCGCCTTCGCCCGGGGCTTTAGGAGAATGTTCTTCTCGATGCTGTAGATGAGTATTCTACTCCGCACCTCCTGTAAACTCTTTGCGTCCCCCGGTTGTTGCTAGCTTGAGTGGTAGGTACTGATTGTCTTTTTGTATCTCTGAGTTGGGTGTTTTTGTAATGTTGTTCACAGCTACATGCTCTTGTTCGTTTTGGGATAATTTATGTATGGAAAATTTACTTCCTTTAATATGATTTTGGACTCTGCCCCTGATGTAACTCCAAAATTATTTTCTGAATATATTAACATACTCACTATGCCACTTTTTGTCGAGAAAAATAAAATAAAAATTGATATCCAATATATATATAGCTAGATAAATGACTTGAAACTTTAGGTCAAAGGATACTAAGATTTTTAGGGTGTGCTAGTAAATCATGAGAAAAATAAAAATAAAAAAAATTCTTCAGCACCTTTACATTGCAATCATCCACAATAAAATATAGCCTTCAATACCTACAAAATACTTTAGCTTGGATGTATATCTATGTTTGATAATGTGTGGTGCTAGAAAGTATCATTAAGAGATTATTATGTTTTCACTTATCTTTTACATTTTATATGTAGGAACAATAAAAATATAGTTATAATAGCTTAGTCTATAATGATTTCCCCTATTTATAAGGAATTTAATTTAAGAAATAAAATATAATCATATTTTTAGAGGAGAATTCATCATATGTTTTTTGGAATATTTAATAAAAAATACCTTTTTAGAGAGTAAATTGTATTTATTTGAGTTTCATAGATGAGTAGAGAGACTTGCTATGCTTGTAGAACTAGATATCAATATAAATATCACTCATTCCATTTGTAAGGGATTAGATATGCATATAATAAATAGAAGATACATACTATAATATGAAAATTGAAATGTAGATTAGAAGTAGATTGGTTGAAGAAGGTTTTCTAGAACAACCTATGAGAGATTATTTGGAATCAAATTTACATGCTTTTGATATGCTCTCTAAAAATATTTCACATAAACATTCATTATAAAATATGGATATTAGTAATGAGTTTCTTCTCTAAATTGTTCTTTTACTGCACTTTGAATGGTTCTATATTTAATTTATATGCGCATTCATGGTCTTTTGATTAATTAGACTTTTATTTACTCTTACTTTGCTTTGAAGATAAATATGTCATATTATAGATTTTATAACATTAATTTATTTTATAGTTTAATTTAAGAGGGAATTTGTATTTTTTTCTAATAGTATTGTATGCTCTTCATATGTGTGACTAGCTTTTCTAAGTATTTCTTTCATGGATCTTCCTATTTTTAAAAAATGTTATTTACATTAGTAGGATTTATTAAAACTTCAATTTTTCAAATAATTTTATTCCATTGGTAAATTGGACTCAAAGTGGTGCTCCATATATTTTTAGCCAAAATTTTAGTTGAGAAAGTTGTGGAATATCTAACTTAGCTATAATGAATCTACTAGATCATATGTTTGACCAAAATTGATTTTTAGTTAGAAATACTTAAATTAAGTTTGTTGCTAAGTTGGTTGAAAGTGTGACCAACTTTGTACTTTTTACATTTTTTATTCTCTTTGTAATTATATTATTGGTGTGAGGTATCCATGGTGCTATCCATTTGTAATTCTACTATTGGTGTGAGATAGTCTACTAATTTTGGTAGTAAAAAAATTAAATGTGTTGCAAAAAATATCTATTTGTTTCTTATTCTTATGCCACATAATCCCCAAGATGTGGTGTGTAATAGGTTATCCTATGCTTCTGTGAAAAGGAACACAAAAAATTTTGTAAAAAAATCTACCTGATAAAAATATTATATGCACAAATGATGTAAAATAGATGTTTGTCTCAAATGAGTTGATGAGTATGGTCATGATTTATAAAAGATTCAATCATGTCTATATACACCTCCATCTATCCATTAATATTTCAAATAAAGCTTGTCGATAAATTAAACTATATATTGAGTCTCTCCTACAAAGTCTACCAAAATGCAAACTAATAAACCTTGGTTCATTATTACTCACAATGGATAAAAGTAGGCTAAAATGTACCCAAATCTATAAATAGGATTAATGTTGATCTTGACTACTTGTAATACTAAAACATAAGGATGATATCTAATATATAAGGAACTAAGAAACTATCTTGAAACCTTTGATAAGTAGCATTAGAGAATCTAAAGGCATGACATCAAATGATACACACCTTATAGTCCTTCAACACCTTTGTGTCATTTAACCATCCACAAAATATGGCCTTCAATATGTACAACTTTTATAAGATTAGGTGTATATCTGTGTTTGATAAAGTGTTATTGTAAATATCATCATTGAAAGCCTATTTTCTAGTGAGGGCATGTAACTTTGAGGGCAACATTTAGGTACCCAAGTCAATTTTTTAATGTTGAGAAAGAGAAATAAGAAAAAATCAATACCAATTTGTTAAGTTTGATGAAAACAAAGAGTGATGGAAGGTAAGCCTGATACAAATTAAGATCAATTAAAATTGACACTAATAATTAACTTTCTAGTGGTTCTTTAAATAAAAAGATAAATGAAGAAATTATTTATGAAGAGATATATATATATGGATGGATGGAGTCAATTTTATATTTAATTTTTAGTGAGATTGAACTATAAATAATGTTAATGAGAATAAGTGCATGATAGCTAGAGTAAATTCATTTTATATTATATGATTAAAAAGAAATAATTTTGTATCATATGCAATTTGAAACTTTTGATATGCATCTCAATAAATATGAATAATATTTTAGATTTTTCAATTATAAAAATGATTTACTAATTTAAAAATATAATCTTATCTAGAAAATACATAAACATATTCCAAAATAAAAAATAATTTATATGTACTAATATAAAATTTTAAAGTAAAACTTGTTAATAAGAAACTAAATTAAATAATACAATCGTTCATTAATAATATAGTAACATTTCGGTGCTCTACAATAGTAAACCTTTAAATAATACAGAATCAACATATTGTTTTATCGCCTAATGAGCTGTTTTGACTTGTGTGGCTCAAATTTTGGAACGTGTAACTTGCAGAATCATGCTGGGAAAGTTACACTGAATGTGAACCTTTTGTACAAATTTTGACAGGAAATTTGAGCAATTATTTAACTGCGTATGAAGAACGCAAGAGAAACTGTGACCCGGCATCTTTCCAAGTCTCATCTTGTCTTTCACATTTAAAAACTATACGATTAGAATAAATTAAAGTTTGCATTTTTTCAACGACCTCGATTTAAATTTCTTTTCATTTCTCTTTAGAAATCCTATGTTTCCGAATTAGCCAATCAAGAAAAGCCGTGGAGTGTTTTACAGTAGACTGTCAATTTCTACGGATCTGGAAAATTAAAATAATACACAATAAAATATAAAAAATTTGAAATAAGGAAAGTATAGGTTATCGGAATTCAATATTGTCAAAACATGCTTGAATAATCTCTTTAAAAAAGATAATGCTGAAGTTAAATTCATTGTTTATATATATATATATGCTGTTTAGAGAATGGGAAACACTATACTAGTTTTTTATTTTTATTATAAATTTATATTTAATTTGAATTATTTTATATATAGATTAATATAATTTTCATAGTTATGATTTATTTGATTTAAGTAGTTTTTAATTGTCTGAATTTGTTGTCATCATGTTGTAATTGTTTTTATTAAATTAAGTAGAAAACAAGGGTTTTAATCTTTGAAAAAAATGTTCCAAAGCAAAAAAGAAGATTAACTCTAGTCCAAAAATTAAAGTCAGTAGTACAAAATGAACTTATCAAAATAACAATAGCAAAAGGAAAACAAGGACCAAAACCCTTTGACAAAGTTGTTGGAGACTCCCAACCAACAAAAAATGCAACTAAACAATAGCAAAACTAGACCTAAATAGAGGCATGCCCCCAATTTGAGCATGCAAATGTGAAACATGCTTCAAAAGACCTTTCTTCTTATAATGAACAATAGTCCAAAACACATTATCCTCACCACCCAAGAAGGGAGAGGTGGGATGAGAACATGTATTCATGATACTAGAAGAAGACAAGCACTGAGAGGGAAATTGAATCAAAGTTGTAAACCACTAAGGAGAAATTGAGCGAGTCATAGGAGGCCCACTCACAATGCCCCTAGGAACTAACAAGGGACTAAAAAGAAGATATGGAAAAGGAGGATCAAGCGCCAACTCCTAAGTGACAATAGGAGGAAAAAAAGTCATAGAATCATTGTCAACCTTGAACTTTGCGCCATCAAGATTTCATGATTAGCATTCTTCATTAAGAGGAATAATCTGAGACTTTCAAGTGAGGACAATCCGATGCCAACTCACTAGTAGCAAAACATCATTGATGTTGAAAAAGGATGCCTTTGTAATCTAGAGATTGACTCCACGAGAAATTCCCAACCCATAAAACAACCTCCTATAAGAGGTAAAGGCAAGTCCAATTCCATAAGAATACGAGCATAGGATGTGTGAGAGAACATGGTAATAGCATTTATCTACCATAATTAAATGTCCCAAAGAATTACCAATGCCCATATAACAAGAATTACACAAAACTGAAGTGAAAGGTTTGGGAGTTGAAGCCAAATTGATTGCTTGTTTAAAGATTTGGGGATAGGATTAAAAGAGGCCAAGGATTGAGGAGAGGGTATGGTAACCCCAAACCCAAGGGAAAGTATTAAGTATTGCACTAAGATCAAAGTTTGAATCAAAAGCAACTACAAAAAGACCTTTTGCATAAGGATAATTGTTATTCAAGATTTTATTGTAATTGTTACATATACTTTTATTTAATATTTTATTGTAGTTGCTATATATACTTTTCTTCAAGATTTTATTATAATTTTTATACATACTTTTATTCAAGATTTTATTTTTACAATTTGATTTTTTTTAAAAAATTTAATTGACTTTTAAAAATTTATGATTACTATTCCTTAGATTAGATGTCTAATATTTTGAATTTGATATCTAAAATTGTATGTTTTAAAAAACCATGCATAAGTTTAACCAAAAACAGCTTGCATAGGTAGCAGGGTTGGTTTGGGTAGTGGGTTTGCTCCTCATTGATCTCGGATTTGACTCCTCTCGAGATTAAGGAAAAAAATTAAAATGTATAAAAAATAATTTGATGCTCCTTTCAAATACTTTTGTATTTTATCTTTATTATTCTCCCCACAATTAATTTCATCTTTTTTATTATTTTTGTTTACTTGCAAGGCGTGTTTTATATGAATTATTAAATGTAACGAATAATATGTGTCAAAATATTATATAGTAAAACCCTTAATTCTGTACATTTTTTAAGTTAAGTGGGCCTTATCATACGGCCCTCCCACCACCGTGCGCGTATTGTCTGAGAGTAACATGGCGTCTTCGGACTTTGAATGGAATCCTTTGTGGAAAGCATTTACCATGTGAAGCTGCATGTATGGAAATTTTTGCCAAACTAAAGTTTCTTTGTTCTTTGACGCTAAGGGCGAAGCTACATATACGACCGTTTGCCCAGTTGTTTCCCGTATTTGAGCCTTCAATTATCAAATTGTCATCCCCTCTGAGTCTAATTGCTTTCCGGGATCTTTCACCCGTTTTCCTTTTTGAACTATGGAAATAATGAACGCAGGTGAAGTGAAGATCGATGAATCAATGGGTTATTCAAATCAAGGGGAGCATGCAAATACATGGCGACCAAGAAGAAGAAAATGATATTTCTGTATCCATTTTTTGTGTGCCCAAGGAGTTGCTGGCAGCTAAACCAGAAGCATATATTCCGCAGTGCGTTTCCATCGGACCATATCACCATTGGAGATCAAAACTGTACGGAACGGAGAGATATAAAGTTGCTGCTGCGAAAAGATTTCAGAAGACAACCGCTAACCGTATGTTCGAATCTGTAGTGGAAGACGTGAAGAAGAATGGCTGGCAGATCAGGAACTGCTACCACAAATATCTCGAATGCAAGGAGGATACCTTGGCATGGCTTCTGGCCTTGGACGCCTCCTTCGTGCTCGAGTGCTTGCAGTTCTACGCCAAACAGGCGGACGAGGCCTCTTCACAAGTATTGTCAGAAGTGAAGAGTTTCGGCGGACTTCTAGATCCATCTGGCAGGAGCGCAACGCACAATGCAATAATGAGAGATCTGCTGATGCTTGAGAATCAGCTACCTTTATTCCTCTTGAAAAAGCTGCTTGAGATACAACTGGGTTCTCAAGACATGGCGGAAGAAAGGCTCTGCAATCTGGTAAGCCTTGCTTGTGAAGAATGGTCTCCATTTATGTTCAAGATAGCAGAAAGTTCAAAGTTGCGTATAAAAGAGAGCGGTCACATACTGGAGGTTCTGTATTACTCCATTGTCCCTTCAGCGGCCATGGACGATACCATTTCTAACAAGAATGAGAGCGAGAAGATGCAGTTGCCGGATTTAACATACGTAACACGTGTTCTGAAAGCGTTACGCAAGGCTCTATCCTCGTTAAACATTGGCCTTCCTAAATTTCTCTCGGCACTCCCTCAGCGACTCTTAAAAGGAAGGGCTGTCCAGTCCTCAACGCAGTTACCCACGGGCCTTGTTTCGACTTTTCAAAATCTCTCATTTCAGCCGAAAGGTGAAGGAGAAAAAGAGGAAAAAGGATCCCCCTTTGTCCAGACTCCCCCTACGCGCGACGAACTGGCGATTCCCTCGGTCTCAGATTTGTACTCAGCAGGAGTCAAATTCCTTCCAACCGACAGAGACCTCACCACAATTTGCTTCGACCCCAACACTGCCACTCATCATCTTCCCAAAGTGAGGTTGGATTCCAACACCGAAGTTGTTATCAGAAATCTCGTGGCGTTTGAGGCTTCGGCGGCGCCTGGAGCGTTGATCTTCACTCGCTACACTGACTTCATGAACGGCATCATCGACACAGACGAAGATGTCCGGTTGCTGACAAAGAGCGGGATTGTTTGTAATCACTTGTCAGACGACGGGAAAGTGGCAAGCCTGTGGAACGGTATGGGTAAATGTGTTAAATTGACGGAAGTTAAATATCTGGATCAAGTTATAGCAGACGTCAATAAGCACTATAACATGAGATGGAACGTTGCTGCAAGGAAGTACATAAACAAGTACATATTCGGTTCATGGCGGTTCATCACTCTTCTGACAGGAGGCATATTTCTGCTTCTCACTTGCTTACAAGGTTTTTGTTCTGTGTATGACTGTAAACATTGGCGGAACAACACCAGTGTTTTGTAGGACCAAGTGAAAGGGAAGAGCTTGAACTGATAAGTACGCAATGCTCGATCTTTTCACCTGGCTAAATTTCTGATACATTGTAACTTATTAAAATTCTCATATAAACCAGTAAAGAATGCTATGATCCTAAATTACGGTACCATTTGTAGAGACGTGAGTCGTTTTTTTTCTTCCGATATGGTCCAATACTTGGGAACTGAAATTATTCCTTACGAACACGTACAATTTTTCCTTATCCCCGGAAAAGACATGTACTTCACCTTCTTTCTAAACTTCATTACTTCCGGATTCTAATCATGGAATGGAAACAAATAGTAGCTTTGTATTAGAAATTTCGAGAGGAAACTCTGCATAGAAAGAGATTTAAAAGTATCATTAAGTTGTATTATTGAAATTAGTTTAGTGCTTGTGGAATATATTTTATTTTTGTTCATTTGTAAGAGAACTCAAGCACTAAATTTTGTTTTTACGCATTTGTAAGAGAAAATAACCTTTTTAAAAAAATTTAGCGTATGTCAACTAAATTAAATGAATAAACAAGAAACTATTAAATTAGATTTATAAGAGTTTATTGTAATTTAAAGTAATAAGAGTTGATGATATAATTTATATGTAATGAAATAATGGTACTTTTTTTTTATATTTGAAGAAGAATAACAATTATTTTAATACATTTAATTTTTTATGTTTTTGTTCCACCAAATGTTACAAAATTATTATGAAGTATTTCTCATGCTTTTGATCATTTCTAAAATATATCAAACTATTATTTATATAACCAAGATGCATTTATCAAATCTATCTCTATTGGTGTGAGTAGGGTGTTTTACCTAACTGGTTAACCACATAGGTCCTACTCACACTAGTTTACTTAAAACTTACATAGGACATCTTTAGGTTATTTACCTTTTGTATCTCAAGACATATGATTAAGCTCTCTTGGACAAACATAGGTTCTTTTTGTTGTAGGTCATGAGGCTGGTATTGCATTTTGGGCAGTAAAATTGCTATCTCAGCTGGCAGACAGGTTGGTATCTTCTACTGTAAATCAGATTGAGGCTCTTCCTTCAACATAGTGACTTTTGTTGGCAGCCAAATGGATCCTTTGCTATAGTAGTCTAACATGATCTCTTGTATAGATTTTTTTAAAAATTGGATATGTAAAGATTATGTAAATAGCCATAGGTTGTTTTTGCAATGGGAGGGGGTTGATCCTGCTATTATCTATGGGGGGTGGAGCTTGTTGCTCCTTGATCTCATTGTATAACTTCTTGTTCAAACAATTATCAATACAAAATGTCATATGATTAAGATACTTAACATAATTTGATGTTGTCCTATATTGTCACCTTGATTATATAAGCAACACCCCTCATGTATTTAATGTATCCTTGATAGTTATGTTATTGATCTATTTGATCATAATATCATTTTGTATCCATTATCAATCAATTCATCATCTTTCCTTTATTGTATACAAGGTTAATATTTGGTTTTACAAGTGATCTTAGGAGCATGAATCTATCACCGACTCGAACATGACCTTCATAGTGAGGCTTGGCTAGAAGCTTCAAGCACCTACAATATGGATTATAAAGAGGTGTTGGAAATAAGCCACAATTAGAGTAATGTTGGATTAGCCACAAAGGGACCAATACCTTAGAGGTAGAACACTCCACTATAAAAATGAAAGTCCTAGGTTTGAGCCCTTATTGATCCATGAGTAGAAACCTAACATGGATTTTATTTTAGTGTTCATGATATTATGTGTGTTGTATCAAACATTAATTTTCCCCAAACACTTTGCAATGAATTTTGAGAGATATTTGAAGACCCTCATATCTCTACATTCACAAAGGATGCTACTATAGATTGTATCATTCCACTTGATGGTGTAGATAATATACACTTTCATGATGATACCTTAGAGGAGCTTGAATATATCATAGGTTTTGAATGTCTAGATGACACAAAGAATCCTCTTGCTTCTTTTACTAATCTTATCAATATCACATATCTATCTATTTTTTCTCTTTAGCAATTTGTTTCACTACATCCATGGCCTCTACTGATTTAGTGCAATATTAAATTCACTTATTCCAAATAGCTATATAGGATTCCTATATATTAGGCATTTCATCTATATTTTTGGAGTCTCACATTTTTCTTTGGAAGATTCATTTGGGGTAATCAATATACTCTCTAATGAGAGTTATATCACATTTATTATCACATCATCCTTGTCTTTGGAACTTTTTCTTCATTTTTCTCTATAGGATTCTAAATTAATATCACTAGATTTTGGTATGTGGACATTTGGGCAACTTTTAGAGGCACCTATCTTTGAATTTTCCCTCATCACTCTTCTTAGAGATAGAGTTTCTTCTACATATACTATCGTATTTGTTTCTTCCTATGGGGAGAAATTTTTCTTGTTGGTAGTGGACTGCTTTATGACTCTCAAACATTAATTATTAGAATATGAGCATTGGAACACTCTTTCTCTCCTATGGGGGAATTATTGATTATATTTTGTGTTGATTTTAGTCTTTGGGGGTCATTTTGAGTCCTCTTTCCATAACCTCTTTATGGATTATCTCTTTTGGAGAGAGGTTTATTCCCAAGAATTTTTATCCTCTACAATGTTTGTAAGAGATAATTTGTACATGGGTATTTAACATTGCTTTATATTTGGGATCCATCTTTCATCCATTTAGCATAACTAAATGTTATCTTTTCTCCCTAAGTTGCACTTAAAGGGGGTATTGGTGTGAATTTAATGTTTTACATAAGATTTTTTCCACCTATATCCTATTCACATTAGTTTACTTAATTTTAGATAGGACATCTTAATTTTATTTACTTATTTTGTCTCAAGTCATATGACTTAGACACATTTAATAATCCATTGTTAAATCTTACCATATTTCCTATATAACCAAGACACCTTAGATAATGTATGTGTCCTTGATTATTCTATCATTGATGTATATGATCATAAAATTATTTTTATCCCTTGTCAAGAAATTCATTCTCTTTCCAAGGTTAATCAATGGCTTTTTAGGTGATGCTAGGAGGATTATACCTATAAGGGGGAATATAAGCATAAGGAAATAGCAATGAAATCAAACAAAAGAGATCAAAGAAAAGATAAATTCCAACCTACTCATGAAATGAAATTATAAAGCAATGAATCAAGCAATACAAGCATGAAAGAGAACATAAATTGAATTCACAAATTACAACGTTACCATCCCATGCCAAAGTATATTCACATCAATGCTTGATCGCTTGGATCAATATGAAGCCTCCATTTTTGTTGCAAAAGCTTTGAAAGTTATGTTAATGATGATCACAGATGTATGTATTTTCTCTGGAGAATTTGATGGTCAATTCAACATGACCTCTTTATAGAAATTCTCTAGATTTTCTAATCCATTTTGTGAAGGAAGAAGGTTATTATATATATTTCAAGTTTTTAGATGAATGATCAAGATTTAGTAACTTAAAAGAGCATGATCAACAACTAAGAACTATTAAGAAGAAATAGATTGGTTAGTTTACTCTGATTAATCCAATTAAGGATTTTAATTAGATAATCAGTGGGATTAGATAGGAATGATTAGTGGGATTGAGAAAATCAAGTTTAGTGTTTTTTGGGATTGAGAATGTCAAGTTGAGTTAGGAAAGATATGTGTTAGTTAACCAATTAGAATGAGAAATTTGTGGTCATGATTTACTCAATCAAAAAAGGGTGAGGATAATTAATTAATTGAATAATTAATTAATATTGGAGATGAAATTGCAAGTTACTTTTGACTTTAACAAATAAAGATATATTTATTTGTTGATCATGTTGAGTGATTTTGAATAATTGATTTAATTATTCAAATTTTGAGAAGGGAAAGTGGTTTAATTAAATTATTAATGATGACAACTTAGTTGATTTAGATGAATAAGGTATATTAGTGACATAATTAAATAATTGATGTTTATTTAATTAATCAGGAGAAATAAAGTTAGATTGGTGATAAATAGTTAATTGGTTAAATAATTAAAGAGTATTCAATTAATAGAGGAAAATAGGGTTAATGATGTAAATGAGATGAAATGCAATAGTGATAATGAAAGTAATGCCAATAATGGAAAAATGTAGTTTAGAATATGTGATATGTGTTAGGTCATTTTTACATGTCTACATTTTTCCCCTCTTTGAGATAAAGTATTGGTTACAATGTTTCAAATACTTCGATGTTCAAATCAAGATTTGAAAAATTGAACATGCCTCATTGTGCCCTGCTAATCAACAGAAAGATAATATGATGTTGGGCTACCCCGTTGAGAGGTTTTCCAAAAGAAAAAATAATTTTCTGGTCAAGCTCATGAAAATATTCCGTTGGAGTTTAGATACATAGAGGATAAAAAATTAGGCTATAGGGCCCATGTTTATGGTTTCAGATGTTCTAAGGTGCTCAAAATTTAAACCTAGGAGTGTTTCCAAGGTAAAAATTAGGGTTTGGGGGTAAAAATAGGAAATTAGGGTTTCTTTTTTCCTCATTTGTACTCTAAGTCTTAGGAAGTTCTTACCTCTAGAGATCTTGATACTATGATTATCGATTTGTGATGATGAGGATTTCAGGTGCCTCAAACTGAGCAAATGTAGTTCATTTGTTTGGGATGCCAGTTAGCACAAGCTTTATAGTGTGTAGCCCTTCCTTTCTTCTTTTCATGATTTCTCATTTGTGTAATTAATGCTCAAATTTCTTTTATGATGATAGTAGTAATTTCTTAGTTTTCATGCTATTGTTTTGATTTCATGGCTAGTGTACTAGGTTAGTTTACCACTATCATAGAAAGCCCATGCTATAGTTTAATTAGACCGCTAGTGTAAAACCCATTCGCTATTGTGGACCACTAGTGTAAAACCCTTTCATTATTGTTGATCACTTTTGTTGAAAGTAACTGCTAATGTAAAAATTGTATGTTGTCATTCTAGGTGATCGATATCATATAAACTATCATCAAGTGTAAAAATTAACCGCTAGCATAGAAACTAACCACTATCATAGTAAATAGGGTTGCTTTTGTAAAAACATGTTGCTATCATCTAAAAAAGGCTCGCTATTGTCAAAATTGACTGATTTATCTAGTTTTTTTGTAGTGTTAAGTTTGTGATTTGACTTTCTAGAAATTTTTTGATGTTGTGGGTTTAATGTTTGTAGACAATTCTCAAACCATTGGATCCCAGGGAGTGAAAGCCATGAAAACTATTTGATTTAATTGCTGATTTTCAAGAGGTTGAGAGAGGCTTCCTTGATGTTGTGGGTCTGTGACACATCTACTATATGCCTGAGATCCGATGACATAGGAAAATGATGACCATACTAGTCCAAAGGTGGCACTCAAAGACTTTGTCCTTTCATCTTCCTATTAGTGAGGCAATTGTTACCCTCAAGGATGTGTAGAAGATTTATAGCATCTCCATCCATGGCGATCAAGTTATAGATGACATTAGGTAGGGTATCCTTTCCATGTAGTGTGTACTTGGTGTGCAATATCTATAAGTAGTGGATTCCAAGATTGACTTGTCTCCTTTCGTTGACAGTGTTGATCCTCTATCAATGGTACTAGTTGGTTTGATTATCAAGCCTCTGACATTGGATCATAGAGGCAAGCTATTTCTTATTGGTAAGGGAATCTGCATAGGAAAAATGATGGAGTACGAGATGAAATATGCATGATGTCATTTGTTTTGGTGCATTTGTATCAAGATGTGCATGAGGTTGTATATCAAGGCTGTAGTTCCATCTCAACATGGATAACTCTTTTGCATGTGTTGACATAGAAGAGGATCCCAATGAGTAGGCTAGATGGTATCCTTGATCAGGATGTTTATGAT
Source organism: Sequoia sempervirens (assembly GCA_007258455.2). Taxonomy (NCBI): domain Eukaryota; kingdom Viridiplantae; phylum Streptophyta; class Pinopsida; order Cupressales; family Cupressaceae; genus Sequoia; species Sequoia sempervirens. The sequence goes on from VDFB02193867.1 coordinate 639,280,862, forward strand.
CCATTTTCTTACAAGTATTCTATTTTTCTGCATTACACCTTACCAAGTAGGTACACTATTAGATAGGTATTTTTGATGATATGTCTAAGTTTATTTGGAGGCCTTGGCTAGGTTGTGAGGCCCCGATCAATGATATGGTGTAGCTAACATTTTGTAGATAGACATAGTGGCTCATAGGCCTCATGGACACTATTTTGGAGAGATATTTACCTGATAGGGTTTTGTCAATGATTACCATGCACACTTTAGGTGAATGACCTAAGAGGTCAAGGTTTGGGGGATGACAACCTCCTCTAGTGTAGTAGTGGCCAAATTCAGAGCACTTTCCCCATTTGGATGGGGATGGGTAGTTGGTCTTACAGATCTTGATATGACACAATATTTTGATCAATGGTGGACTTGTAGATAGTTGTTACGATTTACAAATCTTGTTAGCATTGGGCTAGTGATGGGGTAGGTTTAGAGGGTGGTCGATGTTATTGGTAGGAGGGGTGATTGATAAAGGTTATGGATTGTAGTTGAGCACCTTGACAAGGATGAGGGTGAGTAGGATGATGCGAAAGATAGTCAGCAACATCAAGACCAACAACATCAGGACCAATAGCATCAAGACCGATAGGCACCACAGGGTTCTCCCTGATAGGGGGATGCAACAACTTAGATGGCACAACTTATAGCTGATAGAGATGCTTGAGTGATAGAGAGGGATGTTGAGATTACTCAATGGCAGGCGATAGAGGGAAATGTTACTATCATTACTACATAGCAGGATGGTCTCTGTTAGTAGAGAGATTCTTTGAGGCATGAGCTATCCATTGAGAGGCAACAAAGGCTAGCAAGATAGATTTCATTACCTTCCTCCATTCCCCTAGCTTAGTATAATTAGGTTGAGTGAGATTGGATTATGCGAGAAAGTGTACCTATTACTAGACCCTAAAGGAGGATTTTGTACCCAGACCACAAAGACATCCTCATTTTAGCAATTTGAGTAGTGCAATAGGTGTTGAGTCAAGTGGATAGTTAGTTAGATAGACACATCTATCTCTATAGATTGTGCATCCTCAACCTTCTTCTACCCATAGTCAATAGTGACATAGGTCCCCACCTCAAGACAACCAGTAGGGTTGATTTTTTTTAATCATTATTTATTTTATCAAAGACTTTGTGTAGACATGTTAAATTTTGTATATGCATTCAGGGGTATGTGCAAGATCATCATGGGCCAAAAAGTGGCAATATGATTGGTATGTGGCTGACGACTTTTTCTAACCCAAATTTGATAAAATGAAAAGGGTTTTTAATGGAGATTTTCAACTTTCCACCAATATAAATTATGCGTTACTTTGAATTTAATAATGAATTATTATTCATTTTCTATTCAAATTACAACTAAAGTTCTGATTGATAGGATGATTGAAAAACATCTATAGCTTTCAAATGATATCACATTTTTTGAATAAAAAGCATGCATCACATTCTATGCTTCACATAGGATTAAAAAAAGAAAATTTAAATTTCATGAAGTTTTGACTAAGTTAAGGTGGTCAAACATATGAGTTTTTATATTTTTTAAAAGTTGTAATAAAAAATTTATAATTAATTATTTACTTGGAAAAAAAATTACAAATAAATATGTATCATATCGAGACTTGATTCCTCTACTTATATCTAAAATATTTTAAAAAATATCATCATTTTATTGTGGTTAGGATGGTTAGATAGACACCTACTTATTTTTCCCTGAAATTTAAGTACTATTGCATTAAAATTTTAAATTTTCACAAAATGGATTTTTTTTTTAAAACAAACCTATTCGTTTAGAAACTACATTTAAGTTGCTACAGATTCTATTCTTACATATTTTTGAAATAATATAGATAACTTATTCAAATTTTTACATCAAGTTGCCTAACTCTGATTTTTCTGAATTTTTTGCCACTTAAGGGCCTATTTTTTCTATGTTGATCCTACACATACCCTTCATTGGAACAATTGGGGACTCAAATATATTTTGGTATATTTTGGTATCATACCTGACATTTGATGATGTTCCATTTTGATGATAAATATATATGAGATATACCATTTTTGATCTAGCTTATTATGTGCTATGAGATGCTGATGGAGGATTATGGATGCTTATATGTGGATGATTTATATATGCTCATATTTTTGTATGTTTCTAATGCATTATAAGATATGGATGGATGTATTATTTATGATGCATGCAATGGATGATCATATATGATGTATGCGATGAATGATTATATATGATGCATGCAATGGATGATGATATACGTTGTATGATATTTTTTATCACATAGTTTTCATGATATGTATTGATGAATTTGTGGATGCATGATGCATGTGGTACTAATGATATTGTGATGTAGGATGAAGTTGTTAGTTTGTGTAATAACCCATTTTAATTATTACTTAAATATATTATTGAAAATGACATTATGAATATTTAATTTTAAAAAGACATAAGTAGCTATTTTCAATCATAGCAACACATGTCTACTTAAAATGAGATATATATATATATATATATATATATATTCAATTTTAATGTCAATTACAATATCCAAGTTGACTTGGCTCATAGGCCCACAAAGTAAATATAATATACAAAATTTACATCAAGTATTACACCATAGACCAAGATAGTCTTGAAAACATCCAAGGTTTCCTCTTAACGATTGCCTCTAGTGGTGGATGAGAACATGGTTGAAGTGCTTTATCGCCCAACCCTGAAGATTACGCTTCCCCTAAATTCTTCCAACTTGAAGAATACCCAAACTTGCACAAAAAGTATAGCAAGAGAACAATTTTGAAGGTGGAATCTGGTGCATGCCCAAACATCAACAAACATCTCTATCTATGAGTTAGAAAAATACAAGATATATGCTAGGAATGGTAGAAAGTGTTATCGCAAATTCCATACACACTATAACGTAGGAAAATACATACCTTTGCATTTTTACACTTTTTTGGTCTCTCCTTTCTTTCTTTATCCTTATTTATGTCTTAATTGGTCCTATTTTGCATCCACAAGCCTAATAAAGAATATTTTTTTATGGCTAATCCTGAAAAGCATCAAAGGATAAATGATAATTTAATGATTTTGGCTATTTGTCATTGATTTTTGGGTCGAGACTAAGATGCCCCCTAGGGCATCTTTGTCCCCCAAAGGTCTTGGGACCCTGATTTCAAAGGCAACTTAAATGGCCCCATTTTGGAGTTTGTGCCCTGAGTTTCATGCCTTGGGACTAACATGCCACCTAGGGCATCTTATTTTCCCTTAGGTTATTTTGGGGATTTCATTTCAAATCTTGCTGAGATTTAGCCTCCTTTAATTAATGGGTATGTGCAGGATCATGATGGGCCAACAAGTGGTGATATGATGGGTATGCATAGGGTATGTGGCTGAAAACTTTTTTTACCCTAAATTGATAAAAAAAAGAGGGTTTTTAAAGGATATTCTCAGATTTCCACCAATATAAATTATGCTTTACTTTGAATTTAATAAATAATTATTATTCATTTTCTATTTGAATTACGGCTAAAGTCCTCATTGATAGGCCGATTGCAAAACATCTATAGCTTTCAAATGGTATGACATTTTTTGAATCTAAAACATGTGTCACATTCTATTCTTCACATACTATAAGATTAAAAAAAAAAAAATTGAATTTCATGAATTTTTGACCAAGATAAGGTGGTAAGACATACAAGTTTTTACATTTTTTAAAAATTGTAATAAAAAAATCATAATTAATTATTTACTTGGAAAAAAATTACAACAAAATATGCATCATATTGGGACATGAGTCCTCTACTTATATATAAAATATTATTAAATAATATTATCATTTTATTGTGGTTAGGGTGGTTAGAAAAACACCTACTTATTTTTTCCCTAAATTGAAGTACTACTACATTGAAATTTCAAATTTTCACCAAATAGATTTAAAAAAATAAAAAAATAAACCTAGTAGTTTAGAAACTACATTCAATTTTCTATAGATTCTATTCTTAGATATTTTTAAAATAATATAGATAACTTATTCAAATTTTTATGTCAAGTTGCCTAACTTTGATTTTTTTCAATTTTTTGCCACTTAAGGGCCTATTTTTTTCATGGTGATCCTGCACATACCCTAATGAATTCATGTGTTAGCTTATTGTGGTGTAATTTTAGGATATTAAGCATAGATAAGTATAAATACAAGGTTTTTTCACTCATTTATCATCCATGCAATACTAACAAGCATTCAAGTATTCATTCCTAAGGAAAGTTTATGAGATAAAGAGCATTCAAGAGCAATTCATCAAGCATTTGGAGCCATCATCAATATTCAAGCATCATATCAAGGATATTATTGCATCATGTGTGTTTTTGAGCTAACATTTATGATGTAGGGTTTTGATTCAAGCAAGCAATTCAAGTTGGTATCTATCAATCATTCCTTTGATTCAAGATCTACATTCATGCTAGCCACTTCACACAAGTTTTCTGATTTTATAACAAAGGTTTGGTGAGATGCAACATAACATTTTGTTCATTCATCATTTCCCTCCTTTATTTCATTTCATTTCAAGGTTTAATTACCAACGAGGGGTTTGACAAAGGAAAACCCCCATTTACTAACAATCAACAAGTTTTCCCCCCCTTGTGTGTTTGTGATTGTAGATTTGGGTTGAAGACTTACAGATTATTTGAAATGTAAAGTTGCATTGCAAAGTTTTCATCTTCATGGAAACCCACCTACAAGCTAGATCTAGAAGTTTTAGGACTTGAATTTTGAGAAGGAAGTGCAAAAATTGAGCCCCATGATCATATTCAGAGATTTCAAAAATTAAAAATTGGACTAAGTCATCAACAAGGGTGTCTTAGTCCTCCCAAGGGAATTTTGTAGATATTCTTTTAGATATTGTTCAAGCATCCAAAGATTTTGCATCTAACCTAAAAAATAATAGTGGGACTAAGACAATAATAGGGGCGTCTTAGTCCTCCCAAGCACATTTTGACAACATTTTTGCATTTTTTGAATCCTCATCACATTTCCAAACTTCCCAGTTGCATACATCATAACTTTATGTTGCTTAAATTCATCATTTAACTTGCATTACTAGGTTTTGTGAGTTGAATGTTAAGTTGTCTTTTCCAAGCTTTTGCTTGGTGGTGAACCCATCAAAGCTTAAAGAACCTCCTTCTAGGTCTTCCTTGTTGAGAATTGACTCACCTTTCGAGGTTGATAGTCAATCCAATTTGGGATCCTAGGACATTATTGAATGACCAAAGGAGAATAGCGAGTATTCCCCCACCTATTTTCTTTAGGGTTCATTTTGGTGAACTCGACATTTTTTAGCATTCATTTTTTGATTTGGAGTCCATTAAAGTCCTAGATCTATGTTGCATTCATTCTTGCATTACATCTTGCATTAGTGAAAGTGCATCTAGGGTTTGTCATCCTTGCATTAGTGAATTTAAATCTAGGGTTTCTCACATTTGCATTAGTGAAAGTGCATATAGGTTGCATTTTTGTTTTCTTGCATCATTTTATATCATTGAAAAATTAAAAGTGCATTGTTAATCATCCTAATTGCTTTTAGGAACATTGTTATTGCATTCAAAATTAATTTTTTTTAATTCAACTTTGCATCCAATTGCTTGTGATTAGTTACTTTTTCTTGCATTCATTTGTACACTTTTTTGTTTCTAAACATTAGGTCCCTAGGTAGGAAATCTAGGAACACTATTAACAACTCAGAATTTGTTATTTTTCTAAAAAAAACCTCTCCTAAGACAAAAACGCTCTTCCTGGCATCTAAGTCCCTCTATGGGTTTTTGGTTGAGAATCCTATTTCTATTGTTTACTTTCTGTTCCGGTTCCTAGAACCTCAAAATCTAACTAATGGGACCAAGATGCCTTTACTGGCATCTTATCCCTTGTTTAATTTTACTTTCCATTTTTTAGGGTTTGAAATTTCTTCTTTGTACTTCTATTTGCTGCTTTTAATTTTTTGTTATAGTTTGTAGATTTATTGTTATTTTAATTTCTTTCATTTTATGTGTAATTGTAAGTAGAAGATATTGTGTTCATTTCACTTTCTTTGATTTATCCCTTGCATGAGTTGTACTACTTGGTGTCCTACTATCAATACTATGGTGACACCAAGTTCGAGATTCATGGCATCACATGATAAAGCACTCATTGTAGATATTGGGTTATCTATCTCTCTTACTTCTAGTATTGGTACTAGTTCACTAGGTATGGACTATACCTTTGATACCTCTTTTGTTATGCCTACCTTACCTACAAGTGCTATGCCAAGTGTTCAAACAATAGTTAATTATATCCCTCAAGAAAACATAATGAAAATGCATGAATACCTATCCCATTTATAAGATAGCATGAGCATTGAAAACATTTCCAAAACTATTATACCTGCCATAGATAGTATTCACCACATGATGGAAAGTGATGAAGGACTGGAATTTGTGTGTTACATAGCTCAAATCTTTGGAAAACATCTTCCTCCCACCACCAATGGTCCTCAAGCTTCAAAAAATGTGAAAAGACGAGGAAATAAAACTCCTCCCATTTCAACTATAACCTCCCTTCCCACCTATACCAATCCTCAAGTGACCACAATGATGAAACCAACTACCACTGTCTTCCCTACCTCGAACATTTCCACTAGTGCTCCTTATACCTATGTGGCATCTAACCTTACATCTCCTCCTATAATCTATCAATTTACTTTTCCTCCCAACACATACACACCACCACCATATTCACCTCCATCTCAAAACACACAAAATGACCCTATGATTAATCAACTTTAATACAAATTCTCTCATCCATTCAATGTCAAGTTTCCACCATAAATAAAAATCAAAATGGTCCACCTTTATACTATGTCAAAAGAAACCCTTTGTCTTTGGAGATATTAAGAACTCTGGTGCTACAAGGTATAGAGATCCCTATACTTGAGAAATATGGAGGAAATGGAGATCTAGCAAATCATGTTAATGCCTATACTTCTTTGTGTAGTGACTTTATCCTTGAGGACAAACTTTTGGCTAAGCTTTTTCCTAGATCCTTGAAAGAAATTTCCTTGGACTAATTTTCCACATTACCAAATAACTCAATTCATTCATTTAATGAACTTGTTGAAGCCTTTATTAACCATTTCCAAGTGCATATGGTTCCTGAAATGACATTAGTTGATTTGATGAGATGTAAGCAAAATGAGGGTGAAAAAGTCACTGACCTTATTTCACATTACCAATCACTTTATTCCCAAATTAGTGTGAAGATTCCTGATTCTCACCTTCAAAATATGTTTATGTAAAATTTACAAAGCAAGATACGAGACAAGCTTACCATGATGAAATTCCCTTCCTTCATACACAAGTGCACTGCCCTTTGAGATTATTGAAATTCCATAAGTAGTGGTGAACCAAAAACCACCTATACCCATCCTAAAAAGTCCAAATATTCAAACCAAAACACCTACCAACCTTTTAGAAGACAAAATAAAAGTTTCCTTTAACTAAATCCTAACTCCCAACCTACCCAACAAGTTGATACCCAAGTAGCTGATATAAAGAAGAGTAATCCTTATATATTTGGTGATATGTGAAGACAATTTACTCCCTTTCCTGAAACACTTCAAAACATAATGAATAAGTTATTAAACAAAAACATGCTTAGCTTAACTCCCATTCAACCTCTTGACCCTAGCAAGTCATTACCTCTGAGCTTTAGACACAATTCCTATTGTGCTTATCACCAACAAAAAGGACATGATACAAAACATTCCAAGCATCTTAAACATCTTGTGCAACACCTCATTGATTCTAATCATGTTCAAATTAGTGTGAATGAAAAATGTAATAAATCTATAGCTCCCCCTAACCAAAACTTGCTAATCTTTACCAATCCCATGCCTAACCATAATACCTCATTTGTTAAGGCTAGTGAAACTAAGCCCGATGTGATAAACATTGACATGGATGATGAAAACATGAAAAACAATGAACAAAATCCTATGGATACTAATTACCAAAGTCCTATAAGTACAATGATAGGAGTGATTGACATCGAGCCTCATAAACAAGAAACCATAATGCCCATTGAAATTACTTTTTCTTTAGAAGAAACAATAAAAAAGGCACCTAATGGTCCTTTTACATAGCCAGTAGAATCAATGATAGGCCCACTTCTAGGATTTTAATTGATCCTGTCTGTGGAGAGAATGTGATCACAAATGAAATATTATATGTGCATGAACTTAATCAAGATAGATATGATAAACTGAAAGAATGGATTAAAACACATGATGGTTTTGGTTGTGCTATCATGGGCTCGATCACACTCCCTTTACAAGTAGGATTGAAGAAATTAAATGTATCATTCTTAATCATCTCTAATTTGGAACAATTTCGTGTGAAGTTAGGCTACAAATGTCTTCATTCGATGAATGCGGTTCCATCTGTTGTCCACAAGTGCTTAAATTTTCTAGTCGAAAATGAAATATTCACTGTGAACCATAGTGGCTTTAGACCTCTGTCTTTCCATGGAAATTTTTCCTTAGACTATTTCTAGCCTGAGCCCATGGAACCTATAAGACCCTATGAGGACTTCCTTTTCCTACCCTACCAAAAGTTTAAAGCAAAATGGATAGCCAAGTTATCCCTTGAAAATTTTCCTTCACCTATGATTGAACTTGGACGCCCCTTGAAGAAAATAATATTGAACTTAAATCCCTTCCATCTAACAAAGACCCATCCATAAAAAATCCCTTGCTTGTTTCCTACAAAAGGCTAAGAGAAAATTAGACAAGTCCTAATCTTCCTCCTAAGAAAATTTATAAAGCCAAAGAGAAAGTGGTTGACCAACCTTGGTTTCTTTCATTCTTCCTTCACAAGAAGAAAAGCAACTCATGGTTGACAAACCTGCTCCTACATAAACACAACTTGAAAATCATAATAAAAGAAACATAAATGCTAGAGAATGTAGGTGTAGACATCATGCTATTTCTTGAAAGATGAACGAAGAGATTAACATTGAAAATCAAAATCCAAACTTGACAAAAGCAATAAATGATGACCCTCCTCTCTTACCAGAATAAATAGATCCTATGTCTCTAAAACAACAAGGACCAACACCTTCTATGTATATTATCATTCATCTTCCTATTGTGGTTAACTTGGATGACAATGAAGAAACTGTTAAAATTGATGATCAAGTGCATAATGAGTTGAATTTGTTATTTTCCTCTTCTATGAGCTTAGATGATAACAACTGTGATGATCCTCCTAAACTGAGGGATGCATCACGTGTTGAACCTAGTGATTCTCCTAGCACAACATTTGATGTTGTCCCTCTCACTAGTGATCTATATTTTTCATATACTGAACAAGATTGGGATGCAGATGACCTATACGATGGTTGACTCACATGTGCTTTACTAATCCTTTTTGCTTTCATTTTTTCATTCTTTTTGTGTGATTGCATGTTTCTATAATGCAATCCCTTGTATTGTTTGATGTTTCCTCTCTATGTGTATTCCTCTATTTGTACCTATATTCTTCAATATGTTGTAAGATTTTTTCCTTTTCATTGGTCTTTACCTTTCTTTTCATTTTTTTTCTTGTGTTTTATGACACAAGGAATCAAGACACACTATGTCTCTTCCATGCTGACCCAAAAGCTTTTTCCTCATCTTTTATTTTCCTTTCATTTGCGTGTTTGTCTTGTGTTTTCCTTTTGGGATGATGCAAGGCATCGAGACACCCTATGTATCTTCCATGTTGAATTAAAAGGATTTTTTTTTTCACTCTCTTTGTGTCATTCTTCTAGTTCTATGTGTATTTGGGGAATGATGACAGTTTCGAGCTCTCTAATAACATTGTAGCAAAGACAAATACTGACCCCAAATCCATAGATAGCTTATGTGTTTCTAGGGGGAAACCCTCTTTTCCTTTTCATTTTTTACTATTTTAAAGTAATTTCTCATAGCATGGTGTTAGCAATTTATTTTAATTGGGGGCATACATTGGCATTATCTTGGCATTTTTTTGACTTGATTTCATTTTCATTTTTATTTTTTTCATGTTCTTTGATGTGATTTTCTTGCTTCATGTAATGCATTTTTCTCTTTGTGGTGACATTGGGAGTAATGTCCTTCAAGAGCTTGATCTATCTTAGCATATTACATTCCTCTTAGTGGTGATGTGACAGACTACATTCCCTAAGTTTCAAATCTTTTATCCTTTAATTGGTCCTCTCTTGGAGACATTCAGAACAATGTCCCCTAAGATTAGAGCCTCACATGAACTAAGAAAAATCCCTTTGAACATCCCTCTTTCTTGTTGCGTTGCATTTTTTGTACCTTATTAAAGTCATGGAGGTATGGATTTGATATGGTTTCCTGGGGCTCACTTAGTGAACAACTAACTTCATTAGCCCTTGTGATGATGCATTTTTTTACCTTATTAAAGTCATTGATGTGTGGCTTTGATATGGTTTCCTAGGGCTCACCTAGTGAACAACTAGCTTCACTAGCCCTTATGAGCGTGCATTTTATTTTTTTCCTTATCATAGTCATGGGGGTATGACTTTGATATGGACCTCTTGGGGCTCACCTAGTGAACAACAAGCTTCACTAGCCCTTGTGAGCATACATTTTGTTTTCATAGTGGACAATGCTTTCCACATGTAAACCTCTTTTGGAAAAACAACCTAGACCCATTCCACAACATGTTGGATGGCCAATCGAAGCTTGATCCTTTTCTTTTTTTATTTTTCATTTTTCCTTTTTCTATCTTTGATGGTGTATGTGATCTGGTTATGGCTTCATATATCATCCGCAAGTTTGTTACTTTGTGCCTATGTTGGTTTTACATAGGATCTTCATCCTAGGGGCTTGGCCACCCTCTTGGTTATTGTCATCCTATCTTACTAACATTTTTACATTTGAAACCCTCTTTATTGAGTGGTTGGCTACTTTAGTGTGAGTTTGAAGCAAGTTCATCCTCTCACTAAAGTGAGGGCTAAATCTAGTGTAGGAAAATGAATACCTTTGCATTTTCACACTTGTTTGGGCCTGCCTTTCTTTGTTTATCCTTATTTATGTCTTAATTGGTTCTCTTTTGCATCCAAAATCCTTATAAACTATATATTTTTATGGCTAATCCTGACAAACATCAAAGGATAAATGATAATTTAATGATTTTGGTTGTGTCGCTGATTTTTGGGTCAAGACTAAGATTCTACCTAGGGCATCTTTGTTCCCCAAAGGTCTTGGGGCCCTAATTTAAAAGGCACCTTAAATGGGCCCCTTTTTGGAGTTTGTGCCCTAAGTTTCATGCCTCGGGACTAAGATGCCACCTAGGGCATCTCAGTCCCCCTTAGGTTATTTTTGGGATTTAATTTCAAATCTTGTCGAGATTTAGCCTCCTTTAATTAATGAATTCATGTGCCATCTTGTTGTGGTGTAATTTATGATACTAAGTATAGATAAGTATAAATACATGGTTCTTTCACTCATTTTATCATCCAATAAATACTAACAAGCATTCAAGCATTGATTCCTAAGGAAATTTTATGAGATCAAGATCATTCAAGAGAAATTCATCAAGCATTTGGAGCCATCATCAAGATTCAAGCATCATATCAATGATATTCTTACATCATGTGTGTTTTTGAGATAACATTTGTGATATAGGTTTTTTATTCAAGCAAGCAATTCGAGTCAGTATCAATCAAGCATTCCTTTGATTCAAGATCTACATTCAAGCTAACCACTTCACACAAGTTTGTAGATTTCATAGCAAGGGTTTGGTGAGTTGCAACATATCATTTTGTTCATTCATCATTTCCCTGGACTTTATTTTATTTAATTTCAAGGTTTAATTTCCAACAAGGGGTTTTACCAAGGCAAACTCCCATTTACTAACAATAAACAAGTTTTTCTCATCTTGTATGTTTATGGTGGAGGAGCACCTTATTCTTTTTATGTCTCCAATAAACAATTTGTAAGAATTTGAATTTTCAATTATGAAATGTATGTAAAAGGTAATGAAATGGTCATAATTAATATATTTAAGTCCTTAAAGAGGTCTTTAGGAGGTTTATTAGGCAGGTTGGCAAAAATATTGCTAAAAATGTAAAAGTTGTAAAACTTGCAAAAATGCAAAAAGGGTACAAAAAATTAGAAGATGAAGGGTCACCTTGATTTAGAAGCTTGTTGGTCTATAAAATAAGTTGATAGGGAAGTTATTAATTGTTGGGAAATATCTTTAAAATCTTGTAGAAGGCGATAAAATGTTCATTCTTTGTATTTTTGAAGATATCCTATCAATAAAAGTACCATGTCTAGTAAATTTTGAGTTTCTTTCTGTTGTTCATCAATTTGCATGGTCTGTATAGAAGTTTTATGATCTAAATCTTATTTTTCTTGGTATATCTATGAGTTAGAATTCTTTTAAATCCATACAAGAGGGATTTTATTGAGTAAAATATTTGTTTTAGTGCATTCTCTGTAGTTAGGTCAGAAACCCTTAAAACAAGGGTTTTGAGAGTCAAATAAGCAAATGATGACTACTCCATCGAATTAGGCCCTATAGATTGGTGGAGTAGACTAGGATAGGATGTTTTAAGTTTTTTTTTTTATGGTATGTATAGGGTAAACAAGAGGGCAAGGGTTGAGTTGCTGCTATAGGGGAATTTGAAGGGTTTCCATACATTTGTTGATGCTTCAGTCAAGGGTTTGGAGAAATAATAGTTGTTGTGGCTTGGAGGTGGTTTGAATAGTTTATGCAGACATTTCTAAAAATGTTTCAAGTAGTGGCAGAGCATGAGAAGGTTTGGAGCATACTATTCTAATAAACCCTCACTTATTAAGCTTGTTTTGTGAATATAGCAAGGGTTTGATTGATCGGCACATTATTTTTCCTTTATACTTCTAAAATTTGGTGTTTTGAAGGTTTTGGGACTTGTTTTAATGCTTCCTAGGGTTATTTGGTGATTTCAAGTTGATTCATTGGTGGCCACTTTGCAAATTTGGCCTAATTTGAGGCACTTTCTAGTGGATAGTTTATTAATCTGGTAAAATTTGCAAAGAAACCTATTCAAAGCTCTAGACATGTTTAAGTAGACCAAAAAGGGTTCCTAAATTTGTATTGGGTTTGTAAAGATACATTGTGATTGAAGATTAATCACTCGTTTTAAGGGTTTGGTGACCTACTAGTGACATGGAGGTTGAATTGCTAGAAAAGGTGAATCTGATAAATCAATGAAAAGAATGGTTGTTAATGATTGGAAACTATCTTATTGATGTTATTAGAGAGGTCTATGTTTGGATAAGGTTTAGGAGGAAAAGTTGTTGATTTTGATGATATAAGCCAAAATGAACCTTATATGTAAAATGGTGTTTTCATTGCAAGAATGAAAGGGTCTGATGGATCAAAGTTGGTAAGTATAAGCATTGGTTTATTTCAATCAGAAACCTGATGAATACAATGTCTTGGAGGTCTAATAAAATATTTTTAACATGAATGTATAGTTTTTTGTCATTGTGCCTTGTGAAGTAAGTTGTATTGAAGGGTGAATTGATGAATAAGGAAAGAGATGAATGGTTCAATTTCTCTAATCAGGTTATTGTTTTGATATAGTCAATTTGATGTTGGTTAAGTTTTATTTGAATCTAATAAAGGTGTGAAATACTGACTTGATGAAATTGATGATTGGTAGCCTTGTAATTTCAAAAGATTTTGATGGATTTTGTTGGAAAATAGAGTGAATTTGGGAATGAATTTGTGGATGTTCTCATGATTTGTGAATAGGGTCATAAGTACCCTTGGTGATTTGTTGTTTTGGGTAGATACTCTATATCAATTAGTATCAGAGCTAGCTGATTCTTAGGATGTGTTGAATTGGTATTTTGCTAAAGTTGGTTTGTTGAGTTGTTGGTTGGTTGCAAGTGCTTGATCCATCTAAGTTGTAGAGAGAAAGTGTTGGTGTTTGTGCAAGTTAAGAGAGAACTTGGCTACTGGTTTCTAAGAGACTAGGTAGAGAAACAAGGAGACACCTAGGTAAGGCAAGGAAGTTTGTTGAGTTTGTGTGGTGAGGTAGTGAGTGAGATGGATACCTGACTAAAGAATCACTTGAGTTTGCAACTTGAAGAGTACTCCATTGATGGGAGTAGATGAAAAGATGATTTTTCAGAGAAGGTCAAGGATGAATTGTGAAAAAAATGGAAAGATTGTTGAGAGAAGCAATGTAAAAGGACAATCTTGTTTCCTTTGGTTGAGGAAGAGTTGGTGGAAAGTTGAGAGTGGTGAAAGGGTAGTCCTGTGTCTTTTTGAAAGAGAAGATGATTGTGAACTTGATAGGAAGAGAAGAAAGTTGGCAAAGACAATTGAAGACAAGAAAAGTCAGAAATGAAGATAGAGTTGAAGGCAAAGAAAGAGGCATGTACAAGATTCAGAAGGAAAGAAAGAAGTAGTACAAGAAAAAATTGAAGCTAATATGTAGGTGAAAGAATAAGCAAGTCTGATATAACATGTTTCCAAGGGACTTGGAAAGCATTTTTTAGGTTGGTTGTATGGTGCAGGAGCACCTTATGCTTTTTATGTCTATAATAAGCAATTTATAAGAATTTAAATTTTTAACTATGAAATATATGTAAAAGGTCATGAGGTGGTCATAATTAATGTATTTAAGTCCTTAAATAGGTCTTTAGGAGGTCTATTAGGCAAGTTGGAAAAAATATTGCTAAAAACATTTGTAAAAGTTGTAAAACTTGCAAAATTGAAAAAAAAGTGCAAAAAATCACACGATGAAGGTCACCTTGATATAGAAGGTTGTTGGTTGGTAAAAGAAGTTGAGAGGGAAGTTAGTAACTATTAGGAAACATCTTTCAAATCTTGTATAAGGAAATAAAATGGTCATTCTTTGTATTCTTGAAGATATTCTATCAATAAAAGTACCTCGTCTAGTAATTTCTAAGTTTCTTTTTGTTGTTCATCAATTTGCATGGTCTGTACAAAATTTTTAGGATCTAAATCTTATTGTTCTTGGTAGATCTATGGATTATAATTCTTTTAAATCCATATATAGGATGGATTTTATTGAGTAAAATGTTTGTTTGAGTGCATTCTCTGTAGTTCAGTTAGAAATCCTTAAAATAGGGGTTTTGAGAGTCAAATAAGCAAGTGATGACTACTCCAATGAATTAGGATTTGTAGATTGGTGGAGTAGAATAGGATAGGATGTTATAAGCTTTGTTTTTTATGGTAGGTACAGGGGAAATAAGAATGCAAGGGTTGAGTTGCTGCTACAGGGGAATTTGAAGGCTTTCCATACATTTGTTGATGCTTTAGTCAAGGCTTTGGAGAAATAATAGTTATAGTGGCTTGGAGGTGGTTTGAATATTTTATGCAAACACTTATAAGCATGTTTCAAGTAGTGGTAGAGAATTAGAAGGTTTGGAGCATACTATTCTAATAAACCCTCACTTATTAAGGGTATGTGCAGATCATGATGGGCCAAAAAGTGGCAATATGATGGGTATGTGGCTGACGACTTTTTTTACCCAAAATTAATGAAACAAAATAGGGTTTTTAAAGGAGATTCTCAAATTTTACACCAATATAAATTATTCTTTACTTTGAATTTAATAAGTAATTATTATTCATTTTCTATTCAAATTATGACTAAATTCTGATTGATAGGATGATTGAAAAACATCTATAGCTTTCAAACAATAATATCACATTTTTTTGGAATCCAAAACATGCATCACATTCTATGCTTCACATACTATAGGATTAAAAAAGAAAAATTGAATTTCATGAAGTTTTGACCAAGTTAAAGGTGGTTAGACATAGGAGTTTTTATATTTTTTAAAAGTTGTAATAAAAATTCATAATTAATTATTTACTTGGAAAAAACTACAAAAAAATAGCATCACATCGGGACATGAGTCCTCTACTTATATCTAAAAATATTATAATTTTTTTATCATTTTATTTATTGGTTAGGTGGTTCAGACAAACAACTACTTCTTATTTTTTCCGTGAAATTTCAATTACTATTGCATTGAAATTTCAAATTTTCCTATGAATAGATTTTTTTTTTTTTAAAAAGAAACCTAGTAATTTAGAAACTACATTCAATTTTCTACAGATTCTATTCTTACATATTTTTGATATAGATAAAAGCTTATTCAGAATTTTTACATCAAGTTGCCTAACTATGATTTTCTAAAATTTTTGCCACTTAAGGGCCTATTTTTCCATGATGATCGCACATATTCTTAAGCTTGTTTGTGCATAAAGCAAGGTTTGATTGATCAATGCATTATTATGCATTTCTACTTCTAAAAGTTTTTGTTTTGAAGGTTTAGAGACCTTTTTTAATGCTTCCCGAGGTTATTTGGTGATTTCAAGTTGATTCATTGGTGGTCACTTTGTAAATTTGGCCTAATTTGAGGCACTTTCCAGTAGACAATCTATTAATCTAGTAAAATTTGCAAAGCAACCTATTCAAATCTCTAGATATGTTTAAGTAGACCAAAAATGGTTCCTAAATGTGTATTGGGTTTGTAAAGATACATTGTGATTGAAGAGTAATCACCCATTTTAAGGGTTTGGTGACCTACTAGTGACATGGAGGATGAATTGCTAGAAAAGGTGAATCTGATAAATCAGTGAAAAAAATGGTTGTTAATGATTGGAAACTGTCTTATTGATGTTATTATAGAGGTCTAGATATGTTTGAATAATGTTTAGGAGGAAAACTTGTTGATTTTGATGATATAAGCCAAAATGAACCTTATATGTAAAATGGTGTTTTCATTGCAAGAATGAAAGGGTCTGATGGATCAGAGTTGGTAAGTGTAAGAATTGTTTATTTCAATTAGAAACTTGATGAATACAATGTCTTGGAAGTTGAATAAAATATTTGTAGCATGAATGTATAGTTTTTTGTCATTGTGCCTTGTGAAGTAAGTTGTATTGAAGGGTGAATTGATGAATAAGGAAAGAGATGAACGGTTCAGTTTCTCTAATTAGGTTATTGTTTTGATATAGTCAGTTTGATGTTGGTTAAGTTGTTTTTGAATTTAATAAAGGTGTGAAATAGTGACTTGATGAAATTGATTATTGGTAGCCTTGTAATTTCAAAATATTTTGATGGATTTTGTTGGAAAACAAAGCTTATTTGGTAAAGAATTTGTGGATCTTCTCATGATTTGTGAATAGGGTCAAAAGTACCCTTAGTGATTTGTGGTTTTGGGTAGATGCTCCGCATCGGTTTGTGATTGAAAATTTGGGTTGAAGACATGAAGATCATTTGAAGTGCAAAGTTGTAAAGTTGTCATCTTCACGAAAACCCACCTACAAGCTAGATCTAGAAGTTTCAAGACCTAAGATCTAAGAAGGAAGTGCAAAAATTGAGCCCTAGGATCACATTCAAAGATTTCAAAAATTCAAAATGGGACTAAGTTGGCAACAAGGGTACCTTAGTCCTCTCAAGGGATTTTTTCAAAGATTTTTCTCGATCTTATTTCGGTATCCAAAGATTTTTTTTCTTCCCTAAAAAATAGCAACAATACTAAGACAATAGTAGGGGCATCTTAGTCCCCCCTAGAACATTTTGATAGCATTTTTTAATTTTTGTTATCCTTGTCACATTTCCAGACTTCCTAGGTACATACATCATAACTTTATGTTGTTTAATTTCATTATTTGCATCCATCATTTAACTTGCATTACTAGGTTTTGTGAGTTGAAAGTTAAATTGTCTTTTCCAATATTTTTCTTGCTGGTGAACCCCTCAAAGCTTAAAGAATCCCCTCCTATGTCTTCCTTGTTGCGAAGTGACTCACCTTTTGAGGTTGATATTCAGTCAAATTTGGTATCATAAGACATTATTGAATGACCAAAGGAGAATAGTGGGTATTCCCCCACCTATTTTATTTTTGATTCACATATATAATGGGATAATTGATTGGACAAGCATAAAAATTAAGTTGCAACAACAAACAATAGGTTTTGGATAAATAAAAACCAATACTCTCTCAAATCCATTTCAGCATCCATCCGGGAAGGTAACTTTCAACAAGAAGTTATCTCATAGCAACTATCTACCCTCTAGAAGCATCTACCTTGAGGAGTGTTGGAACCTGAAATTTCCTACCATTTTTTTGCAAAATTTTAGGTTCATACAATGAAGAAAATGGACTACTCCACTTAGAAACACAGTTGTGAAATCTACTCTAGGAGCTTACTTTGAAAAATCAAAAAAACAAGACAATGCAATTCCATGCAAAACCACCTTGTGAGCATGTTTACCTACCATATGTGAGTGTTTCTACCTAGTTTTGACTTCTTAGGATATGATTTGATGAATTTTAGAGGTATTAAGTTGAAAGGTTCTTGGAAAGGTTTGTTGTCCACACAATGAAATCTGTCAAAGAGACCAACTTTGGAGGCCAACATTTATCAACTCAAAGATTGTCATGAAAAACCAATTGGAATTCTAGATTCTTCCCATATTAATTTTCTTGCATGTTAGTTTTCAAGGTATCAACACCTCATTTGGTATTTTTTCAAAACTAAAACCAAATGGATTTTACCCAGTTTGATGACTACATTTCTAGAAAAGTTGCAGAAGGGTCAAGTTTTACTTTTGATATCTTGTGAACGAAGAAGGTTGATGAATAACCATTTTTCACACATTTTATTTACCTAAATGAACTAATACTCCAAGTTATAGCTTCCCAAAATCAGATTTGATATTTTTCCAAAGAAGCAAGTTGGCAGATTCTAGATGACTTCTAACAAGCGTAGTTTGCAAAAACAACCAAGTAAGCTATTTTGAGTGTTAGTAGTTTACAATCCTAATCACTTTGTGCAAAGATATTTTGAAAACAAACTCATGTATCATAACTTGACATTTTGGTGCATTTTTATGGCTCAAGGAGAAGTTTTGACTAGTTTTCCACATTGATTCTGGAGGCTACTTGGTTTATTTTAATCATGGTGTAGAATATCAGAAAATAAGTTTTGATGAATAGCCACTCAAGTCTTGGATGTATTTCATATTTTGATGAAACAAATGAAAAATAATGTGTTATCTATCAATGAAAAGGCATAATAGAGTATATGGCTAAGAGTATTAACAAGGGATAAGGTAAAGACATGGTATGAAAGAAGAGTATAGTCTGATGATTTAAAAGGCCTTTGGAGCCCACACCAATTGAACCTTAAATATTTACTCCTAATGTTATGAAATGGACCATTGGTTGCATATGTTATCAATAGTCGATGCATCTTTGCAAGATTTAATCCATTGCCACATAAAACCACAAACAAAAAGGCTCAACAAAGTGAACCCTTAAGATGCATTAAATGACTTTAATATGCAAATTAAGACTTTGATGATTAATAAAAGGAAAA
>VDFB02193867.1:639300444-639337628 GCA_007258455.2 Sequoia sempervirens
TTTGATACCTCTTTTGTTATGCCTACCTTACCTACAAGTGCTATGCCAAGTGTTCAAACAATAGTTAATTATATCCCTCAAGAAAACATAATGAAAATGCATGAATACCTATCCCATTTATAAGATAGCATGAGCATTGAAAACATTTCCAAAACTATTATACCTGCCATAGATAGTATTCACCACATGATGGAAAGTGATGAAGGACTGGAATTTGTGTGTTACATAGCTCAAATCTTTGGAAAACATCTTCCTCCCACCACCAATGGTCCTCAAGCTTCAAAAAATGTGAAAAGACGAGGAAATAAAACTCCTCCCATTTCAACTATAACCTCCCTTCCCACCTATACCAATCCTCAAGTGACCACAATGATGAAACCAACTACCACTGTCTTCCCTACCTCGAACATTTCCACTAGTGCTCCTTATACCTATGTGGCATCTAACCTTACATCTCCTCCTATAATCTATCAATTTACTTTTCCTCCCAACACATACACACCACCACCATATTCACCTCCATCTCAAAACACACAAAATGACCCTATGATTAATCAACTTTAATACAAATTCTCTCATCCATTCAATGTCAAGTTTCCACCATAAATAAAAATCAAAATGGTCCACCTTTATACTATGTCAAAAGAAACCCTTTGTCTTTGGAGATATTAAGAACTCTGGTGCTACAAGGTATAGAGATCCCTATACTTGAGAAATATGGAGGAAATGGAGATCTAGCAAATCATGTTAATGCCTATACTTCTTTGTGTAGTGACTTTATCCTTGAGGACAAACTTTTGGCTAAGCTTTTTCCTAGATCCTTGAAAGAAATTTCCTTGGACTAATTTTCCACATTACCAAATAACTCAATTCATTCATTTAATGAACTTGTTGAAGCCTTTATTAACCATTTCCAAGTGCATATGGTTCCTGAAATGACATTAGTTGATTTGATGAGATGTAAGCAAAATGAGGGTGAAAAAGTCACTGACCTTATTTCACATTACCAATCACTTTATTCCCAAATTAGTGTGAAGATTCCTGATTCTCACCTTCAAAATATGTTTATGTAAAATTTACAAAGCAAGATACGAGACAAGCTTACCATGATGAAATTCCCTTCCTTCATACACAAGTGCACTGCCCTTTGAGATTATTGAAATTCCATAAGTAGTGGTGAACCAAAAACCACCTATACCCATCCTAAAAAGTCCAAATATTCAAACCAAAACACCTACCAACCTTTTAGAAGACAAAATAAAAGTTTCCTTTAACTAAATCCTAACTCCCAACCTACCCAACAAGTTGATACCCAAGTAGCTGATATAAAGAAGAGTAATCCTTATATATTTGGTGATATGTGAAGACAATTTACTCCCTTTCCTGAAACACTTCAAAACATAATGAATAAGTTATTAAACAAAAACATGCTTAGCTTAACTCCCATTCAACCTCTTGACCCTAGCAAGTCATTACCTCTGAGCTTTAGACACAATTCCTATTGTGCTTATCACCAACAAAAAGGACATGATACAAAACATTCCAAGCATCTTAAACATCTTGTGCAACACCTCATTGATTCTAATCATGTTCAAATTAGTGTGAATGAAAAATGTAATAAATCTATAGCTCCCCCTAACCAAAACTTGCTAATCTTTACCAATCCCATGCCTAACCATAATACCTCATTTGTTAAGGCTAGTGAAACTAAGCCCGATGTGATAAACATTGACATGGATGATGAAAACATGAAAAACAATGAACAAAATCCTATGGATACTAATTACCAAAGTCCTATAAGTACAATGATAGGAGTGATTGACATCGAGCCTCATAAACAAGAAACCATAATGCCCATTGAAATTACTTTTTCTTTAGAAGAAACAATAAAAAAGGCACCTAATGGTCCTTTTACATAGCCAGTAGAATCAATGATAGGCCCACTTCTAGGATTTTAATTGATCCTGTCTGTGGAGAGAATGTGATCACAAATGAAATATTATATGTGCATGAACTTAATCAAGATAGATATGATAAACTGAAAGAATGGATTAAAACACATGATGGTTTTGGTTGTGCTATCATGGGCTCGATCACACTCCCTTTACAAGTAGGATTGAAGAAATTAAATGTATCATTCTTAATCATCTCTAATTTGGAACAATTTCGTGTGAAGTTAGGCTACAAATGTCTTCATTCGATGAATGCGGTTCCATCTGTTGTCCACAAGTGCTTAAATTTTCTAGTCGAAAATGAAATATTCACTGTGAACCATAGTGGCTTTAGACCTCTGTCTTTCCATGGAAATTTTTCCTTAGACTATTTCTAGCCTGAGCCCATGGAACCTATAAGACCCTATGAGGACTTCCTTTTCCTACCCTACCAAAAGTTTAAAGCAAAATGGATAGCCAAGTTATCCCTTGAAAATTTTCCTTCACCTATGATTGAACTTGGACGCCCCTTGAAGAAAATAATATTGAACTTAAATCCCTTCCATCTAACAAAGACCCATCCATAAAAAATCCCTTGCTTGTTTCCTACAAAAGGCTAAGAGAAAATTAGACAAGTCCTAATCTTCCTCCTAAGAAAATTTATAAAGCCAAAGAGAAAGTGGTTGACCAACCTTGGTTTCTTTCATTCTTCCTTCACAAGAAGAAAAGCAACTCATGGTTGACAAACCTGCTCCTACATAAACACAACTTGAAAATCATAATAAAAGAAACATAAATGCTAGAGAATGTAGGTGTAGACATCATGCTATTTCTTGAAAGATGAACGAAGAGATTAACATTGAAAATCAAAATCCAAACTTGACAAAAGCAATAAATGATGACCCTCCTCTCTTACCAGAATAAATAGATCCTATGTCTCTAAAACAACAAGGACCAACACCTTCTATGTATATTATCATTCATCTTCCTATTGTGGTTAACTTGGATGACAATGAAGAAACTGTTAAAATTGATGATCAAGTGCATAATGAGTTGAATTTGTTATTTTCCTCTTCTATGAGCTTAGATGATAACAACTGTGATGATCCTCCTAAACTGAGGGATGCATCACGTGTTGAACCTAGTGATTCTCCTAGCACAACATTTGATGTTGTCCCTCTCACTAGTGATCTATATTTTTCATATACTGAACAAGATTGGGATGCAGATGACCTATACGATGGTTGACTCACATGTGCTTTACTAATCCTTTTTGCTTTCATTTTTTCATTCTTTTTGTGTGATTGCATGTTTCTATAATGCAATCCCTTGTATTGTTTGATGTTTCCTCTCTATGTGTATTCCTCTATTTGTACCTATATTCTTCAATATGTTGTAAGATTTTTTCCTTTTCATTGGTCTTTACCTTTCTTTTCATTTTTTTTCTTGTGTTTTATGACACAAGGAATCAAGACACACTATGTCTCTTCCATGCTGACCCAAAAGCTTTTTCCTCATCTTTTATTTTCCTTTCATTTGCGTGTTTGTCTTGTGTTTTCCTTTTGGGATGATGCAAGGCATCGAGACACCCTATGTATCTTCCATGTTGAATTAAAAGGATTTTTTTTTTCACTCTCTTTGTGTCATTCTTCTAGTTCTATGTGTATTTGGGGAATGATGACAGTTTCGAGCTCTCTAATAACATTGTAGCAAAGACAAATACTGACCCCAAATCCATAGATAGCTTATGTGTTTCTAGGGGGAAACCCTCTTTTCCTTTTCATTTTTTACTATTTTAAAGTAATTTCTCATAGCATGGTGTTAGCAATTTATTTTAATTGGGGGCATACATTGGCATTATCTTGGCATTTTTTTGACTTGATTTCATTTTCATTTTTATTTTTTTCATGTTCTTTGATGTGATTTTCTTGCTTCATGTAATGCATTTTTCTCTTTGTGGTGACATTGGGAGTAATGTCCTTCAAGAGCTTGATCTATCTTAGCATATTACATTCCTCTTAGTGGTGATGTGACAGACTACATTCCCTAAGTTTCAAATCTTTTATCCTTTAATTGGTCCTCTCTTGGAGACATTCAGAACAATGTCCCCTAAGATTAGAGCCTCACATGAACTAAGAAAAATCCCTTTGAACATCCCTCTTTCTTGTTGCGTTGCATTTTTTGTACCTTATTAAAGTCATGGAGGTATGGATTTGATATGGTTTCCTGGGGCTCACTTAGTGAACAACTAACTTCATTAGCCCTTGTGATGATGCATTTTTTTACCTTATTAAAGTCATTGATGTGTGGCTTTGATATGGTTTCCTAGGGCTCACCTAGTGAACAACTAGCTTCACTCAGTCTATGAGCTGCATTTTATTTTTCCCATCATAGTCATGGGGGGTGCTAATTTTGATATGGGACTCTTGGGCTCACCTAGTGAACAAATGTAAGCCTACCAGGCCCTAGAGCATAAGATTTTGTTTCTATAGTGGACAATGCCTTACATGTGTCTCTTTTGAAAAACAACCTAGACCCATCTCCACAACATGTTGATGGCCAACGGCTTGATCCTTTCTTTTTATTTTTCAATACTTTTCCTTTTTCTATCTTGATGGTGTATGATCCTGCTATGGCTTCCATATATCATCCCAAGTTTGTTACTTTGTGCCTATGTTGGTTTTACATAGGATCTTCATCCTAGGGGCTTGGCCATTCTTGTGTCATCCTATCTTACTAACATTTTTACATTTGAAACCCTCTTTATTGAGTGGTTGGCTACTTTAGTGTGAGTTTGAAGCAAGTTCATCCTCTCACTAAAGTGAGGGCTAAATCTAGTGTAGGAAAATGAATACCTTTGCATTTTCACACTTGTTTGGGCCTGCCTTTCTTTGTTTATCCTTATTTATGTCTTAATTGGTTCTCTTTTGCATCCAAAATCCTTATAAACTATATATTTTTATGGCTAATCCTGACAAACATCAAAGGATAAATGATAATTTAATGATTTTGGTTGTGTCGCTGATTTTTGGGTCAAGACTAAGATTCTACCTAGGGCATCTTTGTTCCCCAAAGGTCTTGGGGCCCTAATTTAAAAGGCACCTTAAATGGGCCCCTTTTTGGAGTTTGTGCCCTAAGTTTCATGCCTCGGGACTAAGATGCCACCTAGGGCATCTCAGTCCCCCTTAGGTTATTTTTGGGATTTAATTTCAAATCTTGTCGAGATTTAGCCTCCTTTAATTAATGAATTCATGTGCCATCTTGTTGTGGTGTAATTTATGATACTAAGTATAGATAAGTATAAATACATGGTTCTTTCACTCATTTTATCATCCAATAAATACTAACAAGCATTCAAGCATTGATTCCTAAGGAAATTTTATGAGATCAAGATCATTCAAGAGAAATTCATCAAGCATTTGGAGCCATCATCAAGATTCAAGCATCATATCAATGATATTCTTACATCATGTGTGTTTTTGAGATAACATTTGTGATATAGGTTTTTTATTCAAGCAAGCAATTCGAGTCAGTATCAATCAAGCATTCCTTTGATTCAAGATCTACATTCAAGCTAACCACTTCACACAAGTTTGTAGATTTCATAGCAAGGGTTTGGTGAGTTGCAACATATCATTTTGTTCATTCATCATTTCCCTGGACTTTATTTTATTTAATTTCAAGGTTTAATTTCCAACAAGGGGTTTTACCAAGGCAAACTCCCATTTACTAACAATAAACAAGTTTTTCTCATCTTGTATGTTTATGGTGGAGGAGCACCTTATTCTTTTTATGTCTCCAATAAACAATTTGTAAGAATTTGAATTTTCAATTATGAAATGTATGTAAAAGGTAATGAAATGGTCATAATTAATATATTTAAGTCCTTAAAGAGGTCTTTAGGAGGTTTATTAGGCAGGTTGGCAAAAATATTGCTAAAAATGTAAAAGTTGTAAAACTTGCAAAAATGCAAAAAGGGTACAAAAAATTAGAAGATGAAGGGTCACCTTGATTTAGAAGCTTGTTGGTCTATAAAATAAGTTGATAGGGAAGTTATTAATTGTTGGGAAATATCTTTAAAATCTTGTAGAAGGCGATAAAATGTTCATTCTTTGTATTTTTGAAGATATCCTATCAATAAAAGTACCATGTCTAGTAAATTTTGAGTTTCTTTCTGTTGTTCATCAATTTGCATGGTCTGTATAGAAGTTTTATGATCTAAATCTTATTTTTCTTGGTATATCTATGAGTTAGAATTCTTTTAAATCCATACAAGAGGGATTTTATTGAGTAAAATATTTGTTTTAGTGCATTCTCTGTAGTTAGGTCAGAAACCCTTAAAACAAGGGTTTTGAGAGTCAAATAAGCAAATGATGACTACTCCATCGAATTAGGCCCTATAGATTGGTGGAGTAGACTAGGATAGGATGTTTTAAGTTTTTTTTTTTATGGTATGTATAGGGTAAACAAGAGGGCAAGGGTTGAGTTGCTGCTATAGGGGAATTTGAAGGGTTTCCATACATTTGTTGATGCTTCAGTCAAGGGTTTGGAGAAATAATAGTTGTTGTGGCTTGGAGGTGGTTTGAATAGTTTATGCAGACATTTCTAAAAATGTTTCAAGTAGTGGCAGAGCATGAGAAGGTTTGGAGCATACTATTCTAATAAACCCTCACTTATTAAGCTTGTTTTGTGAATATAGCAAGGGTTTGATTGATCGGCACATTATTTTTCCTTTATACTTCTAAAATTTGGTGTTTTGAAGGTTTTGGGACTTGTTTTAATGCTTCCTAGGGTTATTTGGTGATTTCAAGTTGATTCATTGGTGGCCACTTTGCAAATTTGGCCTAATTTGAGGCACTTTCTAGTGGATAGTTTATTAATCTGGTAAAATTTGCAAAGAAACCTATTCAAAGCTCTAGACATGTTTAAGTAGACCAAAAAGGGTTCCTAAATTTGTATTGGGTTTGTAAAGATACATTGTGATTGAAGATTAATCACTCGTTTTAAGGGTTTGGTGACCTACTAGTGACATGGAGGTTGAATTGCTAGAAAAGGTGAATCTGATAAATCAATGAAAAGAATGGTTGTTAATGATTGGAAACTATCTTATTGATGTTATTAGAGAGGTCTATGTTTGGATAAGGTTTAGGAGGAAAAGTTGTTGATTTTGATGATATAAGCCAAAATGAACCTTATATGTAAAATGGTGTTTTCATTGCAAGAATGAAAGGGTCTGATGGATCAAAGTTGGTAAGTATAAGCATTGGTTTATTTCAATCAGAAACCTGATGAATACAATGTCTTGGAGGTCTAATAAAATATTTTTAACATGAATGTATAGTTTTTTGTCATTGTGCCTTGTGAAGTAAGTTGTATTGAAGGGTGAATTGATGAATAAGGAAAGAGATGAATGGTTCAATTTCTCTAATCAGGTTATTGTTTTGATATAGTCAATTTGATGTTGGTTAAGTTTTATTTGAATCTAATAAAGGTGTGAAATACTGACTTGATGAAATTGATGATTGGTAGCCTTGTAATTTCAAAAGATTTTGATGGATTTTGTTGGAAAATAGAGTGAATTTGGGAATGAATTTGTGGATGTTCTCATGATTTGTGAATAGGGTCATAAGTACCCTTGGTGATTTGTTGTTTTGGGTAGATACTCTATATCAATTAGTATCAGAGCTAGCTGATTCTTAGGATGTGTTGAATTGGTATTTTGCTAAAGTTGGTTTGTTGAGTTGTTGGTTGGTTGCAAGTGCTTGATCCATCTAAGTTGTAGAGAGAAAGTGTTGGTGTTTGTGCAAGTTAAGAGAGAACTTGGCTACTGGTTTCTAAGAGACTAGGTAGAGAAACAAGGAGACACCTAGGTAAGGCAAGGAAGTTTGTTGAGTTTGTGTGGTGAGGTAGTGAGTGAGATGGATACCTGACTAAAGAATCACTTGAGTTTGCAACTTGAAGAGTACTCCATTGATGGGAGTAGATGAAAAGATGATTTTTCAGAGAAGGTCAAGGATGAATTGTGAAAAAAATGGAAAGATTGTTGAGAGAAGCAATGTAAAAGGACAATCTTGTTTCCTTTGGTTGAGGAAGAGTTGGTGGAAAGTTGAGAGTGGTGAAAGGGTAGTCCTGTGTCTTTTTGAAAGAGAAGATGATTGTGAACTTGATAGGAAGAGAAGAAAGTTGGCAAAGACAATTGAAGACAAGAAAAGTCAGAAATGAAGATAGAGTTGAAGGCAAAGAAAGAGGCATGTACAAGATTCAGAAGGAAAGAAAGAAGTAGTACAAGAAAAAATTGAAGCTAATATGTAGGTGAAAGAATAAGCAAGTCTGATATAACATGTTTCCAAGGGACTTGGAAAGCATTTTTTAGGTTGGTTGTATGGTGCAGGAGCACCTTATGCTTTTTATGTCTATAATAAGCAATTTATAAGAATTTAAATTTTTAACTATGAAATATATGTAAAAGGTCATGAGGTGGTCATAATTAATGTATTTAAGTCCTTAAATAGGTCTTTAGGAGGTCTATTAGGCAAGTTGGAAAAAATATTGCTAAAAACATTTGTAAAAGTTGTAAAACTTGCAAAATTGAAAAAAAAGTGCAAAAAATCACACGATGAAGGTCACCTTGATATAGAAGGTTGTTGGTTGGTAAAAGAAGTTGAGAGGGAAGTTAGTAACTATTAGGAAACATCTTTCAAATCTTGTATAAGGAAATAAAATGGTCATTCTTTGTATTCTTGAAGATATTCTATCAATAAAAGTACCTCGTCTAGTAATTTCTAAGTTTCTTTTTGTTGTTCATCAATTTGCATGGTCTGTACAAAATTTTTAGGATCTAAATCTTATTGTTCTTGGTAGATCTATGGATTATAATTCTTTTAAATCCATATATAGGATGGATTTTATTGAGTAAAATGTTTGTTTGAGTGCATTCTCTGTAGTTCAGTTAGAAATCCTTAAAATAGGGGTTTTGAGAGTCAAATAAGCAAGTGATGACTACTCCAATGAATTAGGATTTGTAGATTGGTGGAGTAGAATAGGATAGGATGTTATAAGCTTTGTTTTTTATGGTAGGTACAGGGGAAATAAGAATGCAAGGGTTGAGTTGCTGCTACAGGGGAATTTGAAGGCTTTCCATACATTTGTTGATGCTTTAGTCAAGGCTTTGGAGAAATAATAGTTATAGTGGCTTGGAGGTGGTTTGAATATTTTATGCCAAAATTTATAAGCATGTTTCAAGTAGTGGCAGAGCATGAGAAGGTTTGGAGCATACTATTCTAATAAACCCTCACTTATTAAGGGTATGTGCAGCATCATGATGGGCCAAAAAGTGGCAATATGATGGGTATGTGGCTGACGACTTTTTTTTACCCAAAATTAATGAAAAAAAAAGGGTTTTTAAAGGAGATTCTCAAATTTCCACCAATATAAATTATGCTTTACTTTGAATTTAATAAGTAATTATTATTCATTTTCTATTCAAATTACAACTAAAGTCCTAATTGATAGGATGATTGAAAAACATCTATAGCTTTCAAAAATATCACATTTTTTGAATCCAAAATGTGCATCACATTCTATGCTTCACATACTATAGAATTAAACAAAAAAATTGAGTTTCATGAAGTTTTGACCAAGTTAAGGTGGTTAGACATAGGAGTTTTTATATTTTTTAAAAGTTGTAATAAAAAATTCATAATTAATTATTTACTTGGAAAAAAATTACAAAAAATATGCATCACATCAGGACATGAGTCCTCTACTTATATCTAAAATATTATAAAAATTATTATCATTTTATTGTGGTTAAGGTGGTCAGACAAGCACCTACTTCTTATTTTTCCCTGAAATTTCAGTACTATTGCATTGAAATTTCAAATTTTCACCTGAATAGATTTTTTTTTTAAAACAAACCTAGTAATTTAGAAACTATATTCAATTTTCTACAGATTCTATTCTTACATATTTTTGAAATAATATAGATAACTTATTCAAATTTTTACATCAAGTTGCCTAACTCTAATTTTTATGAATTTTTGGCCACTTAAGGGCCTATTTTTTCCATGATGATCTTGCACATATTCTTAAGCTTGTTTTGTGCATAAAGTAAGGGTTTGATTGATCAATGCATTATTGTGCATTTCTACTTCTAAAAGTTTTTGTTTTGAAGGTTTAGAGACCTTTTTTAATGTTGCCTGAGGTTATTTGGTGATTTCAAGTTGATTCATTGGTGGTCACTTTGTAAATTTGGCCTAATTTGAGGCACTTTCCAGTAGACAATATATTAATCTAGTAAAATTTGCAAAGAAACCTATTGAAATCTCTAGATATGTTTAAGTAGACCAAAAATGGTTCCTAAATGTGTATTGGGTTTGTAAAGATACATTGTGATTGAAGAGTAATTGCCCATTTTAAGGGTTTGGTGACCTACTAGTGACATGGAGGATGAATTGCTAGAAAAGGTGAATATGATAAATCACTGAAAAAAATGGTTGTTAATGATTGGAAACTGTCTTATTGATGTTATTATAGAGGTCTCTATGTTTGGATAAGGTTTAGGAGGAAAACTTGTTGATTTTGATGATATAAGCCAAAATGAACCTTATATGTAAAATGGTGTTTTCATTGCAAGAATGAAAGGGTTTCATGGATCAGAGTTGGTAAGTGTAAGCATTGGTTTATTTCAATCAGAAACCTGATGAATACAATGTCTTGTAAGTTGAATAAAAGATTTGTAACACGAATGTATAGTTTTTTTTCATTGTGCCTTGTGAAGTAAGTTGTATTGAAGGGTGAATTGATGAATAAGGAAAGAGATGAATGGTTTAGTTTCTCTAATCAAGTTATTGTTTTGATATAGTTAGTTTGATGCTGGTTAAGTTATATTTGAATCTAATGAAGGTGTGAAATATTGATTTGATGAAACTGATTATTGGTAGCCTTGTAATTTCAAAATATTTTGATTGATTTTGTTGGAAAATAGAGTTTATTTGGTAAAGAATTTGTGGATCTTCTCATGATTTGTGAATAGGGTCAAAAGTACCCTTGGTGATTTGTAGTTTTGGGTAGATGCTCTAAATCATTTTGTGATTGCAAATTTGGGTTGAAGACATGAAGATCATTTGAAGTGCAAAGTTGCAAAGTTGTAAAGTTGTCATGTTCATGAAAACCCACCTACAAGCTAGATCTAGAAGTTTCAAGACTTGAGATTTGAGAAGGAAGTGAAAAAATTGAGCCCTAGGATCACATTCAGAGATTTCAAAAATTCAAAATGGGACTAAGTTAGCAACAAGGGCGCCTTAGTCCTCTCAAGGGATTTTTTCAAAGATTCTTCTGGATCTTATTTCAGTATCCAAAGATTTCGTATCTTCCCTGAAAAATAGCAACAAGACTAAGACAATAGTAGGGGCATCTTAGTCCTCCCTAGCACATTTTGATAACATTTTTACATTTTTGGTATCCTCATCACATTTCCAGACTTCCTAGGTACATACATCATAAGTTTATGTTGTTTAATTTCATCATTTACATCCATCATTTAACTTGCATTACTAGGTTTTGTGAGTTGAATGTTAAGTTGTCTTTTCCAATCTTTTTCTTGTTGGTGAACCCCTCAAAGCTTAAATAACCCCCTCCTCGGTCTTCCTTGTTGAGAAGTGACTCACCTTTTGAGGTTGATAGTCAATCAGATTTGGTATCCTAAGACATTCTTGAATGACCAAAGGAGAATAGTGGGTATTCCCTCACCTGTTTTATTTTTGATTCACATACATAATGGGATAATTGATTGAACAAGCATAAAAATTAAGTTGCAACAAAAAACAATTGGTTTTGGATAAATAAAAAAATATACTCTTTGAAATCCATTTCGACATCCATCCGAGAAGGTAACTTTCAACAAGAAGTTATCTCATAGCAACTATCTACCCTCTAGAAGCATCTACCTTGAGGTGTGTTGGAACCTGAAATTTCCTACCATTTTTTTGCAAAATTTTAGGTTTAGACAATGAAGAAAATGGACTACTCCACTCAGAAACACAGTTGTGAAATCTACTTTAGGAGCTTACTTTGAAAAATCACAAAATCAAGCCAATGCAATTTCATGCAAAACCATCTTGTGAACATGTTTACCTGCCATATGTGAGTGTGTCTACCTAATTCTGACTTCTTAGGATATGATCTGATGAAGTTTTGAGGTATTAAGTTGAAAGGTTCTTGGAAAAGTTTGTTGTCCACACATAGTGAAATCTATCAAAGAGACCAACTTTGGAGGCCAACATTTATCAACTCAAAGATTGTCATGAAAAAACTATTGGAATTTTAGATTCTTCCCATATTAATGTGCTCCCATGTTAGTTTTCAAGGTATCAACACCTCATTTGGTATTTTTTCAAAACCAAAACCAAATGTATTTTACCCAGTTTGATGACTGCATTTCTAGAAAAGTTGCAGAAGGGTCAAGTTTTACTTTTGATATCTCATGAACGAAGAAGGTTGATGAATAACCCTTTTGCACACATTTTCTTTACCTAAATGAAATAATACTCCAAGTTATAGCTTCCCAAAATCAGATTTGATATTTTTCCAAAGAAGCAAGTTGGCAGATTCTAGATGACTTCTAACAAGCGTAGTTTGCAAAAACAACCGAGTAAGCTATTTTGAGTGTTAGTAGTTTACAATCCTGATCACTTTGTGCAAATATATTTTGCAAGCACACTCCTTTATCATAACTCAACATGTTGGTGCATTTTTATGGCTCAAGGAGAATTTTTGACCAGTTTTCCACATTGATTCTGGAGGCTATTTGGTTTATTTTGATCACAGTGTAGAATATCAAAAAATAAGTTATGATGAATACCCACTCAAGTCTTGGACATGTATTTCATATTTTGATGAAAAAATTGAAAAAGAATGTGTTATCTGGCAATGAAAAGGCATAATAG
This sequence comes from Sequoia sempervirens, assembly GCA_007258455.2. Taxonomy (NCBI): domain Eukaryota; kingdom Viridiplantae; phylum Streptophyta; class Pinopsida; order Cupressales; family Cupressaceae; genus Sequoia; species Sequoia sempervirens. Next base: position 639,313,322 of record VDFB02193867.1, read on the forward strand.
AGCATACGACTAAGAGTATTAACAAGGGATAAGGTAAAGACATGGTACGAAAGAAGAGTATAGTCTAATGATTTAAAAGGCCTTTGGAGCCCACACCAATAGAACCTTAAATATTTACTCCTACTGTTATGAAATGGACCATTGGTTGCATATGTTATCAATTGTCGATGCATCTTTGCAAGATTTAATCCATCGCCATATGAGACAACAAACAAAAAGGCTCAACAAAGTGAACTCTTAAGATGCATTGAATGACTTTAATATGTGAATGAACACTTTGATGATTACTAAAAGGAAAACTTCTTCCAAGATACTGAAAAATACTGAGCCATTAAGAATGAATCAGAAAGTATGAAAGGAATTCCCATTACTCTTCCATTATGCTTTCTTCATACAAGGTGCTACAATAGCTTGTTCCATCACTTGAAACATTATCACTTTCTGATGAAAAAAGTGATCTAAAAATTTATCAAAAGGCTTTGGGACATTATTCCCTCTAGTCACACTATAAACCCATAACCACTATTGTTTGGAATGGACGTGAAGGTAGATGTCACTTGAAGAGGCATGAGAACAATATGAAGAGATCTTCAGAAAGCTACAATGAAAGTATCTTTCAGTTGCACATTTGTACATAGTAGTGAGACTCTTGTAGTAATCATAAGTGCATCAAGTATTTGGGAAAAGAAAATGTGATGACTCTTGGATATAAGTCTCATAGGTAATATTGTAGGAGACTTGATCCATCATACTCATTTTCCTCGCACCCATTTGAGTTACTCAAGCTGAGAACAATGGATTAAGACTGTGGCTTGATAATCTTCAAATACTGCAACACCTCATTTATTTACAAAGTATATCACAGGCTAAAATGGATGTGTTTTGGAATTGAATCAGTGTATGGAGTGTAGATGACAAATCAAGTAGATGAAAAATACATCTATGTACTCATTAAATTTGAAAGAATAGAGAGAATTGAGAGGAGGCCAAGAAGGAAGTAATCCGTCGGCCCTACTCTCAGCAAGACTGATATCCTATCTAAAAATAAATCAAAGGCTCACACCAAATATGATAAGGAATTCTCCTCATGGAACCTTCTCAGAAGCATTTCCCACTCATCACTTGGAAAGGACCCAACAATGAAACCCTAAATTCCATCAGAAAGACATGGGTAGATCAGTGGGAGTTCTTGTGTGGTCTCTCCAATATGGTGAAATGCAAAAGGGTATGTGATTGAAGATTCTATTAGAGGGAGAAACGAATATCAGGAAGACAAAGGTCCTAGTCCCTCCAATACTCCGATAATACTTAGGCACATAATTCATTGGCCAGATAAATCCCTATCGATGGAACAAAGTACAGTCTAGTCCCACTAATAGCTCGATGAAGCATATCAGGGAGAAAATTGATTATCGGTGGGAGTGAAGCATTACTTCCACCTATTGTCCAATGAAGTAAAATCTGAATGAATTTCACTTACATGTGGCAAGTACTTTATGAATATTTATTAAAGCCCTATGCCATTTGTTTCTTTAAGTAAAATATGATTTAATGGGTGAAAATAGAGAATGGATATTTATTTATAATAATAATCATAGTGGGATAATTTTCAATAAAATAAAGGTGCAACTATAATATTTCACTAAAAGGTTACTAAAGTACAAATATTTTCATTGGGAAGTAGAACATTTCTGCAGGGAGTTAAAATTATTTAAAGAATTAAGGAGTAGGTAATTAGTTTTACTTGAGGAATATGGTGAGAATGCATATGAGTGAAATGCACAGTGAAATATTTTACACCAAAAGTAAATATAAATGGGAAATTGTTGGAAGAAGAATTGAGACTAATGTATTGTGAAATACTTTATTTTTCATAGAGATACAAAGATGAAGATTAAAATAAAGTATTTTAATTTTCCTAATAAAAATTAATTAAATAAAGAGTTGCACTGGATGCGAAGGGTCGTAACCCTAAAAATGCAATGTATATGTAGACATGCAAAATTAGCATATTGCATTTAATAAAGTCCATTCATTAAATAAATCAAGCTTATTTGATTTATCTCTAAGGCCATCCATTTAAATTAAATAAATCAACTTTATTTAATTTGATCCTAACATCACCCTCTTTGATTAAATAAATCAAATCTTTATTTAATTAAATCTAAAATCATCTTCCATCTCCTTTTGATCCTTAAATCTAAGTCAAATGAGTCAAATCACATAATCCCTCATTAAATTAATTAAACCTTGATTAATTTAATCCTAATCTCCAAAATTCTCTAGATTTTGCCACTTGTACATGAAAATGTATTTAAATGATTTATTAAAATCTTTATTTATTTTCAACTTGGCATCTTTGGGGAATATTCCTCCAAGTTTGAAAATCCCTCCAAAAGGGATTTGTCCTTCCAACAAGGAATTTAAGAGCTCTTACATGTCTCTTACATGTCTCATGCATAAGTCAAACTTAGAATTTAACTCATCTTGTCATCAAATTCAAATTTCAAATCTCCCCCTCTTTGGCACATTGACCAAAATGTGGCCATTCCTCAACCTCTCACATGTTGACAAGTGGCATCTTGTCATTGGTGGATCTTTAGTCACACAACCTCCATTTTTGGCATTCTTTTATCCTTCTTGGCTATAAATAGAGAGTTTATCTATTGTATTAATCCTCCACAACTCATCCAAGTTAGCATTTCATCTTGATCATCATTTCCATAATCTTCATAGCATTTTCATATCATTTTCATCATTTAGCTTAGCAAGGATTGGGAAAGGGCTTCTTTCCACATCAAAGAAGCACCAATATACTATGAGATAGGATTTAATTCATGTTTTATATGCTTTAGTTATCTTTTCATTTATTTGCATTTTGAAGCATGATGCATTATTTCATAGGGATGTTGAGGGTTTGCTTTGTTTTAAATACTGACCATATTGATGATGGTATGTTGGAGTTCTTTTGAGTCCAGTGCAGATTTTCACATCCACATAATGGCGCTAGAAGGAGGGGAGATAGGGATTTCGTTCAGACAAAGAACTTGCAAGATTGGAAGATAAGAGGCGATCTTGGAGTTAAAGAGAATTCAGTATTAAATTTGAAATTCATAAAGCATTTTTAAATGCTTAGAGCTTCCATTTTATGCTTTAATTTTTTGTTTTAGATCAACTCACATATTTTTGGGCTCTAAAAAGAACATTTCAATTTTTTCTACAAAGGGCTTAAAATAAACTTTAGGAAAAACTCACTAGATTTCGTTTGAGGTTAACAATTGAAAAAGGAAAATTTTCACGTTTCCTTTGGTGCTTAAAAAGAAGTCATTATTTCTTTGTGGGTTTAATAAAGAACATGTGCTACTTTATTTTTATAATTTTTTACTCAAACTAACACCATTGAAAAGACGTATGCACTTCTCTCGCGTCTCACGGTGATCTTGAGAATCAAAAGGCTTTTTGGTGGTCTTAGGTTGGGCTATAGTAATTGCCTCCACTCTTCATTATCGATCTAAAATTGAACAAAACATCTTGTGAGTGTGAGTGGAACATATTACATGTGTTCTACCTTTGTTTCTAAATGAAGGTTGATCAAACTATGAATATGTTTTCTCAGTTTTGTTTATCTTAGAGGGCCTGCCTTGGGGAGAAATTAATCACCCAAGGGAATGACTCAACTGGTAACACTCTAAAGCCAAGAGTATTTCTAGCAGGGATATAAAAGTGGGTACTAGAACAAAGGCTAGTATCATGTAGTTGGCTGTAATGAGAAGGTTAGTAATGGTCTCTCACTTCGATGGGTCAAATCCTACAAATGGAAAGTCTAAATTAAAACCCTTGTTGTAGAAAGGCCAAAATTCATATCTATTTGTTGGTGCAAGAATAATCGTTTTGAAGCCGCCCCACACTCTTATGATTTTTAGTAGAAATGGAAAGTATGCTATGGGAGTTTCATGGGTATTGATGCTTGGCTACCCCAAGAAGTGAGTGCCATGGAGGGGAGCCAGTGGGGTCAAGCATCTAACCATTCACTAGAAATAAGCGTAGCTCGACTTGTCCAAGTAGGGACTCAACAAATACAGTCTTTCATATCCATAGGGTTGTGCTTGTTCTCGATTATCAAAACACAGTGCTTGGATCCAAAACATCAAAACCAACATTCAACGAATCATCATAATTTCAAACCCTTTGGGAGGAACAAATACCCTTGAAAATTCCATGTGTTACTACTTGTCCCTAGGGGTTCTTATCCCTAGAAGGCTTCTAAAGACTAAGACCTATATATCTTGATTTGTTCATTCCAAATTCAACAATAGGGAACTATGCTCTTGAAACCTTGATTTTCACATAATGGACCTTGTGGAATGAGAAGGAATTGAGACATAGACATTCAGTTTGGAAACTAAGCAAAAAAGTGTGGATGTGGTAAAAGTAATTCATTAACAAAGAATAAATCAATTGAACCCCACACATGTACTTGTTTATATTTTTATTGTCTTTCAAGTAAACATCAGTCTTTTGGTTTGAACTACTCTTAGAGAAAAGCATGTTCTTCAATATCTTGGTCTAGTAAACAAAGTCTTTATAAGTCTCTTAGGATGAAAATCAAAACTTTCATTCATCCCCCAAACATCAAATCAAAATCACCTCATAAACAATTCTTGGAAATATTGAAAAAATCCCTCATGCTAAAATTTGGGCAAATCATTTGAACGAAATCAAAATCATATCATTTGATTAGATGTGTGTAGATGAATCCTTCTTCACATATTTAGTCATATTATTGATCCTTGTGAACATGTCTATCCATTCATAACATCCAACATATTGTGGTTTATGAGTTCACTATCCAAAATCCAAAATCAAATCAAATAAAAAACATCTTGTTTGGTTAGGTGTGTCTAGATGAATCCTTCTTTACACATTTAATCAAATTAGCATCTTGTGGACAAATTTACTCAAGGACAACATCCAACCTATTAGAGTTTATGAGTTCACTATCCAAATCAAATCAAACCAATCTGAAATCAAATCAAAACATCAATCCAAGTCCTAAAGTTTGGTATCCTCTTCAAGGTTTCATAAAAAATTCAATCATTCACCAATCATCCATCTTTCATATCTCATCACCATCATTTTGATCCTTAAAAACTTAGACTTTCTTTTTTGTACCTATAGTTTAGATAAATCCAAAGAATTAGAGGTTCACCTCCCACATTCTTGAAAATTGATCCTTATTTTATGGTCCAAACTAGACCTCAACACAAGAAGAACATGGAATATAAACTTGATCCATACATCATGAGTGGTCTAAACCAACCAAACTATCAAAGCCTCACAATGCCAATTGATTATCAACACTCACATTTATACAATTGTTTACATGGGATCATTATCTCCTACAAACCTCAATGGTACAAAAAATGTGAGTATGCCTAGTCAAAAGTGTGGAACACCTTTCTAGATGGTAGATTTAAATCCAAGTCCAAAAATACAAATCCATCAACCGAACAATCAAGGCATGATTCTTCAAATGAACAACATTATCCCACCAAATCCATACATGTCAAATGTGAACATGCCAAGTACAAGTTTTCCAAACATGAACATTTCAAATCCACACTTGGTAAAATTTGGGATAGATATGTTTATGAATCACACAAATGTTGTTCAAAGTCCAAACATGATGATAATGACTCCATGTATTGATCCAAGTCAAGGTAGCACCATGCAAAATCAAAGTTACCTAAATCAAGGCAATGTGATTCCCAACCATAATAATGTTCAATTCCAACCTATCATGCCAAATCTAAACATAACCCCAAATCATAACATTGTCCAAAATCAACTTGTCCACGATCCCATACAAACACCACAAGTACACATTCCAAATCCACTTAAACAAAATCCAAATCAACTATATCGAGGGAGTCAAAATCAAAATCAGGATCAAACTTTGCTAGATCAACTTGCTTCACTTTCCAAACTAAATGAATTTGTTGATCCAAGAGACCTCTTCACTCCAAAATCAATACACTCTTCCATCGGTTGAACCATGTCATCAAAGCATTGAGTTATGTCCACAACCACATCAAGAAAAATATCTCCAATGTCAAGAAGTTGGATATCAAGATCAACAACATCAACAACAAATCCAACCCCCACATCTCAAAGATCAAAAGCCACATCTCCAATATCAATCACAACAAGGTCAATTTAAAGTGCAAATCTCACAAGGGAACAAACAAAAATACACACCACTTGGAAAACCAATCAAATTAGTCCTGCAACAATTGGTACAAGAAAATCTCATCAAGCTCCCCATCTATGGGAACTATCAAGAACCCCTAGTTAAACCACTAGGGTATAATGAGGAGCACCATTGTGATTTTCACAAAACAAAGGGACAGGAAACATTAGATTGTATTCAATTCAAAAATATCATCCAAGTCCTTATTGATCAAAATATAATAACTATTGGGGACAATGTTCAAGATCTATCTATCAATAAGCACCTTGAAGATATTTCCACCTCATCCAATGATCAAATCAACATACAACAAGGGTCACTTTTAAGTCATGATCAAAACCCACCAACAATACCCAACAATGATCCAATTCAAAAAATGTCAACATCATTTGAACCTATGAATGAAGACATTGATAATCTCTCCACCACAATTGTTGAAAATGATGTTCCATATCTCTCCATTAATGAACACATTGAAGATGTTTCTACCCCATTTGATGATCAACTCACCATACATCAAGAGCCACTTTTTAGTGATCTATTTCAAGGAGTGTTAGAATTATTTGATCCCATTGACATAATCTATGATCCATTGACCAATGATCATATTGAAAATGTCTCTACATCACCTTATGAATTAGAGGACATATCTCAAGAATTTATTCTATAGCATGATCAACATCTCTCACCAAAGTCTAGCAATGATCCTTCCCAAGACATATTGACATCCTTCAACCTCATGGTTATAGATACTAAAGGAACCCTCAACTCGTCACTTGATCCATGTCCACTCAAAGATCAAGAGGATATTGAGTCACTTTCCATGTCTAATGATGAAATCCAAGAAATCTTTATAATAAATCCATCCTTTGAAGTCGACCCATGTCAAGAACTTGATCCAAAGCATGTCGAAAGCAATTCTAAAATCATTCAAGATCAAGAATTTGTATCCCCAAGCTACTACAATAATCTAATGGACACTCTCCTATCTATACAAGGTGATCATATCCAAATAGCACATACTCCATCTACCCATGAGATGCTTTCTATGGATGGACACGTAGACGATCTTCATTCAAAATAGGATTCCTTTACTCCTAACATTACTACACAAAAAGAGCGGGTTATTGATTCCTATAGTCAAACAGAGTTGTCAACATCAAGATCAAATATATCCCAAATTTAGATTGAGGACATCATGTATGAAGATATCCAACATTATCCACTCAAGGAAATGGGTCAGATAGAACAAGATATTTTGGAGTTAGCAGAGCAACAAATTGAAATAACGTCATTTGCAGTGGTTATTTATTAGATAATGCTTACTAAACAAGACATCTCAAAAAAGGCAGAATCAAAGAACAAAAGGTGCTACTTCCACAATATTGGGGGCAACTTCATCTCAAGCAAATGTCAACATAGGAAGCATGAAGAATCTTTATGATGAAACTGATGCCAATACTACAACTAGCCACATCATGAATCTTCATCCACCCATCACCCCATCAATGAATTGGGACCAATATCAAAAGAAATATTTGAATCAAAGAAAAAAGAGTGTTATCGAAGCAAAAGAATCAAAGCATAAAAGAAAAATCAAATACAAGTGGATACCAAAGAATACCAAGAAATATTATCCCTATCAAACTCCATTAGTCAAAGAAACTATGGGGAAAAATAAAAATGGGAAAAGTATTCATCAAAGATGTCCACAAAAGCAAAAGCAGGCTTTTCAAGTGATGTACAAAGTGTATCAAGCAGTTGGTTCTAATTCCATGCATAGTTTTGTATCAACCCATCATTACTCATCTTCCCAAATTTGGAGAGTTAAAGGTTCTAAACTGTCAACCAATCCATGTCTTATCCGTAAACACACTCCATCCATGCCTCCACACATAATATCCAGTTCTCACATTGATGATGTATTGGTAGCCACCCTTCATCATAAGGATTCAGAAGGCACTCTATCACAATGTGCGTACAAAGACAAAGTCAACTCTGGTATCAATGAAGCAAATTAGGGATCTCAAAAGTTGTATTCAAGTGCACGTATTTTGGAAAACAACTTATTTAGGCAAGATATCGATGGAAGATTATGAAAGAAGGATCTACATTAACACCACTAGGTGGTTCAGGATGAGCTTAAAATCTTTCAAAAAAACCAAAAAAATCAAAAAGTATGAAAATCCAAAAAAAATAGAAAAAGGATTGAAAACAGTAAAGAAAAAAATTATCCTCTAGTGAAAACCACTATGGTGGCACGTTGGGTAGGTACCATGATGAAAACCTAGAAAAAATGCATCATGTGTAGAATCAAGCATCTACGTGCGCCAATTCAGGTGAAGGCATCTCATCCCATCCATAATAAGGCCAACATTCCATCCATCTCAACCATAATAAATCCATTCATCCATGAACCATTTATCCAATCCATTTTCATCTATTTGCATCCATAGACCAAATTATCTAGATCTTGATGAAAGTTTGGTGCACACTTTACACTTTCTTACAATAAAAATATTGGCATGGGTCATTTTCATTGATCCTATCCTACCCAACATTATCTAAGCCATGAAACATTATCCAATGAGAATTCTTTATTCAAAAATCTTATCACAAGATAATCCATATCCATCCATCCACAACATTCCCTACATTGCTAGACACTGGGGGTGGATATGTACATCTTGCTTCACAAATAAAACTTGATCTATATCTTCCAACTTATGTAGTGATTTGAGCATTGGCAAACATAAAATCAAAGTGGTCAAGCATTTGTAATCCAAAATCCAAATCACTAGCCCATGGCATATTTGACGAGAAGATGTTCCTTATCAAGTTTCATCTTTCATCGAACATCAATCCAAACAATCACTATCAGTTGTATCTAATTTACACTTCAAACATCACATCCAATCATTCAAAACATCTTTTGTTCCAAACCAAGCTTCAAAATCTCAATCAATCAATCTAATCCGTCCATCATCATCTTAGGAAATCTTTCCCAATCCTTGTGTTGCTTAACACTATCCTTGCATTGTTGTGTATCCTCAACAATGTTATCATGATCAATCCATCGATTCGATCAACCAACCTTATCTTGGTTTTCAATAAAATCCCAAACAGATCACTAATATCATCAGAAATATACATATCCAAATCATCAATATCATGTGAAAATCCAAAAACACTCATAAAAGTCAGAAAAAAATGTGAAGAACATGTTATTTGAACTACGCCATCTTTTACCGGTTTTGGCATGGTGTAATGGTTTAAGGGTGGCATTGTTGTTCTTGCCACCGAGGTTCAAACCCCATTGGGGTGGTATTATTGAATGGTTGTATTCTGGTTCATAGCTCCGGTCAAAAGCGTTTACCCCTTGAATAAATAAATAAACTACGCCATCTTTGAGCTTAAATGTAGGAAAGGCTAATCTTTGATGATCCCCTGAGACACAAAATCCAAAAAAAATCATAAAATTTGACAAAACCCAAAAACATTTGAAAATTTGGAAAATCAAAACATTTATAAAATCTCAAAAATTCCAAAAATAGCCTCATAACATTTCAAAAACATCCAAATATTTGAAAAAATCCATTCGTCTCATTTTTTCGTTCACCTGCAATAATCAATCATCCATAATAAACTGATCATCACCTTCATCCTTTGGCAATACAAACAGAAACAACCACAACAATCAACAAAAGCAAGCTTCAAAAATAAAATCAAAATCAAAGCAACAAACCTTGAAATCAAAAAATCAAACTCTTGATCATTCGCAAACATGTCAATCGACCTTATATCAACAGCCTTTCAAACAACCTATCAACTTTCCGCCATCCACTAACATGTCCTAGGATGCATCCTTCCTACAATGGGCATTATATTTTGGAAAAACACTTTGGATAAACAAAATGATGTGCTTCCATCCACTAACATGTCATAGGATGTATCCTTCCTACAATAGGCATTATCTTTTGGCAATTGTTTTGGTTCTTATCTTAAACAAAACAAATCCCTTTGGCTAGAGGTATGAAGAACATTGACTTATCTGTGTACTTGATCTTTTCTTTTGATTTATCTTATTGTGCTCATTCCAAAGACCTCTCGATGATGTCCAAATGAAGGATTCAAAGAGAAAGGAATGGGGCATCAATATTATCCTTTTGTCTATTGTGCTTGCTGTATGTTCTTGTAATATAACTTGGTGAATACTTGCTTTTCTAGGTACATCCTAACAAGGTTTATGTATGTCAAGTGTGAACAAGAATACTCCTATCTATTTGTTGAGTCAAAGTCTATTGCACTAGGTACAATTCCATCCTAGTTATTTATACCTTGATGCATCATATCTATGTGTATTATCAAACATAAGGTAAGTAGCCCTTTTAAAGTCCCAATTCTTGATAAGCAAATCACCATCTATCATCATCATCATCTCTAATAAAGTCTTGCCAGATCATGGACTTGTTGGATCCTCTTGTCATTATCTCATTTCTTCTTTCTTCTTTTCTGAACTAACATCACATCATGATCAGTTAATCATCATCGCCAATGCATCCATCTTGCATCCACAAACCATCAACATAATTCATATCACATCATATCATATAAGAAACACCGATCATATCACATGCATGGTCATCATCATAATATAGATCTATTAGTCTAAGCATCTGCATAAAAAATCCATTGCATAATCATATAGACATCATTGCATCATCCATGTCATCCATTCCACATGCATTGTATCATCATTTAAGTTGTTTAGGATAGTATAAATTGGTTATTCTAAGCATCCTAAAACCATCTCATTTGCATAATCATCATAACAATCCATACATCCATCTTGAAACTCTTTATCACGAGATCGACCCTCAAATCGAATCTTTTAGCTCGATCTCTCAAGGGGGCAATGTACTAGTGTACTTCTTTCTGCTAGGGTATTAAAAAAAATCAGATTTTTTAAAAAAAAATTATCGTGGTAAGTTTATTCTTTGAACCAATGCAACAAGTACATTACTTCAAAGAGGGGCAAAATGTAGACCTGAAAAATTAGCATATTGCATTTAATAAAGTCCATTCATTAAATAAATCAAGCTCATTTGATTTATCTCTACGGTCATCCATTTAAATTAAATAAATCAACTTTATTTAATTTGATCCTAACATCACCCTCTCTGATTAAACAAATCAAATCTTTTGTTAATTAAATCTAAAATCATCTTCCATCTCTTTTTGATCCTTAAATCTAAGTCAAATGAGTCAAATCACCTAATCCACCATTAAATTAATTAAAGCTTGATTAATTTAATCCTAATCTCCAAAATTCTCTAGATTTCACCACTTGCACATGAAAATACATTTAAGTGATTTATTAAAATCTTTATTTATTTTCAACTTGGCATCTTTGGGGAATATTCCTCCAAAGTTTGAAAATCCCTCCAAAAGGGATTTGTCCTTCCAACAAGGCATTTAAGAGCTCTTACATGACTCTTACATGTCTCTTGCACAAGTCAAACTTAGCATTTAACTCATCTTGTCATCAAATTCAAATCTCAAATCTCCCCCTCTTTGGCACATTGACCAAAATGTGCTCATTCCTCAACCTCTCACATGTTGGCAAGTGGCATCTTGTCATTTGCGGATCTTTAGTCCCACATCCTCCATGTTTGGCATTCTTTTATCCTTCTTGGCTATAAATAAAGAGTTTCTCTATTGTATTAATCCTCCACAACTCATCCAAGTTAGCATTTCATCTTGGTCATCATTTCCATAATCTTCATAGCATTTTCATAGCATTTTCATCATTTAGCTTAGCAAGGATTGGGAAAGGGCTTCTTTTGACATCAAAGAAGCACCAATCCACTATGAGATAGGATTTACTTCATGTTTTATATGCTTTAGTTATCTTGTTATTTGTTTGAATTTTGAAGCATGATGTATTATTTCATAGGGATGTTGAGGGTTTGCTTTGTTTTAAATACTAGCCATACTAATGATGGTATGTTGGAGTTTTTTTTAGACCAATGCAGATTTTCACATCCACAGTACATATATGTGAGATGAAATCATATCAGGAATAATTAGAGAGTATGTTAGAATCATCATCATTAGTAATAGATAGGTACAATTACTAGCGTAGCATATTGCACCCATCCACTTCCATATTTCAGAAACTTCTACTATTAGTGTATATCTTTTGAAGCAATATAATGGAGAAGACTATTAATAATCAATAATTTATTTCTAGTGTTCAAATGTTGTGTTAATATTCATTCTTATTTGTTGTTGTGTTTTATCCAAAGTGGTTCTCTTAAGTTATTCATATTTATACAAATTTTAAGAACACATTTGTTGTTAATGTGTGATTGTCTTGACTGGGTTCTGGTAAGAGTGAATTGAATTCCTTTCAAATAATTGATTTTAATTGATTTCTTCTAGGGATTAAAATCCTTTTAAATTAGTTATTTTTATTGGTTTCCCTCAAGCTAACAACTAAAAATCCTTTCATGATATCACAGTAATTTGGGAGAATAACACCAAGATTCATAAAGAAGAGTGCAGTAACTGGAAAATCTGCATGTTTGTACAAGGCGCAAACATCCAAAGTTCCCAACAAGTTAGAGTTAGCTGAGAATTAGATTCACCTATCCTACATATCTATCTCCATTGAATCATCATCCACCCTTCAACTCCATTCACCCAATAGGATTAGGCACTAGTCAAATTTAGAACATTTTAAAGTGTGCAACACAATTTCATCCCTCTTGGAAGTGTCAATCAAAACCTACAACAAGATGTATATTAGAATAAGTAGTTTGAGGAGGAAGACGATGAGCATTCATATGCTAAAGAAATAAGTTAGGACTGTAGCATGAAATTAGAATATTGCATATCTTCCTTGGATGCATTTTTTAACTGAAGAAGAAACAAAGAAGAATCTAGATGCTCTCTATTGACATGATTGGAGGTTATCCTTATGCAAATACCTCTCAATTACATGATTGATTAGTCCATGTTCATTGAGTAGTTTATGAGAGCATATGAGCTTGATTCAATTTATTGACCTGAATCATTGAAGCTAGTTACTCTAGAGCAGGTAGGAAAATTGATTGGTATCATAGATAAGAAAAGGTATGAGGATGGTGATATCGCTAATGAGTATGGAGAAACTATTCAAGAAATACAAATAGAAGAGGATACAAGTGCAAATGATTTTTTTTTAGATTTGAATGAAGATAAAGTTATTGAAGAACAATTTTCCACCTTGGAGGATGATTGTAGTATCGAAGATATTGCTGGAAACACAATACCAAAGGAATATATCAACCATGATTCAGATGGTATAGGGGTGCACCCATGTATGCATTGTCATGGCATTGACAATAATGCATTAGAAGCTGAAACAAAGGGGGCAGTCTTTCCTACAACAATGAAGCAGGCAATGACTATGATCATTCCATAAATGATGGGTATGTAGGAGAAAATAATTTCTATGGCAACCTGCATGATGAAGATAAAGACATATAAGTTCGCTCTTGCATATTATATTGTGACTATGGGAACAATGCATGTCATGAAGAATCCATTGAAAATTAGGATTTTTATGGCAATCATGTGGATTTGAAATTAAGTGGTTCTTTCAATTCTAATGAAGATCAAGAGGAAGAAGAAATGGAAAATATGATAGAAGAAGCAGGTCCATTTGACAGTGAACAAATAATACCTCCAGTTGCAATTGAGTATAATGATAACACAATTGACAAAGAAGTTTGTACACCTAAAAGTGGTTTTCAATTTTTTTCAAACCCATTGTATGATGAAAAGATAGAAGAAAATTAGATGACATTTTCCAAGGTGTGGAAAAACAAAAATTTTATGTGCATTCAAATCCATTTATGATGAGGATGAAGCATTTTCTGATAATCAGGATGGTGCATCAATTTGTGAAGCAAATGAATATGAAATCAATGCATATGAATTTCCATTTTTTGATGATGAAAAAAGTGAAGAATACATCAGCAATGAGATGGATGAAGAGGCATGTTCATTCAGTATTGAATAAATTTCAAATATGTTGGCAATTGAATATCAGAAATATACACATAAGAATGATTCAATAATTTCATCTTCAACATGCATTTTCTTCGGAAGTGAAACCATTTTGTGTGACAATGATGAGAGAACTCTTGAAACTTATCAAAATTATATGTTTATCCCTATTCAAGAGGAGATATATAAATCAAAATTGGAGATCTTTGAGAATGGCACTGATTTGTATATTGTAGATAAAGCATGCTCAACATCAGTTGGTTCAAATATGCATAATGATGATTGTATAAATCAAGAATTTGTGTCACTACCAATTAGTGATATGGAAGAAATTGAAAGTGTTTCAGATCTGATTGTCCCAAAAGATGTCAATGTGGCAGAATTTTTAGACTCACATTTGAGAAGCATTTAGATGATGGATTTTCAATATAGTTGGGAGATCATTTTACAATAGATGGCATTGAGCACAATAATGAAAAATGTTGCATTGAAAGTGAATACCCTTTGTATGGAAACAGTTTATCACATGATGAAAAGCTTCAAATTATATCTAACTATGACTTGCAGAGTGGTAAGAGAGAGATAGGAAAAGTTGAACATACTGCCATTTTGAAAATTGCCAATGAAAGTGGATATGGCAAGACATATTTCATAATTTTTTTCATGTGGAATGTGATGAAATCAAACCAAAATAAGGTATATATGATAGGGAAAAATAGTTGTTTTTTATTTCTGGTGGCCTTATGCCATTAGTTGTGGTGTGACTTTGAAAAATCATACCAATTCAAAGCAAAGATGAAGTTTGAATTTGTTGCTCAATGAATAAAACACATGGTTTGCTCTCCAGAGATCTAAATTCTTGTTATTCCCACAAGGGGCTTACATCCCCAAATGGAGCCATTGTTGGAACTTGAAATTTCCTAATATTTTTTGCAAAATTAGGTAAGTTCACACAATGAAGAAAATGGACTGCTACACTCAGAAACACAGTTGTGAAATCTACTCTAGGAGCTTACTTTGAAAAATCACAAAATGAATTCAATGTATTTCATGAAAAACCACATTGTGAGTGTTTCTACTTGATTTTAGCTTCTTAGGATATGATTTGATGAAGTTTTGAGGTATCAAGTTGAAAGGTTTTGGGAAAAGATTATTGTCCAAACATAGTGAAATCTGTCAAAGAGACCAACTTTGGAGGCCAACATTTATCAATTGAAAGATTGTCATGAAAAACTGGTTGGAATTTCATATTCTTCCCATATAAATGTGCTCCTGTGTCAGTTTTGAAGGTCTCAACACCTCATTTTGTATGTTTTCAATACCAAAACTAAATGGATTTTACCCAGTTTGATGACTGCATTTCCAGAAAAGTTGTAGAAGGGTCAAGTTTGACTTTTGATATCTTGTGAACAAAGAAGGTTTATGAAAAACCCTCTTGCACAAAAGTTCATTTGACCTAAATGAACTAATCTTCCAAGTTATAGCTTCTCGAAATGAAATTTGATTTTTTTAAAGAAGCAAGTTGGTGGGTTCTAGATGACTTCTAACAAGTGCAATTTGCAAAAACAATTGAGTAAGCAGTTTTGAGTGTTAGTAGTTTAGAATCTTGATAACTTTGTGCAAAGCTATTTTCCAGACACACTCCTCTATCTAGTATGTGCAGGAGCACCACGGAAAAAACAAGCCCTTAAGTGACAAAAAAATTCAAAAAAATCAAAGTTAGGCAACTTGACATAAAAATTTGAATAAGTTATCTATATTATTTCAAAACTATGTAAGAATAGAATCTATAGCAAATTGAATTTAGTTTCTAAACTACTAGTTTTATTTAAAAAAAAAGAGAAAATCTATTTGGTGAAAATTTGAAATTTTAATGCAATAGTACTTAAATTTTAGGAAAAATAAGTAGGTGTCCTGAATTCACCCTAACCACAATAAAGTGATAATATTTTTTTATAAGATTTTAGATATAAGTAGAGGACTCATGTCCTGATGTGATGCATATTTTTTTGTAATTTTTTCCAAGTAAATAAGTAATTATGAATTTATTATTACAAATTTTTAAAAATATAAAAAAATATATTTTTGACCACCTTAACTTGGTCAAAACTTCATGAAATTCATTTTTTTTAATCCTATAGTATGTGAAGCATAGAATGTGATGCAAGTTTTAGATTAAAAAAATGTGATACCATTTGAAAGCTATAGATTTTTTCCAATCAGCCTATCAATCAGGATTTTAGTTGTAATTCAAATAGAAAATGAATAATAATTATTTATTAAATTCAAAATAAAGCATAATTTATATTGGTGGAAAGTTGAGAATCTCCTTTAAATCCCCTTTTCATTTCATCAATTTTGGGAAAAAAAAGTCATTAGGCACATACCTATCATATCGCCACTTTTTGGCCCATCATGATCCTGCACATACCCTATCATAACTCAACATGTTGGTGCATTTTTATGGCTCAAGGAGAAGTTTTGAATAGTTTTCCACATCAATTTTTGAGGCTACGTGGTTTATTTTGATCACAGTGTAGGATATTAAAAAATAAGTACTGATAAATACCCTCTTAAGTCTTGGATGTATTTCATATTTTGATGAAACAATTGAAAAAGAGTGTTATCTCACAATGAAAATCCATATAATAGAGAATACAGATGAGAGTATTAACAAGGGAGAAGGTAAAGGCATGTTACCAAACAAGAGTACAATTTGATGATTTAAGAGTCCTTTGGATCCCACAATAGAACCTTAAATATTTACTCCTAATGTTACAGAATGGACCATTGGTTACATATGTTATCAATCGAAGATCCATCTTTGCAACATTTAATCCATTGCCACATAATACCACAAACAAAAAGGCTGAACAAAGTGAACCCCTAGAGATGCATTGAATGACTTTAATATGTGAACATGCACTTTTATGATTACTAAAAGGAAAAATTCTTCCAAGATACTAAAAATAGAGACCCATCAAGAATGAATCAAAAAATATGAAAGGAATTCCCCTTACTCTTTTGTTATGCTTTCTTCATACAAGGTGCTACAATAGCTCGATTTTCCCCTTGAAACATTATCACTTTCTGATAAAAAAGGTGATATCAAAAAGGATCAAAAGGCTTTGGGATATTATTCACTCTAATAACACTATAAACCCATAACCATTGTTGTTTGGAATGCACGTGAAGGTAGATGTCACTTGATGAGGCATGAGAACAATATCAAGTGATCTTTAGAAACCTATGATGAAAGCATCTTTCAGCTGCATGTTTGTACACAGTAGTGAGACTCTTGTAGTAAACATACGTGCATTGAGTATTCGGGAAAAGAAAATGTGATGACTATTGTCTATAAGTCTCATACACAAGCTTGTAGGAGACTTGATCCATCATACTCATTTTCCTCACACCCATTTGAGTTACTCAAGCTGAGAACAATGGAATAAGAATGTGGCTTGATAATCTTCAAATACCACCAAACTCATTTATGTAGAAAGTATATCACTAGCTAAAATGGACGTGTTTTGGTGTTGAATTAGTGGATGATGGAGTGTAGATGAAAAATTGAGTAGATGTAAAATGCATCTATGTACTCATTGACTTTGAAAGAGTAGAGAAAATTAAGGCAAGGTGAAGAAAGAAGCAAGTCGCCGGCCTTGCTCTTAGCAAGAGTGATATCCTATATATAGATAAATAAAAGGATCACACCAAATATCGTAAGGAATTCTCCTCATGGAACCATCAGAGAAGCATTTCCCATGCAGATCGCTAAGAAAGGACCCAACAATGAAACCCTAAATTCCATCGAAAAGGCATGGGTACATCAGCGAGAGTCATTATGTGTTTTCTCTAATATGGAAAAATGCAAAAGGGCACATGATTTAATATTCTATCGAATGGAGAAATGAATATTGGTAGGAAAAAGGGTCCAATCCCTCTAATATTTCAATAATACTTAGGCACATAATTTGTCGACAAGAGAAATTCCTATTGGTGGAACATAGTACCCAGTCCCACTGATAGCTTGACGAAGTATATCAGGGAGAAAATTTCTTATTAGCAGAAGTGAAGCATTAGTTTCACTGATCGCGCGATGACATAAAACCTAAATGATTTTCCCTTACATGTGGTGAGTAGTTTATGAAGATTTATTAACCCCCTATGTCAAATTTGTTTCTTGAAGTAAAATATTATTTCATGGGTGAAAACATGGAATGTAGATTTGTTTAAAATAATAGTCATAGTGGGATTATTTTCAATAAAATAAAGGTGTAATTATAATATTTCACTAAGAGGTTATATAAAGTGCAAATATTTTCACTGGGAAGTAGAACATTCCTGCCAGGAGTTAAAATGATTTAAAGAATTAAGGAGTGGGTAATTATTTTTACCCGAGGAATATGGTGAGAATGCATATGAGTGAAATGCAAAGTGAATTTTTTTTCACCAAAAGTAATTATAAATGGAAAATTACTAGAAGAAGAATTAAGACTAATGTATTTTGAAATACTTTATTTTTCATGGAGATACAAAGATGATTAAAATAAAGTATTTTAATTTTTCTGAACACAAATTGATTAAATAAAGAGTTGCACCAGATGTGAAGGGTTGTAACCATAAAATTGTAATTTATATATGTGAGATGAAATAATATCATGAATAATTAGAGAGTAGGTTAGAATCATCATCATTAGTAATAGATAAGTACAATTACTCGCATAGTATATTCCACCCATCCACTTCCATATTTTAGAAACTTCTGCTATTAATGTATATCTTTTGAAGAAATATGTTGTTGTCCTATCTCCAAAGTGGTTCTCTTAAGTTATTCAAATTTATAAAAAAATTCACGACACATTTGTTGTTGTTGTATGATTGTCTTGACTAGGTTCTAGTTAGAGTGAATTAAATTCCTTTTAGATAATTCATTTTAATTGGTTCCTACCAATGATTAAAATCCTTTTAAATTAGTTATTCTTATTGGTTTCCCTCAAGCTAAGAATTAAAAATCCTTCATGATATCACATTTATTTGAGAGAATAAGACTGGGATTCATAAAGAAGAGTGGAGTAACTGACAAGCTTGCACATTTGTACAAGTTGCAAACATCCAAAGCTCCCAACAAGTTAGAGTTAACCTGAAAAGTAGATTCACTTATTATACATATCTCTCTCCATCATCATCATCAACCCTTCGACTCCATTCACCTAATAGGATTAGGTACTAGTCAAATTTAGAACATTTTATACAAACTCTACTCATACAATTTATTCTCAAGGACATTTATAGTAGGAACTAGTCATCAACCTTGCATCTACTTCACGCCCACATGGCATTGTGAGTAGATTTCCAAAATTATGGATCATATTGAAGCTATCAAATCTGCCTTATGGGTATGCACAAGATCATGATGGGCCAAAAAGTGGCGATATGATGGGTATGTGTAGGGTATGTGGCCGACGACTTTATTTTTACCCAAAATTGATGAAACAAAAAGGGTTTTTAAAGGAGATTCTCAGCTTTCCACCAATATAAATTATGTTTTACTTTGAATTTAATAAATAATTATTATTCATTTTCTATTTGAATTATGACTAAAGTCCGATTGATAGGCCGATTGAAAAACATCTATAGCTTTCAAACAATATCACATTTTTTGAATTCAAAACATGCATCACATTCTATGCTTCACATACTATAGGATTAAAAAAAATGACTTTCATTAAGTTTTGACCAAGTTAAGGTGGTTAGACATACGAGTTTTTATATTTTTTAAAAGTTCTAATAAAAAATTCATAATTAATTATTTACTTGGAAAAAAATTACAAAAAAATATGCATCACATTGGGACATGAGTTCTCTACTTATATCTAAAATATTATTAAAAAATATTATCATTTTATTGTGGTTAGGGTGGTCAAACAGACACATACTTCTTATTTTCTCCCTAAAATTGAAGTACTACTGCATTGAAATTGTAAATTTTTACCAAATAGTTTTCTTTTTAAAATAAACATAGTATTTTAGAAACTACATTAAATTTTCTGTAGATTCTATTCTTACATATTTTTGAAATAATATAGATAACTTATTCAAATTTTTATGTCAAGTTGCCTAACTCTGATTTTTTTGAATTTTTTGGCACTTAAGGGCCTTTTTTTTCCATGATGATCCTGCACATACACTTATAATTTAGGTACACCTGCCTAGGTTTAGAAAAGCCTAAAGAGCAGGGGGTTATCAATCATATTTTCCCCGTTCATTAGCCAAAAATGTACTAAGAGATTGGCACCCTCTTAAGGTTCAAAACGTACATTTTTGAGACCTAACAAGGTGCTCTAATCTACTTAGGTGTTTCTGTTATATTCTAACAAGAGAATATTCCTTACTTACATATCTACAAAAAAGTAATTCACCCTACTTATTTCCTCATTTTAATAAAAATTAGAAAAATGATTCAATGGAACTATTCATAAGATTATCAGGTATGTGCAGGATCATCATGGAAAAAATAGGCCCTTAAGTGGCAAAAAAATTAGAAAAATTAGAGTTAGGCAACTTGATGTAAAAAATTGAATAAGTTATCTATATTATTTTAAAAATATGTAAGAATAAAAGTTGTAGAAAATTGAATGTAGTTTCTAAACTACTAGGTTTATTTAAAAAAAATCTATTTGTTGAAAATTTGAAATTTCAATGCAGTAGTACTTAAATTTAAGGGAAAAAATAAGAAATAGGTGTTTTTCTTACCACCCTAACCATAATAAAATGATAATATTTTTTTTTAATATTTTAGATATAAGTAGAGGGCTCATGTCTCAATGTGATGCATATTTTTTTGTAATTTTTTTCCAAGTAAATAATTAATTATGAATTTTTTATTACAACTTTTAAAAAATATAAAAACTCATATGTCCGATCACCTTAACTTGGTCAAAACTTCATGAAATTCAATTTCTTTTAATCCTATAGTATGCGAAGTATAGAATGTGACACATGTTTCGGATTCAAAAAATGTGATATTGTTTGAAAGCTATAGATGTTTTCCAATCAACCTATCAATCATGACTTTAGTCATAATTCAAATAGAAAATGAATAATAATAATTTATTAAATTCAAAGTAAAGAAAAATTTATATTGGTGGAAAGATGAGAATGCCCTTTAAAAACCCTTTTCATTTCATCATTTTTTGGTAAAAACAAAGTCGTCAGCCACATACCCATCATATCACCACTTTTTGGCCCATCAAGATCCTGCACATACCCTATCCATTCATTTCAAACAATGTCACATGATTGCATTCAATGTAATTCAGTATTCATTTAAGAATAAATTATATAAGAAAAGAAGGTATGTCACAAGTATGTTTATGTATGTAGACGAAGGTCTATGTGCATACACATATTTGTGCAAACTTAAGTTATGAATTTGTGCATACATTCTAAATAAAACCATTATATCGAATTGCTTCCATAAATTGATGTTACAGTGTTACAAATTAACATATCGTTTGTCAAAAATACAAGAAGTAGAAGAATTGAGAACAAGTCTACTTGAATAGTTCCCACATACTGATATGATGTTTATAACAAAATGATGTTATTTATAGCTGAGCAAATACTATTTATAACAAAATGATGTTGTTTGCAGCTAAGAAAATACTATTTATAACAAAATGATGTTGTTTTCATCTAAACAAATACTATTTATAATAGAACAATATTTTTTATAGAAAAATATATACTATTTATAACAAACAATGCTATTTGTAGCAAATCAAATACTATTTATAGCAAAGTAAATATATTTTATAGTAGTTTCTAAAATACTATGTCAATATGTCCTAATATCAGTTTCAAGTTATCAATTTTATGATATGAACAATCAATGTTATGACTTTCTAAGTAATTAATCAAACAATACTACAGTCCCTTTTATGCAACCAAGAAAATTAAATCACAATCTTTTCATATCCAATTGCATACAAATTGTCCAAAAGTATTTATATTACTGTATTGGGCTAGAAGAGACCCAAGTATTTTAAAATGAATAGCTATTATGGATTTAAATTCAAGCTACTGTCATTCTAGGAATGACTATGAGTCAAGTGTCTATTTGGTTTTTATACCATCATAATCATTGGTCAAATCCTGAAGAGAGGTTGATAGTTGACTTACAAGTTTAACAATTAATTGATGAATCACTCTTAATATTGTTTTGAGAATGATTGGTGCAAGAAAACGGACAATTAAAGTCATCTTATGAGTGCATGGCATGAATGTAAAGAGAGTGGATATCGTTTTAGAGAACAAATAAATTCATGAGAAAAAATAAACTACTATTGATCTTAAGGATCGATCGATGCCCACATAGTGAAATGAAGGAATGTATTTGTTTCCCCATCATTCAAGGAGAACTAGGAAATGAACATAAATAGCAATGACAAAAAGATATGTGTGTGTGTGTGTGTGTGTGTGTGTGTGTGTGTGTGTGTGTGTGTGTGTGTGTGTGTGTGTGTGTGTATTCATCATTCTAAGAATGATGAGAACAACCTTCACACCCATTTCAGGTGTCCTAGCTGCACAACCTAGCCATCAAGAAGAACCATCAACAATTAAAGAGTATAATAATAGAATAAAATTGATTTCCATTTAAGGGGGAATGATGACAATTCTAAGTCATTTAAAGCAAAAAGATAATTTCAGTTATCGAAATTCATCCAATTAACCTTCAAAAGGTTAATATCTTACATGCATGACATTAGGATTGGGGTAATATAAGAAAGTCATAGAAGGCATAACCAAGATCGGTCAATGATGCCGATAAAGCAAAGTGCAATATTATGGTGGATGCTTTGGTACGAAACAAGATGCAACTTACAAAGAATGGATATCATATGTTTTTCCAACTAAATAAAATGAAATCGACATCTAAGAAGGAAAAATGATAGTTTTGAATAACTTGCACTGAAAAATAATTCATATTTGGCAACAAAATAAGAGATTTACCTCTATTCATGGATTTTCTTGGTTCATCCTTGATTTTTCCTAGTGATTCAATGCCACTACTTTCTTTTTTCAAAATTTTCTTGACCCACTACTAGACCCCTACTTAATCTTCCCCAATATATTTGTGTTTCTAAATTGGAATAAGCATGATTCCTTCCCGTTCGTAGCATTATGGGGTCATTTCATTCATAATTCTTTTTAATTCAGCCACCCCACTATTTCAAATTCAAATATTTCCCTTTAATTCAATTACAGGCCATGACCTCATTATATTTTCTCATGATTTTATTTGATTTCTATCAATACGATAGTGATAATTTTGGTTCCAAATTAAATTCTTAAGGAATATAAATATAAATAAATAAATAAATATATATTACATATATATGTGTGTGTGTATATATTATATATATGTATATATATTATATATATAACATATACATATATATATACACATATGTGTGTGTATGTACATATATACATGTGTATATATATGCTTGTTTATAGATGTTTATATGTTCATATATCAACATTTAAATAAAAATGAACTTTTATTTTATTTCGAACATCAATGTTTAAATGGAGTGGCTTTCATTGTCCTTTACATAAGATTTTCTGAAATTCATACATTCATTTATGTGTTATGTCATGCTATCGTTTCTTTTAAATTCTCAAAACACAAGATCAAGATAGGAAATTAAATAAAAAATCACATGTATTTGATTTCATAAGTATATATTTTCAATCATCAAATTATTTCAAGTTAGATTAATATAATTCTCCTATATGAATTTCAAATGTGCTGTCATAATAGTGGTTTACGATTCCTGAGAGGAACGAATTTTAGCTGAAATCACATATTTTAGAAAATATAATGATTTAAGCCTTAAAAAGTTCCATTTTAAGGATTCCAATTGAAGAGGGTTTGATCAAATCACCTTAGATCAAACCCCCTTAGATAGAACCTCGCTAGTTTTAAACCATACC
>VDFB02193867.1:639337728-639374660 GCA_007258455.2 Sequoia sempervirens
TTTCTCTCTTAACTTCTCAAAGGCTCTCTCCCAATATGCATCATGCTCATCCAACGCCTTACTAAAAATCAAAATATCATCTAAATACACAATAACAAAACTTCCTAGAAATTCTTTTAGTACCTCGTTCATGAGCCGCATGAATGTGCTCGGTGCATTGGTTAGCCCAAAAGGCATGACTAGCCACTCGTACAGGCCCTCTTTGGTCTTGAAGGCAGTCTTCCATTTATCTCCCTCTTGAATCTAGATCTAGTGATATCCACTCTTTAGATCAATCCTTGTGAAGTACTGAGATCCACTCAAACAGTCCATCAAGTCATCCATCCTTGGCAGGGGAAATCTGTACTTGATTGTTATCTTGTTTATGGCTTAGGAATTTGTACACATCCTCCACTACCCATCCTTCTTTGGTGCTAGTATTGTAGGCACTGTACATGGACTCAAACTCTCTCATATCAAACCCTTTCTCAACAACTCTTGAACTTGTCTGTTCAACTCCTCATTTTCTGCTGGAGTCATTCTATGAGCTGCCTTATTTGGCAAACTGGCTCCAGGAATCAAGTTAATCTGATGACTGATCTTCCTTATTGGTGGTAAACCCTCGTACATTATATTAGAAACAATATCCCAAACTCATCCAACATCCTTAAACTTTTGGAACCTCTACTCATCCTCCTTACTCACTCTAGGAATCAATGCATAACACACACACACTCATGTCACCTTCTAATAATTTTCTTCCATCTACACATAACAAATTCTAGTACTACTGCATACCTTTTCTTTGGTCTCCTTCAGGGGTTTCAACTTGTGACGAACCCCATCCTTTGTCAAGGAATAAGTGTTTGCATGGCCATCATGTATAGCTCGCCTATCAAACTGCCACGGCCTCCCCAACAACATGCGACATGCATCCATGGGGATGATATCACAGAGTACTTCATCATGGTAGCTCCCGATCTTGAACTTTACTAGGCACTGCTCACTAACCAAAACTTTGTGGTCTTTCTACAACTAGGCAATCCGGTACGAGTGTGGGTGTCTTTTCCTCTTCAGCTTCAACTTTGTGACCATTTCCTATGACACCAGATTATCGGTGCTCCCACCGTCAATAATGACATCACAACATCTTCCTTCACACTTTCACCTTGTGCGAAATAGATTCTTCCTTTGTTCTGGTTCCTTTTCCTCAGTCACCAGGGCTCTCCTAATCACTAGGGCTTCTCCCCTTTCAGCATCATCTGAATGTCCAGATTGGGCCTCCTCATCTGCATGTGCAACCCTTCAATGACCTTCTAGCCTTTTGTCTACCCTTCCTTGGTGTTGTGGACATTCATGTGCTCAATGCCCTTCTTCACCACACTGGAAACACATTCCTCTAAAACCACCTCTTCCAGATCCTTGTCCATATCTCCCTCATCCTCTACCTCTTTGATCACCACTGTTTTGATCACGAGGGCGATAGAAGTTGTCATTCCTTTGGCTTCGGCTAGTACCCACATCTTCACTTTTCTTTTCATCATCATTTCGGCTTCTTGAAGGTCTTCCATTGCCCCTTCTACTTTGACCTCCTCGTCCTTTTTGCTTGCAATCAAATCTTTTGTTTAGCCTCTCTTCCACCTTCAGAGCAAATTGATACACATCCTCAATGGTGGTCATTCTGACTAGGCTTAACTCCTCCTGAATGCTCGGTCATAACCCATTAAGACATCAAGCTACCTTCTCCTTATTGGCCTCTGTGTGACCCATTCTGATGATTATCTTGTGAAAATATTTAGTATATTCTTTCACAGATCTGCTTCCTTCCTTCAACTCTTGCAATTTCTTCAATAGATCTAACTCGTAGTGCACTGGTGTGAACTGCTTCTTTAGTTTCTCTACCATGCGATCCCATCTGGTGATCTTTCCTTTTCCTCTTTAATTTATTTCTAACTAAACCTCTATCCACCAAATACTGGCATGGCCCTTTAGCTTTATTTTCATAAACTTAACCTGATCTAGGTCCTCTATTTCCTCATACTCAAAATATTCTTCTAGCTCGTTGATCCGGTTGATCAACTCTTCCGGGTTCAGACTTCCAGAATAACTAGGGACTTCTACTTTGGGTCTTTTCCCAATCTTTGAAATGGACCTTATTAGCCACATTTGGTCTTAATCAATTTCTTCTTCTTCCTCTTCTACATTTGAACCTTCTTCCTTTCTTTCATCCTCACTTTCCTCCCTCAGGTTTAACCCTCTTCTCAACTACTCTTGTAACGCATCAATCTGTCTCTGGAGGGCTGTGAGTGCATCTCTTCCACCAGCATTTCTTCCACCTCAACCACCTCTGGCACCACCATGCCTAGCAGGCATCACTCTTGGAGGCATCTTTCTTGACCTCAACCCACAACCACAGTCCTGGTGTGAACTACCTCATGATCAGCGATCTGTCCACATGCTCAAGAAAACCTTGCTCTGATACCACTTGATGAGGGTGCAGCCCAAGACTTAGAAAATAACCCACAAACAAGAGAATAATTTTATTATTCAAAAAAATGGAGCTTCTTACATGCAGAGGATCTCAAATCCCCAAGTTCTACAACACATGCAAGTCAGAGAAAGCTACAGAATAACCCTTTCGCAATATGTGAGCTTGTCCCTAAAAAAGCTACCCAAAAATTAGAAACATGCCAATAAATAGAGCTCCTCTTTAGTTTGGAGCAAAAACAACATTCAAATTTGTTTTTAGGTGGTTTGGCACTGAAAAATTACAACTTGAAGTTCAAATTTTAAAAGAACATTTGCAATTGTATCTTCTAGAAAGTGCGCCAACTTCCTGGGGCCATAACTTTTGATCTGGAACTCTGATTCGCGAACTGTTTGAACTGTTGGAAAGGTCTCAAAGTTAATAACGCGTTCAAAATCTGCTACGCCAATTTTGGAAAGTTTTAGGGCCATTCTAGGAACTCTAAGTGCCTCAAATCCAACTCGAAAGATTTTTAGGTGCAAATCTGGGAAACTAAAATTGCAATATCTTTCAACCCAGGAATAGAAAATAAAAACCGTAAATTGGGAATTTCATTATGACAAAAAAGGGTATCCAAAAATGTAAAAGCATCTAAAAACTGAGAAACTTGAAATTTAACTATTTTTGGGTGATGCAAGATTGCCCTTACACCACTAGATGCTCCTACATCAAATAGTGAATGAATGGTTTGAAAATCTATAGACCTTAGAATATTGCACTAGTTTCATGAGACTATAGGCTTTCCTTGGTTAAGTGGAACTTAGTTTTAGGAAGGTTTTCCACTATAGCATACTCCATTGTTATTGTTTAACATTAGTTTTAGGTCTAGGAAACTTCTTATCCCTTTCTTTAAAACTGAAGTTAAAACAAGGTTGTAACATCAAAATAAAGCCAAATTTGATGAGTAAAAAGGATTCTTAGTCTATTGTCCTAAAATTGTAACAATTATCCTTCATTTCCAAAATTCACAAAACTCCATTTAAAGACCCAAATTACCATAATTTGTAAACTATAAATGCCTCATTTTGATTACCAAAAAATCACATCAACCAATTGAACTATTCCAAATATTTTCATGACCTGACACTTGAGAGACCTTGGGGTGATTTCTAAAACTTGATTGTAGAAATGACCTTTCAAGAGAAGTAGAATGCTTGTGTGTTGCCTATGTTGAGAAAGTGCTAAAACAACCATCAATAGAATTGGTGCTAAAAGGAGGCCCTTGAAGCTAAGCTAGACTAAATTGGGTCCTTCTCCCCTCAAAGGTTTCATAGAGTGCTTCGATCTAGACTAGACAAGGGAGAATTTTAAGAAATAAGGACCCCTACCAAGGCTAAAAGAGCCAAGAGAGGGGAAGCATAAGCTTCAACCCCATCCACTTGACCTCCATCCACTCCATCTCCTTCCATTCATCCATTTCCTTCCTTCCATTCACTCCCAACAACAATTCCATCCTATGATCTACTCTAAATTTCCTTTTCACCCTTTACTTCCCACAACCAAGGTGTTATCCCCATCCCTACACAGCACTTTGAAGGCACTACCCCAACTATTGTTCCATTATAGCCTTAAGTTATTGTAGCATAGCAAGCATAACCTCCACTTCCCATAATGGCTTGGTTGGGAAATAACCCATCCCCATTGTCCTTTGATGATTATCATGACATGCCAAAGAATTTGGAAAGCTTTTGCAGCAAGTTTCACCCACGAGGTCCACAAAGGACAATAGAAGGACATATCAAGATCTTCCAAATAGCCTTGAAGGATATGCAAATTGAACATGAGGATGTGGCTTGCAAGCTCTTCCCTTAATCATTGGGGGATGAGGCCTTCTATTGTTACATCCATCTACCAAC
Organism: Sequoia sempervirens; assembly: GCA_007258455.2. NCBI lineage: Eukaryota > Viridiplantae > Streptophyta > Pinopsida > Cupressales > Cupressaceae > Sequoia > Sequoia sempervirens. The sequence continues at coordinate 639,342,091 of VDFB02193867.1, forward strand.
TAGATCCTTTACTTATTGGGATCAAATGAAGAAAACCTTTTTATAAAAATTCAAACATCTCATCAGCCCCATGGAATTATACCAGCAGTCCATGACCATTAGGAGAGAAGTCAACAAGCCTATTAGCTCCTTCAATGACTAATTCCATAGGGATCTAATGAAATTTCATCCACCTTATGTGGTTGATGATTCCTCAGCAAGGTTGGTCAACTATGCAACCTTGGACAATCTCACATTTTCTTTGGTCAAACGGATGCCTCCTTCAGCCAAGTAGGTGGATGCATACAAAGAAGTAGTCATAACAAGCATAAAATTGAAGCAGCACATTGCAGGTCTACTTCCCTCACTGGGGCCAACAACTAATCCAACTCAAATGCAAGGGCTCACTCAAGCCTTGACCCACCAAATGACAAAGTTGAACCAAGTTCCTCAACTACCAATAGTGCCACATCCAGGGTAACCATTGAATCATGTTCCATCTATGCCTCATTATTTGTAGCCTCTGCAATAGTATGTTTATGTGCAACAACCTCAAGTACCCTCATACCTGCAAGGTTCAAAATTTCCACTTGCCTAGCAAAACCAACCCTGATGCAGCCCATGTGTCTTCATAATTCAATACCATAATAGAATAATGCAAAGAAGGATCAAATCAATGAATTTACTGAACTAGTGAAGAAGTTGTCTATAGATATGACACACCTGAAGAACCAAAACAACCAATTGCAAGCTTCTCGATGGAGAATTCAAGCTAACCTCAATCGAGACAACCATGATTCAGGAACATCTTCTAAAGAAAATTATGAAATGGGTGAGAATTCATGGAAAAAAATTAAAAGAAGACCATCCCAAAGGAAAAATAGAACTTGGAACACTAGGCCAAACAATAGAGGCATCCCCATACCTCTTGATCAACTAGGTGGAGCTGAAAATTCTACAAGTGAAGTTTATTTGGCTAAGGTTTCCTTGTATATATGGTGTCAAATCCACAAGACTAATAGGAATTCTTAGTTGGATTGCCTATAATTCCAAACAACAACATAAATTTTCCAACTAGAAGTCCACAATGTAGTTGATAGCTTAGCTTGCAGAGACTTAGTACCCTCAGAACCGTATGACTCATCAATCCTAGTGGTAAACCAAGCTCCTTTCCCATAAAATGAAAGAAACTTGCCAGAGAAGGAGGATACACCACAATTTGAAAAGGAGAAAGAGGTAAGTAATGAGAGACCTTTATCCTAGCTCTTTGATTTAGTAGATAATGGTCTAGTAGATGAGGAAGAGCCACATGAGGATGAAGTTCAAATGTTCAATTAGAGAACAACCCCATACAACTTGAGGAATAGGTAGGCTGGTGGTATTTCTACAACTTCTACCCCTCCTAACATCTTCAACACTCTACCTAATACTAATGTCAACAATAATCAAAGCTATCCTTTTGTGCCTACCAAATACTTCAATAAAAATAGGCAGCCCAATGAAACTCAAGATCAACCTACTAGCTCCTCTAAAAGCATTTTTTTTTAAGTAGAAGTTGAACAAATGGGGGAATATGTGGTGAAAGAATTAAAAAGGGTAAAAGTGAGTTTGTCAGCCTTTGAATTACAAAGATTACTAACTATTATAAATGTCTTCTTTAGGTCATTAAATGGAACTACTCCATCAAAACCAACCCAAGAGGTACCCACTAAAAATGATTCCTTTGATACTTCCAGTAGTAAGCCAATGGTCAAGGAAATTGTAGGAAAGAAACCTGATCAACCATCAAACCACCAAGTCAGTAAAAATAGGCAAGTAGATAAGTCTCCCACCAAGAAGTAAAATCCAATCCAAGCCAAGGATAAATACAATTATAAAGACAAGGCTCAAGTGGCTTAGGTTGATGTTTCCATAGGGTTATTTCAAGGAAATTTGGAGACCCCTCTGTTCCTAATGACTATCTGAATATTTGGAAAAAATATACACAACTGCCTATTAGACTTGGAAACTTCATCTAATGCCATGCCCTTTGTTGTAGGACAAGCACTAGGGATAACTCTAATTCCCTCCCAATGGAAATTGACTCAGCTAGACAAGATCGAAGTGAACATGGTTGGAGAAATGAATAGGATACCCATGCAAATAGTTGGTGACCCAAGGGTGTAGTAAGTGATTGGAATTCAAGTGGTAGATATTCCCCACATATGGTATTATATTGGAAACGGACTTCAACTAGAAATTTAACCAATATGTTGCAATAGACTTTTCACACCTATGGCTTCCATGGAAGGGACTGCCAAACTAGATCCACATTGAGAGAGAACCTTGAATGAAAATCATGATCATTGAGTATAACAACATGAACGAAGTGTTGTTCGTAGAAACAAAATTAGGGAATTATTTTCCGATGGTCTATCAAGGTATGTGCAGGATCATCATGGAAAAAATAGGCCCTTAAATGGCAAAAAAGTAAAAAAAATCAGAGTTAGGCAACTTGACATAACAATTTGAATAAGTTATCTATATTATTTCAAAAATATGTAAGAATAGAATCTATAGCAAATTGAATGTAGTTTCTAAAGTACTAGGTTTTTTTTTTTTTAAAATCTATTTGGTGAAAATTTGAAATTTCAATGTAGTAGTACTTAAATTTTAGGGAAAAAATAACAAGTAGGTGTTTGTCTGACCACCCTAACCACAATAAAGTGATAATATTCTTTATAATATTTTAGATATAAGCAAAGGACTCATGTCCCGATGTGATGCATATTTTTTTCCAAGTAAATAATTAATTATGAATTTTTTATTACAAATTTTAAAAAATATAAAAATGCGTATGTCTGACCACCTTAACTTGGTCAAAACTTCATGAAATTTATTTTTTCTTTCTTTAATCTTATAGTATGTGAAACATATAATGTGATGCATGTTTCAGATTCAAAAAATGTGATACCATTCGAAAGCTATAGATGTTTTTCAATCAGCCTATTAATTGAGACTTTAGTTGTAATTCAAATATGAAATGAATAATAATTATTTATTAAATTAAAAGTAAAGCATAATTTATATAATTTGGTCGAAGGCTAAGAATATCTTTTAAAAACCCTTATCATTTCATCAATTTTGGGTAAAAAAAAGTCGTCAACCACATAGCCATCATATCGCCACTCTTTGGCTCATCATGATCTTGCACATACGCATCAAGATTATTAGGAGTTCTAAGAAGAAGGGGCCAAATAAGTCCTTGTGTTGTGCAGTTCCTCCACCAACTTGATCCACACCCTTAGTAGCATAGAAGTACTAATTAAGTCGGAAGATGAAGAATACTATGAAGATGGTAACCTTAGATTGCTTGTTGGATTCTAAGAGTTTATGCAAAAATGCATACAAGATTCTAAGCCTAGTTTAGGAGTGAAAATGGACTTTCAGGAGTTGTTATTGCCCAATTGGTGTAGGGTGCACAACGTAGCTCACTCTAAATACAAATGATGCCTATGTCAAATAGTGGTGGAGCATATCTCAGTGTAGGTCATTCCAAAAGAAGCCATGGAGGGGCAGAAGGATCACAACCAACTCATATATATGCAATCGCCAAGCGATACAGAAACAAATGTGCTACCAAGAAAGGAAGCATTCTTAGAAAGCTCCAATGTCAAAGGTTCTTCTAAGATTTGGACGTTATGTTTCAATGGTTCTAAATCCAAATAGGGAGCGGGAGCAGGCTTTGAGCTCATCAGCCCTATAGCTAATACTAAATTTGATACCCATAGACTTCAATTTAATTCAACAAATAATGTAGTAGAGTACAAAGCATTAGTTCATGGACTCCTAATAGCATTAAGAAAGAAAGTTAAAATTCTACAAGTGTTTGGTGATTCTAAGCTAGTTGTAATACAAGTTAGAAAACTATACGCTATCATGATAGAAGGTTAGCAAACTATAGACATAGGGTATGGGATCTTATAGAAGGCCTAGATGCATTGAACATTTAGCTAATCTTACATAGTAAGAACTAAACTACAAATTCTCTAGCCTAAGCAGCTAGCACCCTTCAGCCTCTATAATTAACTAGCTTGAAGAAGTTAAACATGGAGCTCACTTCTACCCCCTTAGTTCCCGTTGACGTAACCCACTTCTAAGTGTTTAATGATGACAAGCATATCCTTGATTTCATCACAAGTTTCAATGAATTTGTAACCCAAATCATTAATGAAATGGAGCCTGAGGAGGCTTAGTTTGATATAGAAGGGGTTATCAACCTAAAAACTAACACAATACCATGAGGTATGGTAAAGCTAGAAATAATATTTGATTTGGATCAAATAAGGAACCAAGTTCAACAGACTAAGAAAGAGTCAACAAACAGTCAATGTGACACTCACAACATGGGAACGAGTGAAGAAGTTAAAAATATATTTATGGGAAAGGTGTTTACACCGGAGGGAGGAAAAGGAATTGTAGATGCCCTCCACATCTACCATGATTTAATTTCTTGGGGACATGAAGACTTGAAGACATATGATATTTCAATTATCACTCATACCATTCCCCTTAAGCTTGATGTGAGACCTTTCCAATAGTGTCAAGGCCCAATCAATGCATTACTTGAGCCTATTATCTTCAAAGAAGTTCAAAAGCTATTGTTCGCCCAAATCATCTTTCCTATTAGGAACTCCACATGGGTGGAAAATTTGGTCCCGGTCAGGAAAAAGAATGGGGAAATCAAATTGTGCATGGACTTTAAGAACCTAGGGAGGAGTTAAATATAATTTAGGAATTATATCTTGAGAAACAAGGTGTTTTCGATTGTCCCAAATCCAATAGTTAAGACCTTGTTAATGCAGAATGAACTTGCTAGGTGAAAGAAGAGAAAAGGCTATGGGTCAAATTTCTATAGGAATATGACAATGGAGATTGAACCCATGAAGTTGGTATGAAGGAAAGACCTCACTTACACAATGAGCAGAAACAAGACCAATGAACATATACAGAAACAAGGTGCAGCCCAATACCAGTTCGAGGATATTTCTCCAAGAGAATGGTATACCAGATGAAATGGTATGATGAAATTACCTATTATTTGTTGAATAACAAGTGCCCATGATGGTTGTGATGAGTACAAGAATGTGCTCTAAGGTTGAAAAACAATAGCTACATGCTACAAGGATCCATATTGTACAAGAGAAATCATGAGGGAATCTACCTCAGATTCCTTGGAAAAGAAGAAGCAACCCGAGTGTTGGAGTTTCATGATAAGTTTAGCACTGACCATGGGTCTAGCCCCTCAACCGCTCATCAGATCCTATAGGTTGGGTACCACTAGCCAATTCTATTCAAAGATGCACACAACCACGTTAGATCTTGTCACATTTGTCAGACTGTTGCTACGAGGGAGAGGCATGTTGTTGTCCCATTGCAACCAATTGCAAAGGTAAGGCCTTTTGCTCATCGGGAACTCGACATCATTGGTTTGGTAAGCCCACCATCCTTTGCAGGCCATAGGTATATTCTGACCTCTACTAATTATTGCACTAGATGGACTAAGGAAATAGCATGTAGGCAATGTACAACTGAAGTAGTTACTAGTTTTTTGCAAAGTTGTATTTTAATCACTTTGGTTTCCCATTTGCTCTATTTTTTGATAATGGTTCCGCATTTGCATCACTTAAATTTGTTGGTTTAGCCTTTGCTTATGGAATTGTCCTAAAATTCTCCCCCAATTACTATCCCCAAGGGAACAACCTACATGAATCCACCAACAAAAATCTGTTGACTGTCATTTGAAATCTACTTGACAATAATCTAAAAGACTAGCACACCTAGCTACATTTTTCTTTATGGGTAGATTGCAATTGTCATAAAGTTTCCCTGGGAAATTCCTCATTTGGCCTCATCTATTCTCTAGAGCTTGTTTTCATATTCCACCTCAAGATTCCCAAATTCCAATTCGTTAACACATATTATGAGGGAGAATGCTAGGAGGATCGCCCGGTTGAACTACCGCATTTAGAGGAAGTCTACGACCAAGCTATAGAATTTTTTCCCAAACACGAGAGCATATTCAAGAGATGGTTTGATCATTGAGCCAAAGTTAAGGCCTTTAGGATTGTAGATTTAATCCTTTGTTGGGAAAATTCCCATGAGAAGAAAGGGGGACATGACAAATTTGACAAGCTCTAGCTTGGCCCCTTTCAAATTTTTGAAATTTTGGGAGATAGTGCATTTCTCCTTAAGAAACTCACTAGAGAGGATGTCTCATTGCTGGTCAAGGGTAGTACCTCAAGAATTATTTCCTTGCTTGAGTTTTCCAAGCTCATCTCCTTTGTATATAGATATATATAGTTAGAGTAGGTTCTTTTGCTTTGTTGTTTGCTTTTGCTTCCCTTTCGTTCACTTTCCTATCTTTTCTTTTCATTGAGGGTGTTTTATGGTCTTTATGCGGTGGTCGTGTTGGGATCATTCGAGGGCCTACTTTGCTACCCAATCCCATCTATTCCTGGGATAAGTCTTCATTATTTACTATAAATTTCTATCTGCACCCATGAGGTAATTTTCCATAATTGAACTCCAACTTGATTTAGGGAAGAACCCTTATTTGAATCCCTTCATGCCTACCTCAGATTACACATGAAATAAACCTTAGGTATTCTCAATGAGCCATGAGATGGTCATTATGAGGCTTCAACAAGTGAAAAATCCTAAGACTACTCCAATGACCATTGTGATTTCCAAGCCCACTATGAGCTTCAATGCTTATGTAGTTGAGCAAAAGAGTATAAAAAAAAATATTGAAGGGAAAAGAAACGAAAAAGAGAAAAGAAAATGTTGAAAATAGGCAACTATGTGGGTGTGTGAGCAACTCTATTCGGGCTATGAGTACCCAGATGGAAATAGAGAAAAGTTTTTGGGGTCACAGTGATAACTCCGTCAGGGCTATGGACAGTTGACTAACAACAGAGAAATTTTCAAGTTACTTTTGGGGTTAGATGTTATATGTAGCTTGTCTCAGCTAATTGGTTGTTGTCTTGTGTGGTCTCTAAGGGAGCAGAATAAATTCATCGCACACATGATTCTGATGTATTTTGTGACTTGATTCAGCTAAGGATTCTTGTCCTTCATTAAGTCCTTAGTTCATTTGGGGAAACTAGCTTCCGGTTTGTGAAACCAAAGATTCTGGGTTCCAGAAGAATCCTTATGCTTAGAATGCTCTTGATTTTCCCAACAAATTCGTCATTTTTTGTACCTATAACACACATGCCCTGTTTAGACCGAGAACCCCCTCTTTCTTTTATTCCTTCACCAGGTCATTTTCTATGCCCCTATTTTTAAGCTTGGTTTGGTCACATGCAGAAAAGCCACCAAAATTCCTTTAACCAAAATCACCCACCCAAAATTTGTTAAGTTCTTTTCCTTTGTAGATTTGAACCTACAAGTTTCCCTTAGCCTTTTCCCACTACATCCACCAGGCCTCATAGGCCCGCATTCATGGGTCTTCCCTTGTGGATCGTCATTATCATTCCACCTCTAAGTAGCAACTAACCCCAAGCTTCAACCCACATTGTGAGCCCCACACTTGGTTTTACCACCTGGGTCTTTTCCTAGCATCCAATTGGCTGTGGGTTTCCACACCCCACCAACTCAGCCTGCCATTGTACTAAAACTTTAATGTGGTCATTAATGTGATTTGACCTATAAATAGTTGCATGAAGCTTGTCATTTTCACCCTAGCAATTTGAAATCTTAGAGGTGAATGAAGAGCTCTCACCCATGCAAATCCTCCAAAAAATTTGAACTGAGTTTTCCTAAGATTTCTACATGGATTCCAGGTAAATTCCCATTCAAACCTTGAGTACTATTCCCTTTCATGAATTAGGGTTTTGAAAATGTTAAAATCTTGGAAAATTAAACCCTACCTATCTCTAGCATTTCATCAAAACCTCTGCAATCACTGGCCCCACATGGGAAATTTACCCCATTGTTCAAAGAATCTTTAGCATCAACCTAAATTATGTTCTTGTGCCCACACAGAATCTTGTTCTACCTTTGTTGTTCTTCATGCTATTCAAGCTTATATTGTTGGTTGTGTTGGATTAGATACTTATATGCATTTAATGTTTTTTAGTTAGATAATAGGTGCATTTAATTTACATAACAAACTTAATCACAATGTTGCATCTAATAGTACATTTTTGTTAGATCACATAAAGCATGTGGGTATGTTCAGGATCATCATTGAAAAAATAGGCCCTTAAGTGGTGAAAAATTTAGAAAAATTAGAGTTAGCAAACTTGACGTAAAAATTTGAATAAGTTATCTATATTATTTCCAAAATATGTAAGAATAGAATCTATAGCAAATTGAATGTATTTTCTAAACTAATAGGTTTTTTTTTTTTTAAATCTATTTGGTGAAAATTTGAAATTTCAATGCAGAGTACTTAAATTTTAGGGAAAAAATAAGAAGTAGGTGTTTGTCTGACCACCCTAACCAAAATAAAATGATAATTATTTTTATAAGATTTTAGATATAAGTAGAGGACTCATGTCCGATGTGATGCATATTTTTTATAATTTTTTTCCAAATAAATAATTAATTATGATTTTTTTATTACAACTTTTAAAAAATATAAAAACTCGTATGTCTAACCACCTTAGCTTGGTCAAAACTTCATGAAATTTAATTCTTTTTTTTTAATCTTATAACATGTGAAGCATAGAATGTGACACATGTTTCAAATTCAAACAATGTGATACCGTTTGAAAGATAAAGATGTTTTTCAATTAGCCTATCAATTATGACTTTAGTCGTAATTCAAATAGAAAATGAATAATAATAATTTATTAAATTTAAAGTAAAAAATAATTTATATTGGTGGAAAGTTGACAAACTCCTTTAAAAACACTTTTCGTTTCATCAATTTTTGGTAAAAAAAATTTGTCATCCACATACCCTACACATACCCATCATATCACCACTTTTTGGCCCATCATGATCCTACACATACCCATGTTAAAACGTGGAAGCATTTATTAAATAATCTACAATGGTTATTTAATTAAGGTTTTGTATACATGTGATCAAATATACAATAGTACTGAGGCCTGTGGCTACTAGATCCCTCGGGACCTGGTGGTTGCATCTTTCTAGTGGCAGTTTATTAGGAGACAGTGGTGTGTGATCATGATCATGATCCACTTAGTGTACCAAGAGAAAAACTCTAAACCCCGTATCTGTCCAAGGGCCTCCTGATGTGCTCTTGCTATCTAATCCCTCTCTGCCTGTATCCTAGCTACCTCTACCTCTAGTCTCTTAAACTTTGTTGGGGTCTGGAATGATGACTATTTCTTAGGTGCAGCATCATCTCAATGGATGCGCCTCCTCAAACTATTGTAAGTTGTGCACAGTCTAACGTATGCCCTAAATGACTATGGGTCCTAATCCATAATAGATGGGGGCACATAGTCTAATTCTATGACCTCCTCGTCAACTAATGGGGGCATTATCTCTAGATCCACCTATTGAAAGAGATCACAAAATTCTCTCACAGATCCTAAAAGATAGAAACATTGAATCATCAATATGCATCATGATATATATAAAGTGTAAACACAATCATGAAGTATAACAATAAATAAAATATCATCACCTATATCCCTTGTAGGTTGTGCAAAATCAACCTTAGTGTGTGTAGGAGGCATGGAGGATGTGCTAGCCTCTCTATGGTTGTGGGTATTGGTGCCTTCCATAGCTGCTACTCATGATTTAGTCATATGAATGGGAGAGGGCTCTCCCCACTTGTGCCTTGCTAGATCCTCATTTGTTGCCTCATCAACCTCACTTATGGACCACTCCTCATCCTTGTCCTCATCCCCATCCTCCTCATCAACTCTATCATGGCCATCATAGTTAGGATCTACATCCTCATCACACTCCTCATCTATGACATTTGTAAATGTATAAATAGCCCTATAGATGTCTCCTCAACCCTATACTCTATCTCTTCTCCATCATCTGGGAGTTCTCCTTCATCACCTATCGACTCCTCCATGGGAAACATGAGAGAAATTTGTGATACTATCCACCACTCCTCATAGTCATTTGTGGCATTGACATCATCCGCATCAGAGATCAGAGGCATGTTGTGATCTGAGTATTGAAAGTCACTAAAGACAAAATTTTCTATAGTGAACTGTATGGTGTCACCAGGTATTTGGGAACTTCGTACTAATCTCTGGAAGAAGGGTCATGCCCTAGGTTCTATCTACATATTCCCAAACTGACACATGGCCTGATAGTAGTAGAAAGGATGTACTATGTAATCGTGTCTACTGATAAAAAATCTTTCTAGTTGTAACCTCCTCATCTAACGAGTGTGATCTAGCCACTAAAGCACAAGCTAATAAAGTCTCCAAAGGATCTTGTCCTCCTCCAATTGGTCAAACCATACTCTCCAAAAGTGTAAATCATCATACTACCAAGAATGTCATTGAGGATAACGAAAGGCCTGAGGATACCCCAACACTATCATACATGAGAAGCCGGTAGGTCTAGTACATGTCATATGCTCAAGGAACCAAACCTATAGAAGTGTATAGTGTACCATTCTATCCACCCCCTAAAAAATAAATCATCCAAGATCATAATACAGGTGAGCTAGGATATAACACCCCTAGGCATATACTATTCGGTGTTCTGCCATCCCTTGTATCAGGTGTATCAATCCTCCCTCTAGGTGTGCTCCTCAACCATTTGGGATGAGTACTAATGCAACTATCAACATCAGGATCCTTTTGGACAGTGGGGCTCATGAATATATCAACATAGGTAGCTCGATACATGCCCCCACCCTCTCATCTATAATGGTGCACAAAGGCAATAATACAATTTGGATTTTATCTCTTGTAATGACCACTCTTCTTTGAAGAATATGTGCTCACCCTAGATAGGAAATATACATGTATGGTGAATTTCCTCCAGTGTGATCATCATCTCCCCAGTCATAAGATGGAAAGTACATGTATCAACATCCCAACGCTCTACTAGCACCATCAACATAGCATCATGGTACCTCATGGGGGGCATGAGGTATGCCCAATATACTCCTTCAATCTCAAGTAGCTCTATGTTCTCCACTGAAAGAGTGGGCACTTGATCTCTAAGCAAGTTAATCTACCATCCACCTAGATGCTAATGTACATGGATGGGTACCCAATAGAAAAAGAAAAAACATGTCCTATAAGTAGTCTAATATCTTCATTATTTACATCAATAATCATATAAATGTACTGAAGTGGTTCTAGTATGCTTTCCTAAAGGCCTTAGACACTTTAGGGCCCTTTTGAGATACTTCACAAAGAAAAAGGACACTTTGTGAAAAAGTGGGACACTTCAAAAACAAAAGGGACACTTTGCAAAATAATTGGACACTTCACAAAAAAAGGGGACACTTTGCAATCTTTTTTTCCAAGATTCTAAATTAACCTAAAAATGTAAAAAAATAATCAAATTATTGCGTAAGGACAAAGAAAAGGTAGAAGAATTGACTCAGCTCATGATGACGCTCGTCATGTGCCACTTCGTCCCACAACACATCCAGTCTTGCAGGCATGTACTCATGTTTTTTCAACATCTTTAACTATTCTTCAATCACTCTCAATCTACAATAGGTAAGTGAAAAAGTAAGTTAGAATTTACTTCACTTTTTTCTTTTATGTAAGTTACAAACTATGTTTTTTACTACATTAGGGTCAAAAAGTGCATTTCACTAAAATAAACATAACAAGTGCTAGAGAACTTTGTTTTCAATGTCATTTGTTGCGTTGGAATCATGATTCCACTCCTGACATCATCAACTATCTATCATGTGGCATGATACTTAGAAGTTCCCTATGATATGACTTACCCTATTCAATGTGGCTAGATTGCTACCTTGATTCCACCTCTATAAAGCAAGAATAATCAAGGTGGGGCATACATCTACCTTCGAATGTGCTTTCTACTTAAATGTTTGATATGAGGATTTATGGATAGCTAATGGATTCATGTTGTAGAATGCGGTTCCTAACATTGTGATTTTGTAGTTGACTACAATGGGGGATTCATTCTCCTATATCATGATTGAACCTATATGTGTATCCTTTTATGAAAAAAAGGTTATCATTGGATTCATTTAGCTTACATATGTATGTAGAGTCATATGGGTGCTAAAGTGGGGGATAAATGTAGTGTAGAAAATTGGCACTCTTAAAGAAAGAAGCAATTTCACACTTAATTTGGACCTATTTTGGAACCCTTGCATTGCTTCCGCTTTAAAATTATCATTTATAGGCCCCCAGGACCCATTATTTTGGATCTTGAGGCTCATTTCACTCAAATCATATAAAATCACATAAAGTTACTTAAATCCACAATAATCCCAAAAACCCACCTAAAAAATCTAAGGTGGGTATCATTCGCCACCTTGGGGGAATGAGTCCCCTTAGGTGGGACCCATTTGCCAAGTTTGGTGAATGAGTCCCATTTTGGGCCTTTTTCAAATTTGACTGGGAATTCATCAATTTAATTCATGTTTTTGGTAAATATCAGCCTTTGAGATCTAAATAATGGTCAATTAGGTGATAATGCCTATAAAAGCAAGCTTCTATGCCATTTTTCACAGTCCAAGCATATCTCTAAGAACTTTGAGTAAGCATCAAGCATTAAGAATCTTCAAGCAATCTTTCACAAGAGCATTCTAATTCCAAAAGCAAGAAAATTTGAAGAATTAGAGCAGCATTAGAGTATTTTGTGTGTCTTCAAGTTCACTTTATATGAATATCTAGCATTGTCAAGGGTTGATCATGGATGCCTATAGTGAATCATGATGGATTCTAGGTTGGGGAGATGCAATTAGCCATCAAGCCAGTCCTAAAGACTTGTTTCCTAAGTGATTTTATCTTCCATTGTCACTCTACATTTATCTTAAGAAAGGTATAAGCATCATTAGAGTTCACTTGGGTGATTGGAGATCATCACAAGTGAGTTATTCATCTTTGAATTTCCATTGTTGCATCATATTCTTGCAAATTAGAAGAGGATTGCATCATGTCTTAGATTTCCTAGTCTTTACCAAGGTTTAATTACCAAACTAGGGGTTTGACTGAGGAAAACCCCCCATTATAAAATCCATTTTAATTCTATTTTGTAAGTGTTTTTCACATATTCAAACCCAAAACTTAGACTGGAAGGAAAGGGTAGGTGTTAGAGTGTAGAACAAAACCTTTAGTTTTTAGAAAAGTGAAATTGGAATGATTTCCCAAGAGTGGCATATGAGTCCCATTGTAGTTGTTTGTCCAAATTTTTTGAAGATTCTGATACCCTTTTTCCTAAAATAGGCTCCTGTGTAGAAACTAAGATATGGGACTGATTTTCCTAGGATGGAAAATGAGTCCCAATAGCATAAAAGTCTAGATCTCTAGAATTTCAGAGCTATTTCTAGTATCTTCAATGTTTCTAGGTGTACAACATTTGCATTCTTACCTTTTTGTTCTCTTTTATTTGCATTTCTAGAGCATTTTTCACATCATTTAGCATTCATTTGCAAATCACACTATGTTTTCCAACTTTTTGTCTTTTACAAGTTTACACTTGGTGGTGAACTAGTCATTAGTTATCATTTAGTCCTTAGAACCTTCCCTTTATGAGATTTAATTATCCTTTGCATTGAAATCTCAAGGCTTTTTTCTTGAGTGAAAGGTTGAAGAATTGGTCTTTCTCTTTTAGGTCCAAAACCCTAGAAGCGAAAGAAAGAACCACATTTTTCCACATTTTATAGAGTATATAAAAGGAAAAGAGAATAGAGTGGATGATGCTCTTAGTATAGAAAGACATTTGACAACCATGATCTCAACAAGGTATAATTTGATACAATAGGTGATACAATATTTTCTAGGGGATGAGCACTACGAAAGAGTGAAGAGCACCCTAGCAGAGAATCCATCATATCATCAGTTCGATGGGTATGAGATCAAACTAGATTGCATTTTGAGATACCACAGAAGAATGCATATACTTAAATTTGAAGAAATGAGGAAGTTGGTTCTAGAAGAGGTTCATAATGCACCTTATTCAAGACACCTTAGAGCATCCAAGATGATCGCAAAATTGAGAACTCTATACTTTTGGCCTAAACTCAAGAAGGATTGAGTGGAGTACGTAGCCAAATTCTTAGAGTGCCAATGAATCAAGGCTGACCTTGCACATACAACTAGGCTATTGTATCCTCACAACATACCTAAGTATAAATGGAAAGTGATCAGTATGGAGTTCATGTAGCGGCTACCTTTGAATAAGAACTAACATGATGTTATCTTGGTTGTGATCGATAAGTTGACCAAGGTGGCACACTTCATTCTAGGAAACCTTAATAATAGATCGTTGACCTTGGGAAAGAAGGTTTTCCAAGGGATCTTCCACTTTCATGGAGTTCCAGAAACTATCATTTCTAATAGAGACACCTAGATGACCTCAAGATTTTGGACGACCCTAAATGCCACATTGGGAACCAAGTTAAATTTCAGCTTAGCTTATCATCCTCAGATTGACGGGAAGACAGATAGGGTGAATTTGATAGTTGAATACCTCCTCTAAATGTACAACATGGACCCACAATATAAGTGGAAAGAATACATACCATTAGTAGAGTTTTCTTACAATAACTCTTATCACACATCCCTAGGTATGACATCATTCAAAGTTCATTATGGGTTGAAGTAGATTGGAAGACAAAATCATATCTGGACATGAAATGGTCAAGTAGATGGAAGAACGAATGAGAGTTATTAAAAGTAGATTCAAGGAAGCGAAAGACCAATAGAAAATTTATGTTGACAAGAATAGAACTCTTAGATAGTTTGCGGTAGGGGATAAATTTTTCTTAAGAGTTAGGCCCCATAAACGTTCCATTGTCTTTGGAAAGTCTTCCAAGTTGGCTCCAAAATATGTGGGTCTATTTGAAGTCTTGGAAGTGATCAACTCAGTTGCTTACAGACTTGTTCTGCCACCTGCTCTATCTCGACTTCATAATATGTATTTGTTTCTTTGCTTAAGCCATATCATCTTGATGTAGCTCATGTGCTTGATTGGAAATCCTTGTAGGTATAGGACCTAGGAGTGGTGCTAGTGGAGCCCATTAGAATCTTAGATAGATGAAACATTAAGTTGTAGAGAAGAGAGATTGCTCAATTTAAGGTCCAATGGGACCAATATTCAAAAAG
The DNA here is from genome assembly GCA_007258455.2 of Sequoia sempervirens. Classification (NCBI taxonomy): domain Eukaryota; kingdom Viridiplantae; phylum Streptophyta; class Pinopsida; order Cupressales; family Cupressaceae; genus Sequoia; species Sequoia sempervirens. Next base: position 639,357,324 of record VDFB02193867.1, read on the forward strand.
TACTGCTACTTGAGAAGATGTGGAAGAATTTGAACACTCCTTCCAAAATTTTCTTTCTTAGAAAGAAACTCTTGATCAGTTTTTTTGAAAATTTTAGATTGAATATTATAATGTTTTGGCTTGGAATAGTATTATATGATGTTGAAATAGACATATATGCTTTAATTTTGATTAAGTAGACATCAGAACGATGTCTCTTCCAAGAGGGGAAGGATTTCATAACCTAATTTTTATTCAATTTAAATTATAATATGATAAATTGAATTATTGAGAAAATTCAATCTTTTGAATGAAAATTTTGATATTTTTGAAAAGTTTGAAAGAACTTGATAGTCATTGACTATGTGATCTTTTTAACTACTTATATTTTATCATGATTGAACGTTCCTAATGAATTATGTAATTACAAGTGTGTGCAATTGCAAGATGAAAGGTTGAAGGGTATGTGCAGGATCATCATGGAAAAAATAGGCCCTTAAGTGGCAAAAAAATAAGAAATATCAGAGTTAGGCAACTTGACGTAAAAATTTGAACAAGTTATCTATATTATTTAAAAAATATGTAAGAATAGAATCTATAGAAAATTGAATGGAGTTTCTAACTACTAGGTTTGTTTTTAAAAAAAAAATCTATTTGGTGAAAATTTGAAATTTTAATGCAATGGTACTTAAATTTGGAAAAAATAAGAAGTAGGTGTTTGTCGACCACCCTAACCACAATAAAATGATAATATTTTTTATGATATTTTAGATATAAGTAGAGGACTCATGCCCCGATGTGATGCATATTTTTTTGTAATTTTTTTCCAAGTAAATAATTAATTATGATTTTTTTATTACAACTTTTTAAAAAATATAAAAACTTGTATGTCTAACCACCTTAACTTGGTCAAAAATTGAAGAAATTCAAATTTTCTTTTTATAATCCTATAGTATGCAAAGCATAGAATGTGACACATGTTTTGGATTAAAAAAATGTAATATCGTTTGAAAGCTATAGATGTTTTTCAATCAGCCTATCAATCAGGACTTTAGTCATAATTTGAATAAAAAATGAAAAATAATTACTTATTAAATTCAAAGTAAAGCATAATTTATATCAATGAGAAGCTGAGATTATCCTTTAAAAACTATTTTTGTTTCATCAATTTTGGGTAAAAAAATAGTCGTTAGCCACATACCCATCATATTGCCACTTTTTGGCCCATCATGATCCTCCACATACCCTGAAAGACGTGAACACAGTTGAAGTAGGATCATTTAGCCAAATCAAATGGTAAAATTGATGGAATTTGGGTGCACACATGAAAGAAAAGGCATGGTGATCCCATAATAGTGGTTTACAATTTTTGGCCAAACTGGACACTAAAATTATTATTTTTAACTAAATCTTCACATTCGGGCACCTATAGTGGCTAAACTATGAGAAATTTGAAGATGGTGCAAACTAGAGTCTCATCAAATTTTGTCTTTACATTCTAAAAATATTTTTTTCAAAATTTTTGGAATCAAATTGCACTTCTTTTTCCATCTCCCAGGAAAATTGATTTTTTTCAGAAAACAACATTTTTAAAAAGTGATGCACACCGTATAACGCATAACTTTTTTTCCATGAAGGATAAAATTCTAATTCTTTCAAATTTATATTTTTAACTCTAATATATAGTGCTTCCACTTGGTTAGATAGTTTTTATTGAAATTTTTTCCTTAATCAAGTTTCAAAGTCAAACGAATTACAATTCAGACATAACGCAGTATAACATAACTTTTTTTGTATATGTCAAAATTTTTAATTTTTTTTGTTGGATCAAGGGCTTCAATATTTGGTGCACTCATATTTTTCAATTTATTTTTTTGATAATCTTCTATTTTTCCACATGTGAAGAACAAAGAAATTCATTTTTGATGGAAAACCTATGTTTAATAAAACTTAAAAAACAAATACATAAAAAACCAAAACATATTAAAATTATATTCATTAGATAGCTTGTTCGAGGAATACCATAATCATTTGAAATAAATTTTAAATGAATTCATTTGATCCCCAAAATCTAAATCAAAAGTGATTTTTTATCAACATTTTGATAGGTGTAAAGGAGACGCATTTATAGGTATGGTTTAAAACTAGCGAGGTTCTATCTAAGGGGGTTTGATCTAAGGTGATTTGATCAAACCCTCTTCAATTGGAATCCTTAAAATGGAACTTTTTAAGGCTTAAATCATTATATTTTCTAAAATATGTGATTTCAGCTAAAATTCGTTCCTCTCAGGAATCGTAAACCACTATTATGACAGCACATTTGAAATTCATATAGGAGAATTATATTAATCTAACTTGAAATAATTTGATGATTGAAAATATATACTTATGAAATCAAATACATGTGATTTTTTATTTAATTTCCTATCTTGATCTTGTGTTTTGAGAATTTAAAAGAAACGATAGCATGACATAACACATAAATGAATGTATGAATTTCAGAAAATCTTATGTAAAGGACAATGAAAGCCACTCCATTTAAACATTGATGTTCGAAATAAAATAAAAGTTCATTTTTATTTAAATGTTGATATATGAACATATAAACATCTATAAACAAGCATATATATACACATGTATATATGTACATACACACACATATGTGTATATATATATGTATATGTTATATATATAATATATATACATATATATAATATATACACACACACATATATATGTAATATATATTTATTTATTTATTTATATTTATATTCCTTAAGAATTTAATTTGGAACCAAAATTATCACTATCGTATTGATAGAAATCAAATAAAATCATGAGAAAATATAATGAGGTCATGGCCTGTAATTGAATTAAAGGGAAATATTTGAATTTGAAATAGTGGGGTGGCTGAATTAAAAAGAATTATGAATGAAATGACCCCATAATGCTACGAACGGGAAGGAATCATGCTTATTCCAATTTAGAAACACAAATATATTGGGGAAGATTAAGTAGGGGTCTAGTAGTGGGTCAAGAAAATTTTGAAAAAAGAAAGTAGTGGCATTGAATCACTAGGAAAAATCAAGGATGAACCAAGAAAATCCATGAATAGAGGTAAATCTCTTATTTTGTTGCCAAATATGAATTATTTTTCAGTGCAAGTTATTCAAAACTATCATTTTTCCTTCTTAGATGTCGATTTCATTTTATTTAGTTGGAAAAACATATGATATCCATTCTTTGTAAGTTGCATCTTGTTTCGTACCAAAGCATCCACCATAATATTGCACTTTGCTTTATCGGCATCATTGACCGATCTTGGTTATGCCTTCTATGACTTTCTTATATTACCCCAATCCTAATGTCATGCATGTAAGATATTAACCTTTTGAAGGTTAATTGGATGAATTTCGATAACTGAAATTATCTTTTTGCTTTAAATGACTTAGAATTGTCATCATTCCCCCTTAAATGGAAATCAATTTTATTCTATTATTATACTCTTTAATTGTTGATGGTTCTTCTTGATGGCTAGGTTGTGCAGCTAGGACACCTGAAATGGGTGTGAAGGTTGTTCTCATCATTCTTAGAATGATGAATACACACACACACACACACACACACACACACACACACACACACACACACACACACACACACACACACACATATCTTTTTGTCATTGCTATTTATGTTCATTTCCTAGTTCTCCTTGAATGATGGGGAAACAAATACATTCCTTCATTTCACTATGTGGGCATCGATCGATCCTTAAGATCAATAGTAGTTTATTTTTTCTCATGAATTTATTTGTTCTCTAAAACGATATCCACTCTCTTTACATTCATGCCATGCACTCATAAGATGACTTTAATTGTCCGTTTTCTTGCACCAATCATTCTCAAAACAATATTAAGAGTGATTCATCAATTAATTGTTAAACTTGTAAGTCAACTATCAACCTCTCTTCAGGATTTGACCAATGATTATGATGGTATAAAAACCAAATAGACACTTGACTCATAGTCATTCCTAGAATGACAGTAGCTTGAATTTAAATCCATAATAGCTATTCATTTTAAAATACTTGGGTCTCTTCTAGCCCAATACAGTAATATAAATACTTTTGGACAATTTGTATGCAATTGGATATGAAAAGATTGTGATTTAATTTTCTTGGTTGCATAAAAGGGACTGTAGTATTGTTTGATTAATTACTTAGAAAGTCATAACATTGATTGTTCATATCATAAAATTGATAACTTGAAACTGATATTAGGACATATTGACATAGTATTTTAGAAACTACTATAAAATATATTTACTTTGCTATAAATAGTATTTGATTTGCTACAAATAGCATTGTTTGTTATAAATAGTATATATTTTTCTATAAAAAATATTGTTCTATTATAAATAGTATTTGTTTAGATGAAAACAACATCATTTTGTTATAAATAGTATTTTCTTAGCTGCAAACAACATCATTTTGTTATAAATAGTATTTGCTCAGCTATAAATAACATCATTTTGTTATAAACATCATATCAGTATGTGGGAACTATTCAAGTAGACTTGTTCTCAATTCTTCTACTTCTTGTATTTTTGACAAACGATATGTTAATTTGTAACACTGTAACATCAATTTATGGAAGCAATTCGATATAATGGTTTTATTTAGAATGTATGCACAAATTCATAACTTAAGTTTGCACAAATATGTGTATGCACATAGACCTTCGTCTACATACATAAACATACTTGTGACATACCTTCTTTTCTTATATAATTTATTCTTAAATGAATACTGAATTACATTGAATGCAATCATGTGACATTGTTTGAAATGAATGGATAGGGTATGTGCAGGATCTTGATGGGCCAAAAAGTGGTGATATGATGGGTATGTGGCTGACGACTTTGTTTTTACCAAAAAATGATGAAATGAAAAGGGTTTTTAAAGGGCATTCTCATCTTTCCACCAATATAAATTTTTCTTTACTTTGAATTTAATAAATTATTATTATTCATTTTCTATTTGAATTATGACTAAAGTCATGATTGATAGGTTGATTGGAAAACATCTATAGCTTTCAAACAATATCACATTTTTTGAATCGAAACATGTGTCACATTCTATACTTATACTATAGGATTAAAAGAAATTGAATTTCATGAAGTTTTGACCAAGTTAAGGTGATAGGACATATGAGTTTTATATTTTTTAAAAGTTGTAATAAAAATTCATAATTAATTATTTACTTGGAAAAAATTACAAAATATGCATCACATTGAGACATGAGCCCTCTACTTATATCTAAAATATTAAAAAAAAATATTATCATTTTATTATGGTTAGGGTGGTAAGAAAAACACCTATTTCTTATTTTTTCCCTTAAATTTAAATTACTCTGCATTGAAATTTCAAATTTTCAACAAATAGATTTTTTTTTAAATAAACCTAGTAGTTTAGAAACTACATTCAATTTTCTACAACTTTTATTCTTACATATTTTTAAAATAATATAGATAACTTATTCAATTTTTTACATCAAGTTGCCTAACTCTAATTTTTCTAATTTTTTTGCCACTTAAGGGCCTATTTTTTCCATGATGATCCTGCACATACCTGATAATCTTATGAATAGTTCCATTGAATCATTTTTCTAATTTTTATTAAAATGAGGAAATAAGTAGGGTGAATTACTTTTTTGTAGATATGTAAGTAAGGAATATTCTCTTGTTAGAATATAACAGAAACACCTAAGTAGATTAGAGCACCTTGTTAGGTCTCAAAAATGTACGTTTTGAACCTTAAGAGGGTGCCAATCTCTTAGTACATTTTTGGCTAATGAACGGGGAAAATATGATTGATAACCCCCTGCTCTTTAGGCTTTTCTAAACCTAGGCAGGTGTACCTAAATTATAAGTGTATGTGCAGGATCATCATGGAAAAAAAAGGCCCTTAAGTGCCAAAAAATTCAAAAAAATCAGAGTTAGGCAACTTGACATAAAAATTTGAATAAGTTATCTATATTATTTCAAAAATATGTAAGAATAGAATCTACAGAAAATTTAATGTAGTTTCTAAAATACTATGTTTATTTTAAAAAGAAAACTATTTGGTAAAAATTTACAATTTCAATGCAGTAGTACTTCAATTTTAGGGAGAAAATAAGAAGTATGTGCTGTTTGACCACCCTAACCACAATAAAATGATAATATTTTTTAATAATATTTTAGATATAAGTAGAGAACTCATGTCCCAATGTGTGCATATTTTTGTAATTTTTCCAAGTAAATAATTAATTATGAATTTTTATTAGAACTTTTAAAAATATAAAACTCGTATGTCTAACCACCTTAACTTGGTCAAAACTTAATGAAAGTCATTTTTTTTAATCCTATAGTATGTGAGCATAGAATGTGATGCATGTTTTGAATTCAAAAATGTGATATTGTTTAGAAAGCTATAGATGTTTTCAATCGGCCTATCAATCAGGGACTTTAGTCATAATTCAAATAGAAAATGAATAATAATTATTTATTAAATTCAAAGTAAAACATAATTTATATTGGTGGAAAGCTGAGAATCTCCTTTAAAAACCCTTTTTGTTTCATCAATTTTGGGTAAAAATAAAGTCGTCGGCCACATACCCTACACATACCCATCATATCGCCACTTTTTGGCCCATCATGATCTTGTGCATACCCATAAGGCAGATTTGATAGCTTCAATATGATCCATAATTTTGGAAATCTACTCACAATGCCATGTGGGCGTGAAGTAGATGCAAGGTTGATGACTAGTTCCTACTATAAATGTCCTTGAGAATAAATTGTATGAGTAGAGTTTGTATAAAATGTTCTAAATTTGACTAGTACCTAATCCTATTAGGTGAATGGAGTCGAAGGGTTGATGATGATGATGGAGAGAGATATGTATAATAAGTGAATCTACTTTTCAGGTTAACTCTAACTTGTTGGGAGCTTTGGATGTTTGCAACTTGTACAAATGTGCAAGCTTGTCAGTTACTCCACTCTTCTTTATGAATCCCAGTCTTATTCTCTCAAATAAATGTGATATCATGAAGGATTTTTAATTCTTAGCTTGAGGGAAACCAATAAGAATAACTAATTTAAAAGGATTTTAATCATTGGTAGGAACCAATTAAAATGAATTATCTAAAAGGAATTTAATTCACTCTAACTAGAACCTAGTCAAGACAATCATACAACAACAACAAATGTGTCGTGAATTTTTTTATAAATTTGAATAACTTAAGAGAACCACTTTGGAGATAGGACAACAACATATTTCTTCAAAAGATATACATTAATAGCAGAAGTTTCTAAAATATGGAAGTGGATGGGTGGAATATACTATGCGAGTAATTGTACTTATCTATTACTAATGATGATGATTCTAACCTACTCTCTAATTATTCATGATATTATTTCATCTCACATATATAAATTACAATTTTATGGTTACAACCCTTCACATCTGGTGCAACTCTTTATTTAATCAATTTGTGTTCAGAAAAATTAAAATACTTTATTTTAATCATCTTTGTATCTCCATGAAAAATAAAGTATTTCAAAATACATTAGTCTTAATTCTTCTTCTAGTAATTTTCCATTTATAATTACTTTTGGTGAAAAAAAATTCACTTTGCATTTCACTCATATGCATTCTCACCATATTCCTCGGGTAAAAATAATTACCCACTCCTTAATTCTTTAAATCATTTTAACTCCTGGCAGGAATGTTCTACTTCCCAGTGAAAATATTTGCACTTTATATAACCTCTTAGTGAAATATTATAATTACACCTTTATTTTATTGAAAATAATCCCACTATGACTATTATTTTAAACAAATCTACATTCCATGTTTTCACCCATGAAATAATATTTTACTTCAAGAAACAAATTTGACATAGGGGGTTAATAAATCTTCATAAACTACTCACCACATGTAAGGGAAAATCATTTAGGTTTTATGTCATCGCGCGATCAGTGAAACTAATGCTTCACTTCTGCTAATAAGAAATTTTCTCCCTGATATACTTCGTCAAGCTATCAGTGGGACTGGGTACTATGTTCCACCAATAGGAATTTCTCTTGTCGACAAATTATGTGCCTAAGTATTATTGAAATATTAGAGGGATTGGACCCTTTTTCCTACCAATATTCATTTCTCCATTCGATAGAATATTAAATCATGTGCCCTTTTGCATTTTTCCATATTAGAGAAAACACATAATGACTCTCGCTGATGTACCCATGCCTTTTCGATGGAATTTAGGGTTTCATTGTTGGGTCCTTTCTTAGCGATCTGCATGGGAAATGCTTCTCTGATGGTTCCATGAGGAGAATTCCTTACGATATTTGGTGTGATCCTTTTATTTATCTATATATAGGATATCACTCTTGCTAAGAGCAAGGCCGGCGACTTGCTTCTTTCTTCACCTTGCCTTAATTTTCTCTACTCTTTCAAAGTCAATGAGTACATAGATGCATTTTACATCTACTCAATTTTTCATCTACACTCCATCATCCACTAATTCAACACCAAAACACGTCCATTTTAGCTAGTGATATACTTTCTACATAAATGAGTTTGGTGGTATTTGAAGATTATCAAGCCACATTCTTATTCCATTGTTCTCAGCTTGAGTAACTCAAATGGGTGTGAGGAAAATGAGTATGATGGATCAAGTCTCCTACAAGCTTGTGTATGAGACTTATAGACAATAGTCATCACATTTTCTTTTCCCGAATACTCAATGCACGTATGTTTACTACAAGAGTCTCACTACTGTGTACAAACATGCAGCTGAAAGATGCTTTCATCATAGGTTTCTAAAGATCACTTGATATTGTTCTCATGCCTCATCAAGTGACATCTACCTTCACGTGCATTCCAAACAACAATGGTTATGGGTTTATAGTGTTATTAGAGTGAATAATATCCCAAAGCCTTTTGATCCTTTTTGATATCACCTTTTTTATCAGAAAGTGATAATGTTTCAAGGGGAAAATCGAGCTATTGTAGCACCTTGTATGAAGAAAGCATAACAAAAGAGTAAGGGGAATTCCTTTCATATTTTTTGATTCATTCTTGATGGGTCTCTATTTTTAGTATCTTGGAAGAATTTTTCCTTTTAGTAATCATAAAAGTGCATGTTCACATATTAAAGTCATTCAATGCATCTCTAGGGGTTCACTTTGTTCAGCCTTTTTGTTTGTGGTATTATGTGGCAATGGATTAAATGTTGCAAAGATGGATCTTCGATTGATAACATATGTAACCAATGGTCCATTCTGTAACATTAGGAGTAAATATTTAAGGTTCTATTGTGGGATCCAAAGGACTCTTAAATCATCAAATTGTACTCTTGTTTGGTAACATGCCTTTACCTTCTCCCTTGTTAATACTCTCATCTGTATTCTCTATTATATGGATTTTCATTGTGAGATAACACTCTTTTTCAATTGTTTCATCAAAATATGAAATACATCCAAGACTTAAGAGGGTATTTATCAGTACTTATTTTTTAATATCCTACACTGTGATCAAAATAAACCACGTAGCCTCAAAAATTGATGTGGAAAACTATTCAAAACTTCTCCTTGAGCCATAAAAATGCACCAACATGTTGAGTTATGATAGGGTATGTGCAGGATCATGATGGGCCAAAAAGTGGCGATATGATAGGTATGTGCCTAATGACTTTTTTTTCCCAAAATTGATGAAATGAAAAGGGGATTTAAAGGAGATTCTCAACTTTCCACCAATATAAATTATGCTTTATTTTGAATTTAATAAATAATTATTATTCATTTTCTATTTGAATTACAACTAAAATCCTGATTGATAGGCTGATTGGAAAAAATCTATAGCTTTCAAATGGTATCACATTTTTTTAATCTAAAACTTGCATCACATTCTATGCTTCACATACTATAGGATTAAAAAAAATGAATTTCATGAAGTTTTGACCAAGTTAAGGTGGTCAAAAATATATTTTTTTATATTTTTAAAAATTTGTAATAATAAATTCATAATTACTTATTTACTTGGAAAAAATTACAAAAAAATATGCATCACATCAGGACATGAGTCCTCTACTTATATCTAAAATCTTCTAAAAAAATATTATCATTTTATTGTGGTTGGGAATTTGGTCAGGACAAACATTTACTTCTTATTTTCCCTAAAATTTAAGTACAATATATTGCATTAAAATTTTCAAATTTTCACCAAATAGATTTTATGTTTTTAAAAATAAAACTAGTAGTTTAGAAACTAAATTCAATTTGCTACAGATTCTATTCTTACATATTTTTGAAATAATATAGATAACTTATTCAAATTTTTATGTCAAGTTACCTAACTTTGATTTTTCTAAAAATATTTGTCACGTAAGGTCCTATTTTTTCCATGATTATCATGCACATACCCAATAAAGGAGTATGTCTGCAAAATAGCTTTGCACAAATTTATCAGGATTGTAAACTACTAACACTCAAAATTGCTTACTTAATTGTTTTTTGCAAATTGCACTTGTTAGAAGCCATCTGGAACCCACCAACTTGCTTCTTTAAAAAAAAAAAAAATCATTCTAGGAAGCTATAACTTGGAAGATTAGTTCATTTAGGTCAAATGAACTTGTGTGCAAGAGGGTTTTTCATCAACCTTCTTTGTTCACAAGATATCAAAATTCAAACTTGACCCCTCTACAACTTTTCTGGAAATGCAGTCATCAAACAGGGTAAAATCCATTTAGTTTTGGTATTGGAAAAATACAAAATGAGGTGTTGAGACCTTCAAAACTGACATGGGAGCACATTTATATGGGAAAAATATGAAATTACAACTGGGTTTTCATGACAATCTTTCAATTGATAAATGTTGGTCTCCAAAGTTGGTCTCTTTGATAGATTTCTCTGTGTTGGGACAATAATCTTTTCCCAAAACCTTTCAACTTGATACCTCAAAAATTCATCAGATCATATCCTAAGAAGATAAAATCAAGTAGAAACACTCGCATATGGTAGGTAAACATGCTCACAATGTGGTTTTTCATGAAATTACACTGGATTCATTTTGTGAATTTTCAAAGTAAGCTCCTGGAGTAGATTTCACAACTGTGTTTCTGAGTGTAGCTATCCATTTTCTTCATTGTGTGAACCTACAAAAGTTTTCAAAATATCTTAGGAAATTTTAGGTTCCAATAATGGCTCCATTTGTGGATGTATGCCCCTTGTGGGAATAACAAGAATTTAGATCTCTTGAGAGAAAACTAGGTGTTTTATTCATTGAGCAGCAAATTCAAACTTCATATTTGCTTTGAATTGGTATGATTTTTCAAAGTCACACCACAACTGATGGCATAAGGCCACCAAAAATAAAAAACAACTATTTTTCCCTATCATATAGCTTATTTTGGTTTGATTTCATCACATTCCACATGAAAAAAATTATGAAGTATGTCTTGCTATATCCAGTTTCATTAGGAATTTTCAAAATGGCAGTATGTTCAACTTTTCCTACCTCTCTGTCACCACTCTGTAACTCATAGTTAGATATAATTTGAAGCTTTTCATCATGTGATAAATTGTTGTCATACAAAGGGTATTCACTTTCAATGCAACATTTTTCATTATTGTGCTCAATGCCATGTATTGTAAAATGATCTCCCAACTATATTGAAAATCCATCATCTAAATGCTTCTCAAACATGAGCTTGAAAATTTTGCCACATTAACATCTTCTGGGACAATCAGATCTGAAACACTTTCCATTTCTTCCATATCACTAATTGGTAGTGACACAAATTCCTAATTCATATAGTCATCATTATGCATATTTGAACCAACTGATGTTGAGCATGCTTTATCTACGATATACAAACCAATGCCATTCTCAAAGATCTCCAATTTTGATTTATATATCTCCTCTTGAATAGGGATAGACATAGAATTTTGATCAGTTTCAAGAGTTCTCTCATCATTGTCACACAAAATGGTTTCACTGCCAAAGCAAATGCATGTTGAAGATGAAATTATTGAATCATTCTTATGTGTATATTTTTGATATTCAATTTCCAACACATTAGAAATTTGTTCAATATTGAATGAACATGCCTCTTCATCCATCTCATTGCTAAAGTATTCTTCACTTTTTTCATCATCAAAAAATGGAAATTCAGATGCATTGATTTCATATTCATTTTCTTCAAAAACTAATGCACCATCCTAATTATCAGAAAATGTTTCATCCTCATCATAAAGTGGATTTGAATGCACATAAAATTTGTGTTTTTCCACACCTTAGAAAAATATCATGTAATTTTCTTCTATCTTTTCATCATACAATGGGTTTGAAATTTTTTTAAAACCATTTTTAGGTGTACAAACTTCTTTGTCAATTGTGTTATCATTGTACTCAATTGCAATTGAAGGTATTATTTGTTCACTATCAAGTGGACCTGCTTCTTCTATCATATTTTCCATTGCTTCTTCCTCTTGATCTTCATTAGAATTGAAAGAACCACTTAATTTCAAATCTACATTGACATCAAAATCTTAATTTTCAATGGATTCTTTATAACATGCATTGTTCCCATTGTCACAATCTGATATGCAAGAGCGAAATTCTATGCCTTTATCTTCATCATGTAGGTTGTCATAGAAATTATTCTCCTACATACCCATCATTTATGGAATGATCACAGTCATTTCCTACTTCATTGTTGTAGGGAAAAATGCTCCCTTTTGTTTTAGCTTCTAATGCATTATTGTCAATGCCATGACAATGCATACATGGCTGCACCCCCATACCATCTGAATCATGGTTGATATATTCCTTTGGTAGTGTATTTCCAACAATATATTCGATACAATATTCATCCTTCAAGGTGGAAAATTGTTCTTCAATAACTTTATCTTCATTCAAATCTAAAAAAATCATTTTCACTTGTCTCCTCTTCTAGTTGTATTGCTTGATTATTTTCTCCATACTCATCAGTGATATCACCATCCTCATACCTCTTCTTATCTATGATACCAATCAATTTTCCTACCTACTCTAGAGTAACTAGCTTCAATGATTCGGGTCAATAAATTGAATCAGGCTCATATGCTCTCATAAACTACTCAATGAACATGGACCAATCAATCATGTAATTGAGATGTATTTGCATAAGGATAACCTCCAATCATGTGAGTAGAGAGCATCCATATTCTCCATTGTGTCTTCTTAGGTTAAAAAATGCATCCAAGGAAGATATGCAATATTCTAATTTCATGCTAGAGTCCTGACTTGTCTCTTGAGCATATGAATGCTCATCATCTTCCTCCTCAAACTAATTATTCTAATATACATCTTGCTGCAAGTTTTGATTGACACTTCCAAGAGGAATGAAATTGTGTTGCACACTTTGATATGGAGTTTAGTATTAATATGGATAATGATTAGGATATAGATTATATTGATGATCTTGGTAGCTTACTAGTCTTTGACCAAGAGGGACATGATAAGCATTTATTTATTTTGAAGCTTGTCATGCATAATTTTTTTGATCTTTATGATATGCATCACTTTTGTTGCCAATATTCCCAACTATACCATAATGTGTATAGGGTGAAGAATAGTTGCTATACATGTTTCAACCTTTATCTTTGACTGGAAATGTTGTAATTTGAAATTTCTTTTTGTGTTCTTCATCAAATTTTCTCTTCACAGAGTCGTTGCCTACTTTTTCAAAAGTAGAAAAATGAAATAGATATTGATGCTAAGATCTAAATTGGTTTATCCCCAGTGGAAAATCCTTACTCAAACTATATGGAGGTGTGATTACACAAATGTGAATCTCCGGTTGAAAATATGATTTAAAAATTTTAATGACTCTATAAGGCAAGATAGTTTGCTACTAGATTTTCTCAAGTTTTTCCACAATGAAATTGCCAATCTTATAGATCTCAAAAACATAGGTTTTGAACCTTAATAGGGTGACAATCTCTTAGTACATTTTTTACTAACAAATGGGGTGAATATGATTGATAAACCCCTACTCTTTAGGCTATGCTAAACATAAGCAGGTGTACCTAAATGATAAGGCAGATTTGAAGACTTAAATATGATCTATAATTTGGGAAATCTACTCACATTGGCACATGGGTGTGAAGTAGATGCAAGGCTAATGACTAGTTTGTATTGTAGATGTCTTTGAGAATAAAGTATATGAGTATAATTTGTGTAAAATGTTCTAAATTTGACTAGTGCCTAATCCTATTGGGTGAATGGAGTTGAAGGCTGGATGATGATTCAATGGAGATAGATATGTAGGATAGGTGAATCTACTTCTCAGCTAACTCTAACTTGTTGGGAACTTTGGATGTTTGTACCTTGTACAAACATGCAAGTTTTCTAGTTACTGCACTCTTCTTTATGAATCCTGGTGTTATTCTCCCAAATTACTATGATATCATGAAAATATTTTTAATTGTTAGCTTGAGGGAGACTAATAAAAATAACTAATTTAAAAGGATTTTAATCCCTGAAAGGAATCAATTAAAATCAATTATTTGAAAGGAATTCAATTCACTCTGACCAGAACCTAGTCAAGACAATCACACATCAACAACAAATGTGTTCTAAAAATTTGTATAAATATGAATAACTTAAGAGAACCACTTTGGATACAACACTACAACAAATAAGAATGAATATTAACACAACATTTGAACACTAGAAATAAATCACTGATTACTAATAGTCTTCTCCATTATATTGCTTCAAAAGACATACTTTAATAGCAGGAGTTTCTAAAATATGGAAGTGGATGGGTGGAATATGCTATGCTAGTAATTGTACCTATCTATTACTAATGATGATGATTCTAACATACTCTCTAATTATTCCCGATATGATTTCATCTCACATATATACTGTGGATGTGAAAATATGCATTGGTCTCAAAAGAACTCCAATATACCATCATTAGTATGGTTAGTATTTAAAACAAAGCAAACCCTCAACATCCCTATGAAATAATACATCATGCTTCAAAATGCAAACAAATGACAAGATAACTAAAGCATATAAAATATGAAGTAAATCCCATCTCATAGTGGATTGGTGCTTCTTTGATGTGGAAAGAAGCCCTTTCCCAATCCTTGCTAAGCTAAATGATGAAAATGATATGAAAATTCTATGAAGATTGTGGAAATGATGATCAAGATGAAATGCTAACTTGGATGAGTTGTGGAGGATTAATACAATAGAGAAACTCTTTATTTATAGCCAAGAAGGAAAAAAGAATGCTAAAAATGGAGGATGTGGGACTAAAGATCCACAAATGACAAGATGCCACTTGTCAACATGTGAGAGGTTGAGGAATGAGCACATTTTGGTCAATGTACAAAAGAGGGGGAGATTTGAAATTTGAATTTGATGACAAGATGAGTTAAATGCTAAGTTTGACTTGTGCAAGAGACATGTAAGAGACATGTAAGAGCTCTTAAATGCCTTGTTGGAAGGACAAATCCCTTTTGGAGGGATTTTCAAACTTGGAGGAATATTCCCCAAAGATGCCAAGTTCAAAATAAATAAAGATTTTAATAAATCATTTAAATGCATTTCCATGTGCAAGTGGCGAAATCTAGAGAACTTTGGAGATTAGGATTAAATTAATCAAGGTTTAATTAATTTAATGAGGGATTAGGTGATTTGACTCATTTGACTTAGATTTAAGGATCAAAAGGATATGGAAGATTATTTTAGATTTAATTAAATAAAGATTTGATTTATTTAATCAAAGAGGATGATGTTAGGATCAAATTAAATAAAGTTAATTTATTTAATTTAAATGGATGAATTTAGAGATAAATCAAATAATCTTGATTTATTTAATGAATGAAATGATTAAATGCAATATGCTAATTTTTCAGGTCTACATTTTGCCCCTCTTTGAAGTAATGTAATTTTTGCATTGGTTCAAAGAATAAACTTACCGCGATGAAAAATTCAAAAAAAAATTGGTTTTTTTTTTGATGCCCCAGTGGAAAGAAGTACACTAATACATTGCCCCCTTGAGAGATTGAGCGAAAATATTTGATTTGAGGGTCGATCTCGTGATAAAGAGGTTCAAGATGGATGTATGGATGGTTATGATGATGATGCAAATGGGATGGTTTTTAGATGGTTAGAATAACCAATCTATACTATCCTAAACAACTTAAATGATGATACAATGCATGTGGAATGGATGACATGGATGATGCAATGATGTCTATATGATTATGCAATGGATGTTTTGTGTAGATGCTTAGACTAATAGATCTATATTATGATGATGAACATGCATGTGAGATGATCAGTGTTTCTTATATGATATGATGTGATATGAATTATGTTGATGGTTTGTGGATGCAAGATGGATGCATTGGCGATGATGATTAACTGATCATGATGTGATGTTAGTGCAGAAAAGAAGAAAGAAGAAATGAGATGATGACAAGAGGATCCAAAAAGTCCATGATCTGACAAGACTTTATTAGAGATGATGATGATGATAGATGGTGATTTTCTTATCAAGAATTGGGAATTTAAAAGGGCTACTTACCTTATGTTTGATAATACACATAGATATGATGCATAAAGGTATAAAGAACTAGGATGTAATTGTACCTAGTGCGATAGACTTTGGCTCGACAAATAGATAGGAGTATTCTTGTTCACACTTCACATACAAAAACCTTGTTAGGACATACCTAACAAAGCAAGTATTCGCCAAGTTATATTACAAGAACATACAACAAGCACAATAGAAAAAAGGATAATATTGATGCCCCATTCCTTTCTCTTTTAATCCTTCATTTGGACATCATCAAGAGGTCCTTAGAATGAGTGTAATAAGATAAATAAAAAGAAAAGATCAAGTACACAAACAAGTCAATATTCCTCATACCTCTAGCCAAAGGGATTTGTTTTGTTTAAGATAAGAACCAAAACGATTGCCAAATGATAATGCCCGTTGTAGGAAGGATACATCCTATGACATGTTATTGGAAGGAAGCACATCATTTTGTTTATCCAAAGTGTTTTTCCAAAAGATAATGCCCATTGTAGGAAGGATGCATCCTAGGACATGTTAGTGGATGGTGGAAAGTTGATAGGTTGTTCAGAAGGCTGTTAATATAAGGTTGATTGACATGTTTGCGAATGATCAAGAGTTTGATTTTTGCATTTCAAGGTTTGTTGCTTCGATTTTGATTTTATTTTTGAAGCTTGTTTTTGTTGATTGTTGTGGTTGTTTCTGTTTGTATTGCCAAAGGATGAAG
>VDFB02193867.1:639374760-639455025 GCA_007258455.2 Sequoia sempervirens
AACAAATAAAACACCTAGGTAATGTTATGCCCTCTCTTAGCTAACTAATGATGTAATTTTTTTCACATTTTGACAATGCTAAGCCTTTGATCTATAATTTCTTTTGTTTGTGTGTCTATTTTATGGCAAAGACTAGTGTTTGATATTTTTTCTTTATAAATTAACTATTCACTAAAATTTCAAATAAACTACATTTTTGGAAACTAGACTCCACACTACACATTAAAAAAAAAATCAATTACCTTTCAAAATTTATAGGGGTAGCACAACCAAAATTGTGCTTTTCAAGAAGAGTCCACTTGAAAACTAGTAAAAAATCAAATATTCATTAAAAAATTATCAAAAAAATCGAGCATAAACTACATACTATTAGCTAATTTCTTACTGAAGAGATTTTAAACATACTCAAAAAAAAGTTATCCTTTTGAGGGAACCACAAAAGTTGCTATATTATTTTTTTTTGGGAAAAAGAACGCCAATTTCTATGGCTCCCTCTTTTGAGCCCCTTAATGATCTCTACCATTTAAAAAAAAAAAGATAGTAGTTTAGAAAGTAGACTCAAAGCACTACAATCCTTGTTTTTGTTGCATATCAAAATTTTGAGTGTAATTATCCTCAATTTTACATCCAAAGTGACTATTTCCTATTTTCATAAAAAAGTGGCCACTTAAGATTCCTTTTTGGCCCCACATCTTTTTACAGTTATCCCATGATGCAATACAACAATAAAGTATGAAACTAGTTTTTCTTACTTGGATAATTAGATTTGGGAATCCGCTTGAAAATCTTATTGAAATGATCAATGAAGTCTTTGATTGGTTCTCCTTCTTCATTATTGATTTGAAAAAGTTGACATAGTAGGGAGCCAACATCAACCACAAATTTAAATCTATCAATAAATTTACGGTTTATGGTATCCTAATTGGTTATGCACCCATGTTCCAAGTTTTGAAACCATTATGCATCACATTCAATGGGGATTTCAAAAAATAGTCTCACAAATATATCTTCTTCTTGGACACCCATAATTTTTCATGCAATAATGAGCACTTAAATATGATTTTGAGGGTCTTGTTAATTCTCTCTATTAAATTTGGGAAAGTGTTTTCTAGACCTCTTAGGAAAATCTATATTATTAGGCAAGGCTAATGGTCCAAAGCTATTTCTCCATGGCTAAGGTGACAAAAATTCAATAATGCAAATTTAAAAACAATTTTAATACAATGTCCAACCTCCATCGAAAGGAGGTAATTTAAATTTTCTAGAGCACAAAATATACCAATAATTTTTTGTTTTCCCTACAAAAAGAAAGCATTGGAACTTTGATTCTTTACCTAGTGAAGTTGCCAAAAATCTATTAGTTAACAATTTTTTCTTCTTCAAATAATTAAATATAATGACTCAGTTGTGCCCAAAAATGAAGAAATATATGTAGCCAACAATTGGGTAATTTATGCATTAACTTTCCTTTGAATTTTAATGAGGAACAAATCCTTCATATAATTTGATTAGTTTTGGGGTATGCTTTAAACCAGAAAGGAGGAAAAGAAAATCTAACATTTTTGCATAACCATGAAACATATGTGATTAATAAAGATAGAATAAAGAGAGTGATAATAAATGACACAAAGATCACCCATTTTGTACCCATGAATGATAACTAAGAGAATAAGTAGTAATTATTTATAATATATGAGTTAATATAAATTCATAGATTCTATAACAAACACATTCATAATCTAATATAATAGAAAATACACCAAAGAATTATTTCAAGTGCCACACAAGAAATCTGTAATCAAAAGGAAACATAGATAAATACACAAATTTAAAACATCTCCTTTATTTTTCTAATGCAAATAATGATTTCATAAAATAAAAATGTCTTGGTACCATAAATTATGTTTGAAAAGAAAATAAAACTCCTCCTCCCTCTCCCAGAACAAAATAATACAAAAAATAATTCCCCCCTTAGGACACCTTTCTGTTGCAAGTATGAAGGTGTTGTCATTGATGTCAACTATGTGTTGAGGAAGATTCTTGCATAAGGAAGATGTTGAGGATATTGAGAAAATTGTGAAAATAAAAACAACTATATGTTGTAGGTTGTCTATATGTATAGTTGAGATATTGAGGAAGTGTTGTGAGTACATGGAGCTATATTTATACTGCAATGTCTGGAGATGTGTTGTAATAGTGTAATGTGTTGAGATGATGTTTGTAGAACTTGGTTTCCAAGTTCTTTTGATAAAAAGTTTATAAATAGAAAAAATAGCATTGCTTAAGTGTTCAAAACATGCTCTGGCATGTGCTTTACATTTCTTTTATGTTGATGCTATGTCTGTGTAGATCTAATATGTTGCTCAAGGTTTTCAGTAGTTGCTATATCCAAAATTTGGGTTTTTGGATCATTGTACAGATTGGGATCTTTTCACCAATGTGTGAACCATTTTTTTAGTAATGCTTTCTTTGGTCTAGGAGAAATGTATTTTCTCTACATTTATTCACAATTTGGTTTCTAGTTGTGCAGATATGGGAAATTTCTTATAATGTTTATATCTTTCAGAATTCAAGGCTTCACTTGATTTGGTATAGTACAGTGTGTGTTTCATGTGTCAATATGTGAATAGGGTTAAATGGATGCTTTGAGTTGTAGTATTTTTATTATGTGAGTTTGGATGAAGTTATTGTTGGATCTTAGGAGGTTCATAAATTTTTATACATCGTGTTCAAGAAAATTTTGTTGTCCGGAAGTTTCAGATTGATTTAAGGAAGTGTGTACTTAATCTTTTATGGTGTTTAGCATGAGTAATGGACAACCTAGCATTAACACTACATGCAAATTATATGGAATCACTTTCAGGTGTGTTAGGATCTATTTGGGTCCTAATTAATGATTTATATAGGTCTAATTTATTCCTATTCAACACAGGAATGTTTAGGTGTCAACCTAATTTCAAATTTTGTGTGTAACAGATAGTTTTAGACCTTGGAGAAATTTTTCAAGGTTGAGGTTGATATAAATTTAAGAATGATTTTGTTGTGATATGCAAGAGAGAAGCAAGGTAGATGCAAAATATATGTGAGTGGTGACTGTGATGTTAATTACATAAGGGTATGTGCAGGATCATCATGGAAAAAATAGGCCCTTAAGTGGCAAAAAAATAGAAAAATCAGAGTTAGGAAACTTGACTTAAAAATTTGACTAAGTTATCTATATTATTTCAAAAATATGTAAGAATAGAATATGTAGCAAATTGAATGTAATTTCTAAACAACTAGATTTAAAAAAAAAAAAAATCTATTTGGTGAAAATTTGAAATTTCAATGCAGTAGTACTTAAATTTTAGGGAAAAAATAAGAAGTAGGTGTCTGTTTTACCACTCTAACCACAATATAATGATAATATTTTTTATAAGATTTTAGATATAAGTAGAGGATTCATGTATCGATGTGATGCATATTTTTTTATAATTTTTTCAAGTAAATAATTAATTATGATTTTTTTATTACAACTTTTAAAAATATAAAAAACTTGTATGTTTGACCACCTTAACTTGGTCAAAACTTCATGAAATTCAATTTTTTATTTTTTTAATCCTATAGTATGTGAAGCATAGAATGTGACACATGTTTTGGATTCAAGAAATGTGATACCGTTTGAAAGCTATAGATGTTTTTCAATCAGTCTATCGATCAAGACTTTAGTCATAATTTGAATAGAAAATGAATAATAATTACTTATTAAATTCAAAGTAAAGCATAATTTATATTTTTGAAAATCTGAGAATCTCCTTTAAAACCCTTTTTGTTTCATCAATTTTGGGTAAAAAAAAAGTCATCAGCCACATACCCATCATATTGCCACTTTTTGGCCAATCATGATCCTACACATACCCATAAGTATAGATGTGAATTTGAGTAGAGAAATGTGAAGTTAAAAGTGTTGGATTCCTAAATGCAGTGAGTTGAAGGTGTCCACAATTATTCAATCAAGGATACAAAATTGTTGGAGCAATTGTGGTGGACTCTCTATTGCATTTATATTTTTTTCTCTATGTAACATTTCTCTTCTATCTTCTTTGTTTCTTTCTATGGTAGTGAGCCCTAGCTCTGAGCATTTTCGGACAGTGTGTCCTATTTTGGTAGTGAGCCCTTGTACTGGTTTTTCAATTACTTATATTGCGAGATAATCGTCACCATGGTTTTTCCCTCATTGGTTTTTCCATGTAAATATAGTTTCCTCTTGTGTATGTTGTTCTTATTTCAGTTTTTGTTATCTACATTGAATCAAGATTAATCACTTTAATAGAATAAGGGTCTAATGAAAGGATGTGGATTTGGTTACCATTGAGGTTTTTTGTTGTTTTAATTTTCTACAACTAATTCACCCCCATCTAAGTTGTCTTGTTCATTGAGAAATTGGTATGAGAGCAAGGTTCCTTGGAGAATAGATTAATTACTTAAGGAAAATATGGGATGGGGAACAAGTTGGATTTCCCTAGATATGATGGAATGGACTACACATTCTTCGAGAAAAAGATGAAAGGATATCTAACATCTCATGGGTATTAGATTGAAAAGGCAATAAAAAGTCAATATACTGCACCTTCAAATGGTCCAAGTACAATTGATGAGATCAAGGAACATAAAATATGGTAAGGAAATATTTATCATTATGAATTATCTTTCAAATTTTGAATTGGTTAAAGTTATGAATCTTAAGACTACTAAAGAGGTTTGGGATAAGATTGAAAGAATTTATGAAGGAGATGATAAGGTCAAACAAGCAAAGCTATAGAATCTAAAGGCACAAATTGAGACCTTGAGAATGTCTGATGATGAAACAATTACAATCTACATGTCTAGAGAGTTGGTGAGTTGGTAAGTGCTATGAGAGTTCTTGATGCACAAGCCAATAAACCTAGGGTGGTAAAGATGGTTCTCATATCTCTTCTTGATTCTTATGGTCAAAAGGTATCACCTATTGAGGCAGTGGAAAATTTTAATACTTATTCTAGAGATTAGTTACTTAGTACACTAACTTCATTTGAAATGAGAAAACTTGGTTTCAAAAATAATACAAAAGTAGAGACCACTTTGAAAGCTGGTAAATCAAAGAAGGTTGACAATTCATATCAAGATGACCTTGTTGATGCAGAAGATAACTTTGTGAGAAGGATGAAGAAGGGCACCAATAAGTACAAAGGGAAACTAACTTTCAAATATTTTATCTATGGAAAAGTAGGTCATAATGCTTCAAGATGTCCAAATAGAGTTGTGAACGATAAAGGTAAGGAGAATAAAGGAAAGATGATTAAAAAAAGCTACTATGTTAGAGAAGATGTTGGTATTTCTAATGGTGAGTCTAATTATGGAGATGCTAATGAATTCTTGTTCTTGGATACAAAATATGAATTTTCTTCTACTAACTCTAAATTTTTTGTGAAGGATGGTGTTCTGGAGAAGGATAAGGTTGAAAATACTTTGGTTTCTACTTTCAATGTTAAATAGGATAAGAAATATTAGGTTTTTTATAGTGGCTACTTTAATAACATGATCAAAGATAAAAGTAGCTTTGTTAAACTTAAAAATTATGATGGGGGATTAGCTAAATTTGGAGATGATTTAAGAGCTAAGATTTGTGGAATAGGTTTAATCAGTTATGATGGCAAGCATAATACTAAAGATGTTTTTTTTATTAAGGGTTTAAGACATAATCTTTTGAGTGTTGGAGAAATGTGTAGAAAAGGATATAATATTTTGTTTAAGGATTAAATATGTGAGATTAGGAAAGGGTTTGGAACTATGATTGCTACTAGTAAGACGATAGATGGAAATATCTATCAACTTAAGGGTGTTGATGGTCATTGATTTATGTCTCAAATTAATGATAGTTGGTTATGGAACCAGAGGATGTGTCACATGAATTTTGATAACTTTGTTAGAATCAGTTCAGTTCATGCAGTGAGAGACCTACCAAGAATCACAAAGCCAATCAATTTTTTCTGCAAGAATTATCAATTTGGAAAGCAAATAAGTAGTTTCAAGGGAAAGGAAAAATCTACTATCCAACTACTTGAATTAATACATAAAGATATATTTTGTCCTACAAGGGTGAGAATTCTTCAAAGTGACAAGTATTTTATGCTTTTAATTGATGATTATTCTAGAATGACATAGGTTTCTTTTTTTTCAAGAGAAATATGATGCACTAGATAGATTCGAGGCATTTAAAGCTATGGTTGAGAATGAAATGGATTTGAAAACCAAATTTTTGAGGTCTAATATAGTTTGAGAATTCACGTCTAATGAGTTTAACATGTTTTTTGAATTTCATGGAATAAAGAGATACTTGTCTACCCCTAGAAATCCTCATAAAAATGGAGTTGTTGAAAGGAAAAGCTAGACTATTCAAGAAGTTGCTAAGACTATGATGCAAAAAGCTAATCTACCAAAAGTCTACTAGAGAGAAGCAATTCATACTATTGTTTACATACTTAACAATGTTCAAGCCAAAGATGAAAACACAAAGACTCCCTATGAGCTGTGGTATGGAAGGATTCCTACTATCAAGTACTTTAGAGTATTTGGAAGCAAATGTTATATCAAAAGAGATGAAGAAAACTTAGGAAAGTTTTATGCAATATGTGATGAAAGTATCTTCCTTGGATACTCTACTAAAAGCAAATCTTATAGATGTTACAATAAAAGGCTAAGAAAAACTATTGAAAATGAAAATGTTAAGGTCAATTAAGATGTGTAGAATTAAATTGTCATTGATTGATATGTGCCATATGAACCCACTTTGTGAAAAATAGGAAGAAAAAGAAGAAGAAAAAGAAGTATAGAATGAATAGAAAGAAGCTCTGGAAAAGACCCCTAAGACCTCTAAGTATGTGCAAAAGAATCATTTTGAAGAACAAATCATTGGAGAAAAGAGGAAAGGAGAATTGATAGGAAGTAGAGCTACTAAAATTGAGGTAAATCTATGTCTACTTTCTAAATTTGAACCTAAAACAATGAGTCATGCATGCAAAGATGAATATTGGATGAAGGCAATGGAAGAACTTATGTAGATTGAGAAAAATTAGACTTGCAAATTGGTCCCTAGATCGGTAAACAAGAAAATAATTAGAAATAAGTTACTATTCATAAAAAAATGGAATGAAAACAAACAATTGCTAAGAAAGAAAGTAAGGTTTGCGTGTAAGGGTTACTCACAAGTAGAAGGAATAGACTTTGAGGAAAAAATTTCACCAATGGCTATGATGGAAGCTATTAAAATGTTTTTGGCATTTTTAGAATACAAGGACTTTAATGTTTATCAGATGGATTTGAAGTCTACTTTTCTAAAGGGAGAATTGGAAGAAGTGGTTTAGATGGAACAACTAGAATAATTTCATTTGTCAAATCGATTGGATATTGTTTGTAAGTTGAAAAACACATTGTATGGATTGAAGCAAGCTCCTACAACTTGGTATGCAAGATTATATAGATATTTGATACAACAAGGATTTGGTAAAGGACCATAGATAGTAATATTTACTTCAAAATTGAGGAGGAAAAAATCTTGATAGTGGTTGTGTATGTGGATGATCTTATCTTTGGAGGTAATGAAGCTATGAGTAAAAAATTTGCAAAAGGGATGCATAAAGTGTTTGACATGCCAATGTTTGGGGAGATGAATTTCTTCCTTTGGCTACAAATCAATCAAACAAATAAAGGAATTTTCATTTCACAATAAAAATATTTGAAAGAGATGTTGAAAAAGTTTGGAATGGATGACTCTAGACCGGTATGCACTCCTATGGTGACTGGTTGCAAGTATCTTGGTTTAGTGTAAAGGGGGGGGGGGTGGCAATACAAAACACTTCATCCTTTCCTGTTGATGTCAAAGGGGGAGAAAGAATCATGTGAAAAATCTTATCTACTAATGGGGGAAGAAGAGAAAATCATGAGAAAGTGTATTTAGAGCTATTTTTTATGGTTTTTCACATCATGTGTTGCCATCAATGAAAAAGTTGGATATTGTTGCAAGTATGAATGCATTTTCATTGATTTCAACAATAAGGTAACAGTCTACTGTTGTGATTGATGTCAACTATGTTACGAGCAAGGTTGTTGTATAAGGAAGATGTCAAGGATTTTAAGAAAATTGTGAAAAAGAAGAAAATAGTATGTTGCAAGTTGTGTACATGTATAATTGGGATATTGAGGGAGTGTTGTGAGTACATGGATCTATCTTTATGTTTAATTTTTTGTACATGTGTTTGAATAGTGTAATGTGCTGAGATGATGTCTCTGGTACTGGGTTTCCAAGTGATTTTGATAAAATTTGATAAATAAAGAAAATATTGTTGTGCAAGTCCTCAGAACAAGCTCCGAGATATGCTCAATATTTATTTTATGTTGATTATATGCCTATGTGAATCTGATATATTATTAAAGGTTTTTTTAGTTGCTATATCTAGAATTTGGGTTTCTAGATCATTGTGCAGTGAGATATTTTCACTCGTGTGTGAACTAGTTTTTTAGTAGTGTTTTCTACGATATAGGATAAATGTATTTTCTCCACATTTCTCTGCATTTTATTTTTTGGTTGTGTACATCTGGGAAGTTTCTTATAATTTGTGTATCTTTTATAATTCAAGGTTTGACTTGATTTGGTATAGTGTAGTGTTTTTTTTATGTGTCAATATGTGAATGGGGTTAACTAGATGTTTTGAGTTGAAGTATTTCTATGAGGTGAGTTTAAATGAAGTTATTACTAGATATTAGGTGGTTCATAGATTGTTCTAGATCATTTTCAAGAGAATTTGTTTGTTTGAAAGTTTTGGATTATTTAAAGGAAGCATGTACTTAGTGTTTTATGGTGTTTACCATGGGTAACAACCAGCCTAGTGTTAACACTACATACAAAGTCTATGGAAGCATGTTGAGGTTTGTTATGATCTATTTGATTCCTAATTAATTCAGATTTATATAGGTTTTCTTCATTCCTATCCACCATGGGAATGTTTAGGTGCCAACCTAATTTTAAATTTTGAATATAATAGATAGTTTCCAACCTTGGAGAAGTTTTTCAAGGTCAAGGTTGATGTAAATAAGAGTGATGTTTTAGTGAGATGCAAGAGAGACACAATATATATGTAAAATACATGCAAGTGGGGAATGTGATGCAAATTATAGAAGTATGGATACAAATTTGACTAGACCGGTGTGAAGTTCAAAGTGTTGGATTCCTAAATGTTGTGAGATGAAGGTGTCCATAATCATTCAAGCAAGGCTGCAAAATTTTGGAGAAATTATGGTGGAATGTCTATTGCATTGAGAATTTGTTCTCTATGTAACATTTCACTTCTATATGCTTTGTTTCTTTCTATGGAAGTGAGCCCTAGATGTGAGTTTTTTTCGATAGTGTTTCCTATTATGGCAGTGATCCCTTGTACCAGTTTTACAACTCTAGGGTGCTACCACAATAGTGGTTTACAATTTTTGGGACATCCTGATTTTTTGCTGAAATCACATATTTTTAGAAAATATAATGATTTAAGCCTTGAAATGTTTCATTTAAAGTATTCCAATTGAAGAGGGTTTGATCAAACCACCTTAGACCAAGCCCCCTTGGATAGAACCTCACTATTTTTAAACCATACCTATAACGGAGTCTCCTTTACACCTATCAAAATGTTGATAAAAAACCACTTTTGATTTACCTCTTGGGGGATCAAATGAATTCATTTAATTTTAATTTATTTTTATGTATGTAGTACCTATTATAAGCTTCCAAAAAAGTATAATTTAAATAAAATTTAATTTGATTATTATATTTGTTTTTTATTTCTTGTGAATGTACTTTTTTCAATGAAAAAGCAAGCTCTCTGTTTTGCACATGTGGAAAAATAATAGATTATCAAAACAAAAATTTAAAAATATGAGTGCACCAGATATTTAAGTCCTTGATCCAACAAAAAAAGAAAAATTAAATTTTGATACATACAAAAAAAGGTATGCATTATACGTTCATGCTATGTCTGAATTGTAATTAGTTTGACTTCCAAAATTGATTAAAGAAAAAATATTAAATAAAAAACTATCTAACCAAGTGGAAGCACTAGATATCAGAGCTACAAATATAAATTCGAAAGAATTAGAATTTTATCCTTCATGGAAAAAAAGTTATGCGTTATATGGTGAGCATCACTTTTTAAGAATGTTGTTTTCTGAAAAAAATAGTTTTTGAGGGAGATGGAAAAAGAAGTGCAATATAATTAATTTTTTTTTTGAAAAAACTATATTTAGAATCTATAGAAAAAATGTCATGAAACTCAAGTTTGCATCATCTTCAAATTTCTCACGATTTAGCTGCTATAGGTTCCCGAAAGTGAAGATTTAGTTAAAAAAAATTATTTTAGTGTCCAGTTTGGCCAAAAAATTTAAACCACTATTATGGGATCACCCACTGCTTATACTATGAGCTAATATTCACTATGGTTTTTCCCTCATTTGGTTTTCCACATAAATATGGTGTTCTCTTGTGTATGGTGTTGCTATTTCAATTTATTTTATTTTCATTTCATGATTAATCACTCTAATAGAATAAGGGTGTAATGAATGCATGTGAATTTGGTTACTGGTTAGGGTTTTTGGTGTTTTAATTTTCTATAATTGATTCACCTCCCTCTCAATTTTTTTGTTCATTCAACACTTTTGGTTCCTCTAACTGCTTCTTGAAATCCTTTATATCTTTATTCTATTTCCAATCCTAACCTTTCAAATCCCCTCCATCTTATGGGGACTTTAATATGTTTATCCATAATATTGTTCTAAGTTGACTTAATTTCTAATTTCAACTAAATTTTTAAGAGTATGTGATACCCTCATAAAGAATTTTGAATGTGTAGCTTCTATAAAAAATAAATTTTATATAATTCATATTTTGGAGAGCTATCATAAGGGAACTATTATGTAAACAACTCATTCCTTTAGTAACACAAATATTTATCCTTACACATCTCTTGTGTTTTCCCTTTGTCATAGTTATCCTTTCCTATCTCTTGCATTTATACATGCTTCCAAAATATTAAAATACCATTAGAATTAGATGAAGTCAACATATTTTCACCATAATTCCATGCCACATTTGATTTGTTCATGTTTGCTTCAGTTCTTCACCTCATCAAGAAAATTAACAAACTGAACAGCTTCAGTACTGCATTCCTAGAAACATTTTCCATCATTTAAAAATATCTCAGTAATCATATTGCCTCCCCACCAAGGCTATGATACAACTTGTCTAAAGTCCATGTAGCTAATGTAGTGTAGAAAAAAGTATCCCTTTTTCACACTTAATTTGGGAATAATTAATAAATAAATTGGGCCTAATTATGCCTTAATTGTAGTGTTGTAATGTGATTTAAACATTCACATTAAGTTTAGGGCCCCTCTAAACTAAATGGACTTAATTGTGCCTTGTTTAGGGTGTTAAAAAGGTGCATCTTTATACTTTCACACTAATCTAGGTCTTTATTAATTAATTGAGCTTAATTTGACTTAATTGGTGTAGCAACAAAAATACTATGCCCCACCTTTGAGAAATATAACGCAAGTGTAGGGTTCCTATTTCACACTTGCTACACTCAAGGACACCTTAGAGATCTCAATCCAAATGTAGAGAGGGAGAAAGAGACCTTGCAATAAAGTACCCTAGGGTCATATTAGAGAATAATGAGGGGTTCACCACCAACCTAGGGCTTGGAAAGTCTAATGAAATACAAGACCTAATTATGGAACTTAATGATATGAAAGACCTAATTAAATGACCTGAAAATGTAAGTAAATAATAACATAAAGTTGTAAAATTAGGGGCATGAACCTAGAAACTTGAAGAGGCTTGGAATCAACTATGAAACTCTAAAAATATTTCTTTTAGAGCACACTAGGACTCATACACCAATATGGATGTATTAGTCCTAGACTAGGGTTTTTGGTCCAAAACAAGAATCTAGCAATGTCTGATCTAAAGCCACTGAAATTTGGAAAATCATTATAGTGGGACTCATATGCCACAAGTGGTGTATTAGTCCCACTAGGCCTTTTTGGAGCATTAATAATTGAATCGGGTTTCCAATCTTTTCTCTTCCTATCACACCTTGTTTTAAGATTTGAAACCTTGATTGCAGGCTTGTAGATGAATTTTTTATGAAGATAGCAACCTTGCAAATGAGGGGAAAAATCCAAAAAATTTCCCCAAGCTTGTAACCTAATCTCCAGGGGATCTTCAAGCTCCAAGAAACCTAGATCTGCAATAGCACATGTGGAGAGAAAAACTTATTTATTTGTTAGTAAATGGGGGAATTCCTTGGTCAAACCCCTTTTAGGTAATTAAACCAAATGGTGAGATAATGGAATAAGGACATGAGACATTAAACATGGAACATGAAATATGAATAATGATACCTTGAATGATGTCTTACAAATAAAAAACCTAACATGAAGTGGCCATAAAGGATCTGGATCTAGATCTTGAAATAGGCATAGAACAATGCTTGATCTTGGATCTTGAATGCAAACTCAGAACACTAGCTAACCAACATACTTAATGCTTCATGACCTTGACATGATGATGGATCTTGAATTTCTACAATTAATGTTGAAGAAATCTACCCTTGAATGCCTTAGAAAATGATTTGGAATTCTCTCTGGATGATCTTGTAAATTCTTGGAATGCTTAACTCTTGAGTGCTTGACTTGATATCATGAATGCTTAATGAAATAATGATTTGAGACCTCATTTATAGAGGCAATCCATCTAATATCTTATTTATTAGATCCCACAAGATGACACTCATGAAATTTGAACTTAAAACCTAGATTTCATGCTCAAAACCCTCAAAAGGGGTCAAATGGGATTCATGCGCCCTCTATGGCATATGGGTATCACTTGGGTGGGACTCATATGCCTAGGGTGGCGTATGGGTCCCACAAGGCCTTTTAGGTGGCAAAAGTGTCGGGGTATTAGGAAATTGAGTTTATTGGATGATATTGTTAGAATTTTGATTGAACTATGCCTTGGGATACATAATATAGGGTCTTAGGGGCCTATTGATGATGACATTAAGGTCATAAATGAAAAAGGGCTCAAAAATCAATGTGAGAGTGTAAATAAATATACTTTACAACACTAAATTAAGGCCACAATTAGGTTTATTTAGCTTAATAGGTCCTTCAATCCCATGTGAATGTGGAAAACACATTAAAACACTAGGTCAAGATGTCACTAAGCCCATTCCAAGGTTAATCATTCCCAAGTTGAGTGTAAAAATGTAAGCGATGACATTTTTCTACACTACAATTGGCCCCTTTAATTCAAATCCAAGCCTAATTAAATATAGATAAAACTTGTTGTTCATAAATGATATTACATAAAACTTAATTTTACAAGGTGTGTGTCCAAGGCTACTAACCTAGGACGCATTCACTACATGGTGAATGCGTCCTCACTAAGTCCTAGGACCCTATTTTCACATGACCCTTCATATTTCCCAAAGTGTGTTGTAATTATGTGATCTAGGAACTATTTTCCACATTACGAATGGGTTCTCACTTAGACCGAGGACCCCTCTTTGAAAAATGTCTTTGGCAGTATTTTAATGATTTCAAATCCTAGATTTGATGTTGGCTAGTTATATTTGAATTCCAGGATTTATTGATCAGATAAGTATAAATACAAGGCTATTTCACTTAGTTTCACCTATAAGATTTGATGCAAGTTATGATAATTCATGCTAGAGATTTCAAGAGTATTTCTAAGTCATTTAAGGGTAGATTTTTAGAGGATTATTGCAGCAATCAAGATCCATTTCATCGCGTCAAAGGAATAATTCACCATGCATGTTGTTGAGCTAATGTTGTGATGTAGCATTCAACATCCTATTCAATCAATGTTTCTAATCAAGTTCAAGATCAAGATCTACATTAATTAAAGCCACTTCATGCTAGTTTACATATCTACAATCTAAGGTTAAATTAAGGTGTGATGATTTGTGAAATTACATTTCATTCATTCGTCATTCATTTATGTATTGTTTCATTTCAAGGTTTAATTACCAAAACATGGTTTGACAAAGGAAAAACCCAATTCCCTAACAAACAACATTTTTCTCTCCTTTGATGTCTGATTGCAAGTTTTAGGTTGGAGATCATTTGGAGAGAAAAATGAAAAATCATTGAAACTGAGATACAAGATTTATTTTTAGATTTTCGATAGTGCTTGACTAGGATCTAGAAGTGAAGACATTGAAGAGCAGAACCCAAATATTGATTTTCCAAAACCCTATCTAGGACCCATTTTCCATAGGGAAAATGAGTCCTCAGTGAAGCCTTAAAAGAATTTTATGTAATAGGTACATATCATGTTAGACCTTAAAATTTACCTTTGTACCAGTATTTGGGCTAGGTTTTAATTTTGTAACTCAATTACACATTATAACCCTCATATTGAATGAAATTATAGAAAAATTAGGTTTATCATTTTGTTTTCATTTTGGTGAACCTATTTTTCTATATTTCATTATGGTGAACTTGACCTTTTGAGCATTGTAGTTTTTTTATTTTTTCAGTCCTTTTCATCCTATATTTAGATCTTGCATTTACTTGCATTCATTTGCATTAAATTAGATCTCATATAGGATGTCTAATTTTCATTCAACTTTGCATTGCATCTACGGTTTTAGAATTGCATTGTTTGTATTCTTTAAATCTGAAAAATACAAAAAAATTAGTCATTTTGCATATCATTTGCATCATATGAAAATGTATTTGAAAATTGAAAAAAAAATTGTATATCAAAATAGGTCTTTTATGTTATCATTTTTTCATAGTTTTCATTTGCATTCCACATTTTATTTATAGAAAATCAGCCTAAAACTTACTATTACAAACCTGAGTATGAAAACCATTGGAAAAGACAATCAATTTCAAAACCCCAATCTAGGAAACTTTCGCCATAGCGAGAATGAGTCTTTGATAAGGCCATAATCAACATTTCTAGAAATTGAAATCTTTTTTTATATGCTTTTGTTTGCTGCATTCAAATCTCTGTTATAGTCTGTTGAGTTCCTGTTTCATTAATTTTATTATATCCAGCTTGATTTGGTTCATTTAGTGCATTGTGTGATTTCAAAATTATATTTACAAGATTTCATTTTCAGATCAATTTTTACATAGTGCAATTAGAAAATTACCTTGTTTATAATCTAAAAGTTGCATTTACACATTGCATTACATTTTAAGCCTCTTTCCATTTTGGGTTTGCACCCTAAGTTTGTGAAACTTGTATGAGCTTTACAACTTGGTGTCTTATTAGCAATGCTATTGTGATATGTTGTTTGAGACTCATGTCATCCTATGATATAAAATTCACATGGATATTTGGTTTTCTACCTCTCTTTTTAATAGTGTTGATAATAAATCCCCTATGGATCATAGCATGCATACTTCATTTCCCATGACTTCCCTTCCTACAACCAATGTGGATGATGTTAACAACACCATCACTACCATGACTAGTTGTACTGAAGTTTTTGGGTATACCCAAAGCCAAGGTAGAACTTCAATTCCTCTTTCTACAATGCATATTTCCATTCCTACATACACTAGTACTCAAGTTACCACAACCATTCAACTTACTAATAATTTCAACACTTCCTTAGGTATTTCCATGGGGAATCTTTCTAGATTTGAGCATTCACATAGTATATCTCCTCAACCATTCTCCTTCACAAATTTACAATTCACTTTCCCTCTGCATACATGCACCACCCTACCTTATTCCCTTGCACCTACACTAATAATAATGATGACATCCTTAACACACTTGTGCAAACCATGTCATCTATTCAATAACAAGTGACAACCCTAACTCAAAACAACAATAGTCAACCTTTGAAATACATTAAAACCAACTCATAATGCTTGGAGATATTGAGAACACCAATGCCACAAGGTATAGAGGTTCCTATATTTGATAAATATGGAGAGAAAGGAGATATTGTTAGACATGTTTCCACTTATACATCTGTATGTAGTGATTTCATACTTGAAGATAAGCTCTTGGATACAATATTCCCTTGGTCATTGAAGGATACTTCTTTAGAGTGGTTTTTCTCCTTACCAAATAATTCAATTAGCTCATTCAATGGTCTTATTGATTCCTTTTGTAACCACTTCCACATTCACATAGGTCCCAAGATGACCCTAGCTGATTTAATGACATGTAAGCAAAGGGATGATGGAAAATATTACTAATTTCATAGCACACTATTGAATTCTTTATTCAAAATTAAACATTAAAATTCCTGATGTCAACCTTCAATTAATGTTTATTTCAAATTTACAAAGAAAAATCCAAACCAAACTTGAGATGTTGAAATTCTCATCCTTCACACAGTTATGTACAACCCTTCGTGATTATCAACATTCAACTTATGGTTGTGATGTGAAAAATACCCCTAGCTATCTGAAAAAGTCTAAATTCACACCTCAAAATAGTAACCAACCTTTCAAGAAATAGAATAGGGTTTTTTACAACTTAATTCCCCTCAACCAAATAAAAAATTTGATAGCCAAGTGGTTGCTATAAAGATGAAAAATTCATATTCCTTTACAAATAGGAATAGAAAATTTACTCCTCTACCCAACACCCTTCATAATACCATGTTGTAGATCATAGTAACGGATATGCTTTCCTTACCTCTTTTCCAAGATCTTGATCATAACAAACCATTACCCGCAAACTATAGAGAAAATTATTTTCGACACTACCATCGAAAAAATGGACATGATACAGAATAGTGTAAGCATCTTAAACATCTTGTGCAAGACCTCATTAATTCTAATCATCTACAAATTGGAGGTATGAATGATCAAGGTAATAACTCTGTATCTCCTCCCAACCAAAAATTACAAACCTTTACAAATCGCATGCTGAAACATACTATTTATTTTGTCAAAGCTAGTGAAACAAAGAATGATGTGATGAATTTTGACATAGATGACAAAAACATAAAAGATGGAAATGTGGATGAATGAACTAAAGTAGTGGCATATATTGAAGCTAAACCTTGTAAGGGCTCAACTAAAATACTTCTTGATATTTCTTTCACACAAAAATACATACTCAAACATGCACCTCATTGTCCTCTTTACATAGCTAGAAGAATAGATGACAAGCCTACTAACGAGATATTAATTTATCCCATCTAGATAGAGAATGTGATTGCTAAATAATTCCTATTTGTGCATGAACTCTATCAAGATACATATGAAAAACTGAAAGAATGGATCAAAAAACATAATGGTTTTGATTTTCTTGTGATTGGTTCAATAAATCTCCCTCTAAAAATTAGATTGAAAATATTAAATGTCTCATTCACCATCATCCCAATGTAGGGCCAATTTTGTGTGAAGTTAACCTATCCATGGTTTCACTCCATGAATGTTGTCCTATCATTTGTGCATAAATGTTTAAATTTTCCCTTTGGAAATGAGATCTTTACTATACACCATAGTGTCTTTAATCTTGTTTCTTCTTGAGGGAACTTTTCATTGGATTTATTTTGGCTCGAGCCTATTGAATCTATTAGACCTCATGAGGACTACTTTTTAAAAGCATATCAAAAGTTTAAGGGAAAGCACATAGCAAAATTATCCCTTAGAAATATGTCTCAAACCATGATTGAGCCAACTATCCTTGAAAAACTTATGATTGAACCAAAATCCCTTCGAAATATCCATGAGAAACCTATGAAAAATCCTCCTACCATTTCCTACAAGAGACCACAAGACAATCAAAATAATCCTGTTGTGCATCCTAAAGTCGAACAAGTTTACAAAGATAAAGAAAAAGTGGTCAAACAACCTCCCATGGTTCCTTTCATCCCTCCCCTAAAACAAGAAAAGAAACATATGGTTTATAAACTCACTCCTACACAATCACAAATTAACAATAGATTGAATTGAAATTGAAATGCTAAAGAGCATAGGCATAGATGTTGTGCTATTGCTCATATGTTATAAAATAAAGAAGAAAAGAACAACACATAAAATCAAAATATAAACTTTCTTGAAGCAACACATGATGTCTCTTCACCCTCGCCACAATCTAAACATGAAAAATATTCTATGTACATTATCATTCGACCTCCTATCATGATTAATTTAAATGATGACATTGATATTACAAAGATCAATGAACAAGCACATAATTAGTTGAATTCATTGTTTTATTCTTCTATTACCTTAAATGAAAATTCTACTAATAAGAATGATGAACTTTGTGCATCCCCTAGTTTAGCACTTGTCATTGTCCCTTGGTTATTTGTCCACCTTCCATATATACTGACCAAGATTGGGATGTGGATGACCTGCTATAGGTTGAATCACATGTGCCTTACTAGTATTTTGCATTGTTTTCTTTTTCATGTGATTGCATGTGTGTAATGTGATCCCCCCTACTATCTTGTTTGATGTCTCTCTCTTTTTGTGTATTCCTCTATTTATATCTACATTCTTCTATATGTCATAAAAAATTTTACTTTTTTCATTTGTCTTGTGTTTTGCTTTTGGGGATGATGCAAGGAATCAAGACATTTAGGTCTCTTTCATGTTGACTCAAAAGGATTTTTCTTTGTTTCTTCTCTCTTTTGTATCACTCTTTGGATAGTTTTATGAGTATTTGGGGAATGATGATGTTTTTGAGCTCTATAACCTCATTGTAGCATGTTGGACACTAGGAACACTGAGAGGGGAGGGGTGAATTAGTGTTCCACAATATTTGAATTTCAAATCAGATCTAAAACTATCAACAACAATATTTTAACTTTAATGGCATCCACAACATATAAACAAAATAAAACATGAAAACACATTAAAGAACACCATAACACAATTATTTTTACATGGAAACCCTGTTAGGGGAAAAACCATAGTGGATGTTAGTCCACAATGTATACTATGTTAAAAGTATGAACAAAAGGAAATGCACTTGCATTTAGGCACATTGCGTAGAACTCACTGCTCAAAATAAGAAAGGCTCACTGCCTTACAAAATATTTGGGAATACAACAAAAAGGTTGAAATGAGAAAAAAAAATCTCCAAATTCCTGGATTCAGTTCCAATGAAGCTTAGTTAAAATTATCTTCATCCCTTCTGACTGACTCTATTTTTTTGCTCTGCTCTGCTCTACTTTGTTTTTTGCCTTTCTAAAACCCTTCTAATACTCTCACACACATCTACTCTACTTTACACACATTCACACACTTTCACACTTCTTCACACCCACAAAATGAATTACTGATCTCGTATATATATCCGTGAACAAGGATTTCACTACTATATGTCGACTTCACATAAGATGTAATATTCTTCCACATGTTAGCTCAAATCACCAATTAAAATTAATGTGTACGGTCCACACAAGTCAGCTATACTATAGTAGGGACCAAAATCAAAATTCCCAACATAGGAAATATTAAAACAACTACTCCTAATACATCTGTGACACACTATATACACTAGGTTGGCCATAATGAGAAAATAAACAATAAATCATTCTACCGAATCTCCAAACTCATACACCGATCAATGCAACATTACAAAACTTACCAATAAGTTATCATACATGCTTAGTAATATTTCCTTGGGGTCCACAACAAAAAATAATGATCTAGTGAATTATTTAGAATGACTAACTGACCAAATATCATGTTCTTCACGCTTTCTACTAGTAACACACTGCCTACTACAGTTTTTGCCAGTATGAACTACATCTAAACTACAGACCACACTAATGACTCTAGTTTCCATCAATGACAACACTAGTGGCGAAAAACAAAACTTACAAAGCCATATGCCAACAATCTCCCCCTTTGGTAGTGATGGCAACACTTAGTGAAAAATGACTAAGTGTCAGAACAAAAACTCAAAACTCCAAAACACAACTAAACACTACTCCCCCTACGGATGTCAAGGAATTTTTCATTGCATTCTCCCCCCCTATGACATCAATAACATTTTTTTTGGCTTTCTCCCCTTCTACACTCTCTCTTGCTTTGTTGATGCAAGAATTGATCAAAATTGCAACTGTTGCTAAATTCAAAAATTTATTTTATACTTATCTTTCATCTCCAGAAGAAATTTCTTCCAAGCATCCATTGCAATCCCAATAGTTATTATCAAACTATTGTTTTCTAATGTCATTTCGATGACCTAGAAAATGGATTCAGGAATGGTAATGGCTTCTTCCAGCTTTTCTCCTTTCTTCAAAACTTCAATCATTTTCTCTAGTCTACATTTTGTATGATCCTTTACTTTCCAGAAAGTATCCATAAGAGTGTTTTTGGAAAAGTGAACCTTTACATGCTCAACCTGCAACTCATGAATCTTCTTCTTAACTGCTCCATTTTGGTCTTGAAACGTACTGTAGTCTTGACCAATTCTTATCAGCTCATTCTCATTTTTCTCCAACTTTTCCTTGTATTTACCAACCACATGAGGCCACCTAAGACAATAATTGTAGATATTATTTGTTGGGTCAATGCAATGTCTAAATACATTTATTTTCTTTTTCAGTTTGGTGAGAGATAGCCTAAATTTCTCCTTCAGATGTAAGATTAACTCATCTTCTTTCCTATCCAGAGGCATAGAGTACATAGCCTCTTTGATGCATTCAATCAATTCTTTTTGAAGTACATTATGCAAACTCTCCAATTCAATGTTATTATCAATAAAGTATCTTCCTAGACTATCCTCAATAAGGTCATGTTCATATGATGGTCCATTTATCCATATGTCTGTTATCTTTTGCATTCCATCTTCTTCTTGAACAATCTGCAGTATCTTTGCTTTGAATAAATTTCCTTCTCCATCACTTTCTTCTGTTATTAGCACATCTAGTTCAACTAGTTTCAGTTCATCTCTTGGTGTATATTCCTCAAAATCTTCATCCACTATATCCACAACTATTTTTTCCTTACCTTTTCCCTCAACTTTTGTTGAATTAGGTGTCGAAGAAGGGACATCAACTAAATATACAGATCTTTTCTACTTTTTCTCTACATTGTTAGAAGAAGATCCAACTTCAACTGCTTTTACCAGGAGTGGAGTACCACTTACACCAAACTTTCCTAACAAATTTCTAAAGAATCTTTCATAAACTTCACCATTTTCAAGAGTGCTGAAGTGCTCAAATATTTGCTTTCAAACTGGTATATTTTCCTTCCATACCACATTATCATTATGAGGCAAGCAATTTAGGAAATACATCATAATGCATATAACTAGGGTACCAAACGTGAAAGATTAATCTATATCCTTTGTTAATTGCACATTCT
This sequence comes from Sequoia sempervirens, assembly GCA_007258455.2. Classification (NCBI taxonomy): domain Eukaryota; kingdom Viridiplantae; phylum Streptophyta; class Pinopsida; order Cupressales; family Cupressaceae; genus Sequoia; species Sequoia sempervirens. The sequence continues at coordinate 639,396,157 of VDFB02193867.1, forward strand.
CCATCAATTGATCCTTCAACAATCCACACAAATTAAACTCTTCAACTTCCATTATCATTTTGTGCACAATGTAGACTATGCTTGCGGAGGTTGCCCCTTCCCTATTTCTGAAGAAAATTATGTACGAAATTCCATATGCAATGTACTTTGCCAATGGATCTTTGATTGTTGAAATAACTAGTGCCCTTTGATCTCCTATTACTCTAGTTAGGGCTTCAACTTCAACATTTCAAATCAATTTGTTTTTCAGAACATCTCCAGTATTGCATAATCTTGTTAGACTTCTAATTATTTGTTTTGAAATTTGATAGGGTTTATCTAGAGTAAGGATATCATCATCCAATCTATTGAGGATAAACTGAACTACTTCTGCATTGAAAAGATATGGAAACTCATTCCAGATGTCCAAATTCTTATGTTTTTTAGTTGCAAGCTTCTTCAATTCATTGGCTAGAAACACATTTCTTATGTACATCCATGACCTTTTGACTACTATATTCATCCAAATTTATTGTTCCTTTTATTTTCTTCATTTTCCATACCAAACAAGGTTCTATCGATCACCGAATAAGTATGAAATTGACAAGCAACAAAAATACCTAGGAATTTTCCACTGAACTGACTTTCACTCCTTTGAAATTTTACTGAAAATGGCTTTCCAATAGTTCTCCTTCAACTCACGATGACAAATGAGGGTTCCAAATGCCCTTTTATAATTTTTCACACCTAGCTTCCTTGTCACATTAAATGCTTTTCCCTAGGAGTTTCAGTTACTCTGCACTCTCAGACAACAAGAGTAGAATCCATCTGCTGACATTCAAGATTTCATCCTATTCAAAAAATGATCACTAATACATTTGAAGATGAATTACATAATTGGTGACAACTTTCTATGATCTGGTACCAACTACACATAGAGGGACAAAATATTTTCATGAAAACTCCCCCTAGGCCAATGGCAAAAAATCAATTGATGGATGAATTACTAGAGGGAGCTTTTGATACAGTGTTATTACCTTAATCAAATTCACTCTTCTTTACCCATGTTTTCTTCATTTGATCTCTTATTTCTTCCATAGATGCTTTTCCTTTTCCTTTGTCATCTTTTTGTGAATTTCTTCCTTGATATACCGAACCTCTTCTATCCATGTTTCTGTACCTGCAAAATCTTGCAATGTGACCAAATTTGTTACAATTGTAACACACCAAATTTTTCTATCTATACCATCTATTCCATTGATTTCCTCCTAGTCTAAATTGATTAGAAAAATTCCCAAATTTTCCACAGGTGTATCATTTTACATTCCTTATATTGATAGACATACTTCTACATTCAATTGACTTATGACCAAACTTTTGTAGTTAAAACACTAACTAGCAAATGATGGACTACCAGAATTTATTTTACTTCTACACTGAGAAGCCGCATGAAAAAAAATTATTACAAGCAAAGAAGTAACCATTAAACTTCTAAGCATTATGTTTCCTTACTAGATATCTTCTACCTTTCTTCTTTTGAGTTTTCTTTTCAGAGTCCTTTTGTTTAGATATGGAGCTCTCATCTTTCATATAGCCAAGACCTCACTTGTCATTTGCATCCTTTTGTCCTTTAATCATCTCATCAAACTTACCAGAACTCATCCTAAACTTCTTGTATTCATTTGTTGTAGCAAGTTCATCTCTGAGAATAACTATTTGTCTCTCAAGCTCCTATTCATTGTTTCTAGATTGTTGCAATTCAATCTCCAACTGAATGAATCCACTATTAACTCTATTGCATTCCTTAGACTTTTCCTTCAAGGCTGGGCCAAATTCTCCTCATTCTTCTTTCTTTCTTCAATCTCTTTAGTTAGCTTCATTGTCACAGATTCCATTTCAAGGTTTAGGGCAACATTGTCCTTAGCAAGCTTTTCACACTCTTCTGTTATGTCTTTTAGGGTGTGATTCAAATGAACATCTTCTGAGCCTTTGCATTATTTTTGCTTCAACTGACCACATAGTTCCTTCCTCTTTTCCCTTGACTCATTTATTTTATCCTTCAGTGATTGAATTTATTTTTTGGTAGCCACAAGATTTTCTTTTAATTCCATGACCTATGCTTTAGAATGATCAAGATCATCAAGTGCCACCATAAGCTGTTGTTGAAGACCACCTGTGTCGATTGTAATCCAAGTTCCACCTCAAGCTATTAAACTTCAGAGGAGGAACCTGATCTAATACCAATTTTTGGACACTAGGAACACTGAGAAGGGGGGTGAATCAGTGTTCCACAATATTCGAATTTCAAACCAGATGGGTATGTGTAGGATCATCATGGAAAAAATAGGCCCTTAAGTGGCCAAAAATTAAAAAAAAAAATAGAGTTAGGAAAATTGATGTAAAAATTTGAATAAGTTATCTATATTATTTCGAAAGTATGTAAGAATAGAGTCTATAGAAAATTGAATGTAGTTTCTAAACTACTAGGTTTGTTTAAAAAAAATCTATTTGGTGAAAATTTTAAATTTCAATGCAGTAGTACTTAAATTTTAGAGAAAAAATAAGAAGTAGGTGTTTGTCCGACCACCCTAACTACAATAAAATGATAAAAAAATTATAATATTTTTGATATAAGTAGAGGACTCATGTCCCAATGTGATGCATATTTTTATAATTTTTTCCAATTAAATATTTAATTATGAATTTTTATTACAAATTTTAAAAATATAAAACTCCTATGTCCGACTAACTTTTAACTTGGTCAAAAATTCATGAAATTCATTTTTCTTTTTTAATCCTATAATATGTGAAGCATAGAATGTGACACATGTTTTGGATGCAAAAAATGTGATACCATTTGAAAGCTATAGATGTTTTTCAATTAGCCTATCAATTAGGACTTTAGTCATAATTTGAATATAAATTGAATAATAAATACTTATTAAATTCAAAGTAAAGAATAATTTATATCAGTGGAAAGCTGAGAATCTCCTTTAAAAACCCTTTTTGTTTCATCAATTTTAGGTAAAATAAAGTTGTCAACCTCATACCCATCATATTGCCACTTTTTTGCCCATCATGATCTTGCACATACCCAGATCTAAAAATATAACAACAATATTTAAACTTTAATGGAATCCACAACATATAAACAAAAGGAAACATGCAAAAACCACAGTGGATGTTAGTCCACAATGTATACTCTGTTAAAAGTATGGACAAAAGGGAATGCACTTGCATTTAGGCACACTGCGTAGAGCTCACTACTCAAAATAAGAAAGGCTCAATGCCTTAAAAAATGTTTTTGAATACAATAAAAAGTTTAAACTAAGAAAAAAACATCTCCAAATGCCTGGATTTAGTTCCAATGAAGATTAGTTAAAATGATCTTTAGCCCTTCTAACTCACTCTATTTTTCTGCTATGCTCTACTCTACTTTATTTTCCGCCCTTCTGAAACCCTTCTAATACTCACACATGCATCTACTCTACTTTACACACATTTTCACACTTTCATACTTCTTCACACCCACAAAATGAATTATTGATCTCATATATATCCACAAACAAGGATTTCACTACTATATGTCGACTTCACATAAGATGTAATATTCTTCCATATGTCAGCTCAAATCACTAATTAAAATTAATGCGTACCCACACAAGTCAGCTAGACTATAGTAGGGACCCAAATAAAAATTCCCAACACAATAAATATTAAAAAAACTTCCCCTAATATATCCACAGCATGCTATATACACCAGTTCGGCCATATTGAGATAATAAACAATAATTCATTCTACTGAATCTCCAAAATCGTACACCAATCAATGCAACATTACAAAACTCGCCAATAAGTTATCATACATGCTTATTAATCTTCCCTTGGGGTCCACAACACAAAATAATGATTCGATGAAGTATACTGAGTGATTGATTGCCTGAATATCCTATTCTTCATGCTTTATGTCAGTAACACATTGCCTATTGCAATTTCTATCAGTATGAGCTACATCTAAACTATGGACCACGCTAATGACTCCAGTTTCCATCAATGAAAACACTAGTATCATGTCATATGGTTTTATGAGGAAAGCTCTCACGTCTTAGGAGTAAAATTTGGCTATGTTAAAGAAATTACTCACATCAATGGTGTTAGTAGCCTCTTGAAAGTTGGGGTATACACTAATGATATCTTTCAACATTTTGCATATTTCAAGATGTGATTTTCTTTTTCCTTGTGATGCAACCTTTTCTTGCTGGTGTCATTGAATTTGATTTCCTCCAAGAGTGTGATATTTCTTAGCCTATGAATTTCCTCTTAGTGGTGATGCGACACACTACATTTTCTAAGTTGTGAAAATTTTACTATTGACTTGTCCTCTCTTGGAGACATTAAGCATGATGTTCCCTAAGAAGAATACCTTACACAAATGAAGAAAAATCCCTTTGAACAAAAACATTTTACTAGAATTATTTTTCATAAGTGCTTGGAATAACGTAGCATGCTAACCTTGTGAAGCTCAAACACAACCCTAATAAAGGCCACCAAGAATAACATACCTTGCTTTCCTATGGAGCCTTCCTAATTTTTATAAGTTCTTGGCATAACACAACTTGTTAAGCCCTATGGAGCTTGAAACCCTAAATTCAAGGCTACCTAGTATAACATACCTTGCTTGCATATGCATCCTTGCCTAATATTGTAGTGCCTTATTGAAGTTATAAGGATGATATATTTGACATGGTATGGTATCCTAATATGATTCTCTCATTTACCACCCTTTTGTGATACTCATCTAATGGACAGCCTAAGGTTCCACTACCCCAAAGTGAGAACGTGACAAAATAAAACCAATATCTTATATTTGTTTCACATTGCATTGGACAATTTAGGCTTGATCGTCTTGGTCTTTGATGTTGTATGATTGTGTATCTTTGTCATTTTTTCATACATAAGTGTCTTGAATGTCTACTTTCATATGAGTTTGGCATGGGGTCATACTCTCACTAAAGTGAGGGAAAAATGTAGTGTAGGAAAAAGTATCCCTTTTTCACACTTAATTTAGGAATAATTAAGAGATATAATGAGCTTAATTATTCCTTAATTTAGTGTTGTAATGTGTTTTAAACATTCACATTAATTTTAGGGCTCCTCTAAGCTAAATGGATATAAATGTGCCTTATTTAGGGTTTTGTAAAGTGTATCTTTAAACTTTCATACTAATCTATGGATTTATTAATTAATTGAGCTTAATTTTCCTTGTTTGGCCTATTTAATTCAAATCCAAGCCTCATTAAATGAAAATTTAGAGGGAAAAAACCCAACGTTCATAAACGATATTACACAAAATTTAATTTTATGAGGTGTGTGTCCTAGGTTAGTGACATAGTACCTATTCGCCACATGGCCAATGGGTCCACACTAGGTCCTAGGACCCTATTTTCACATGGAATTTCATATTTCCTAAAGTGTGTCCTACTTAAGTGAACTAGGACCCATTTTCCACATGGCAAATGGGTCCTCACTTAGACCTAGAACCCATCTTTTGAATATGTTTTTGGTGGTATATTAATGATTTTAAATACTAGATTTTATGTCAGCTTGTGATATTTGAACTCTAGGATTTAATGATAGATAAGTATAAATACAAGGCTATTTCACTTAGTTTCACCTAAAATATTTCATGCAATTTAAGAGCATTTGAGCTAGAGAATTCAAGAAAACTTCTAAGGCATTCAAGGGAAGATTTATAGAGTATTATTGCAAGAATCAAGATCCATTTAATCATTTCAAAGGTATAATGCATTATGCATGTTGTTGAGCTAATGTTGTGATGTACCATTCAAGATACCGAAACATAGAAAAAGAGGGATCACCTCAAATGGAGTAACCCAATCTTTGACTAGATGTTTCACTAAATTATGAGAGGAAAAAAGCGTAAATAACAATAAAAAATAAAACTTAACTATTATAAAAGTAATAAGGAAAGTTTTAACAAGATGAAATGATGTGTACCTTACTAAAAAATTGTTGTTTCGGGGATCACTAAGCACTCATTCGCCCAGTGGTGAATGGGTCCCTATTAGGATTCTATAAAAAATACTTTTAGGTTCTATTCTTCAATGTCTACACTCCTAGCTCCCAGCTGATCAACTCCCAACAGTCATAAATAAATTTTGTAACTTCATTTTCATGATCTTGCAGTAAAGATGACAACTTTGTCAACTTTACAACTTTGACAACTTGAAAATTTTAATCTCCACTTGATATTCAATCTAAAAAACTGTAATCACACATCAAGAGAGAAGATTTTTTTGTTGTTAGAGAATAGGGGTTTTCCTTAGTCAAACCCCATTTAGGTAATTAAACCTTATGATGAAATAATGAAACATGAACATGAAACATGAAGCAATGATATACCTTGGATGAAGTTTTGGAAATAAAATCAACAATCTAGCATGAAGTGGCCATAAGGAATGTGGATATTGATCTTGAATTTGGATATGAAACAATGCCTGTAATGGATCTTCAATGCTACATCAACATGATAGCTCAATCGCATGCATGATGCACTATGCCTTTGACAAGATGATACAACCTTTTATTTCTAAAATAAAACCTTGATAATAGCCCTTGAATGTCTTTGAAATGGTCTTGAATGCTCTTTTACTCATAATCTTTCTATTAGGACTTTTCATAAAGTTGCTTAGATCTTCTAGGATGAAACTATGTGAAACTAGAACATAGAAAAAAAAATTCACCATCAATAGGGTATCAATGATAAACCTTTTAGAAAACTTTTTTTTTTAGGCCATAGATGACTCATTTACCTTTAGTGGTGAATGGGTCCTTGTTAGGGTTCCAGAAACTGACTTATGGGTTTTATTCCTCTCATTCTGCACTCCCAAATCATAAGTTTTCACTTCTTTAGGCCTCACAAAGGACTCATTCGCCTTTAGTAGAAAATGGGTCCTTTTAGGGTTTCAAAAAATTGATCTTTGGGTCCTTTAGTTTAATTTCTACACTCTCAATTCCCAGGTTCTTCACTCCTAAAATTCTAGAATAAGTTCTATAGCCTTGTTTTTGTGTTCTTGCACTATGAATGACAAATTTGCAACTTGAAAAATTAAATGATTTGGCTTCCAACTTCTTCTCCACTTGATCTTCAACCTATAAATATGTAGACACACTTTCAAGTGAAGAATAACTTGTTGATTGTTAGTGAATACGGGTTTTCCTAAGTCAAACCCCTTGTAGGTAATTAAACCAAATGATGAAATAATGTAATTAAAGCATGAAATGATGAAATGTTGATACCTTGGAATTTTTCTTTGAGTGTAAATATGTAAACTAACATGAAGTGGCCATGAAGAATTTAGATCTTGATCTCAAATAGATGTGAAACAATGCTTGCAAGTAGATCTTCAATGCTACATCAACTATCTCAGCTCAACAACATGCATGAATGCACTAAACCTTAGACATGATGAAATGATCTTGAATTGTTACAATAGAATCTTGATAATCTACTTTGAAATGCCTTTGAAATGCTCCTAAAGTGCTATATAATGCTCATGTGAATATACTCTTATGATATCTTCAACTTGCTAGGAGAAACAATGTGAATTAACCCCATATTTATACTAAATCTAGAGATTAACCTCAAAATGAAAACAATTCAAGCTAACACCAAATCTAGAAATGAATATTACTAAAATACCACTAAAATAAAATTCAAAAATGGGGTCCTTATTAAGGAAGGACCTATTTTCCACCTAGGGAAAATGGGTCCTTGCAAAATTTTCCAGGACCATGCCCTCGGGGGGTGAAACAACATCAAAAACCCATGCCAAATATGCAAAGAAAAGGGTGTCCTATAGAGTGAGGACCCATTCATCACCTAGGGTGAATAGGTCCTAGCACCATTTTCTAGGACCTTGAATTTTCCAAATTAAATGTTATGCAATTTGAATATTGGGTGTCGGGATAGATGCTTAGAAGGTATCATCAATAAGACTTAAATTTGCATTAAAGGGGATAATTAACTCTAATTAACCAAAATTAATTAATGAGATCATGATAAGTGTGAAAGTGTTACAACACTTTACAACACTTTCAATATGGTGCATTTTATTTGAAAAAGGGGCCTATTAGGCTCCATTAATTAAAGAAACCCTAGAAAAGTGTGAAAGTGTGTTACAACACTTTAACAAGGTACAATTTAAGTACATTTAGTCTAAAAAGGGGCCCTAGATTAATGTGAATGTGTACTACACATGACAACATTAATCCAAGACATTATTATGTCAATTATTACCAAATTAAGGAAAGGGGTACTTTTTTTGTTACTACATTTTTCCCCACTTTAGTGAGAGGATGACCCCATGTCAAACTCACACTAAAATAGACATTAAAGACACTTAAATATCTATAAATAAAAAAGATACATGATCATACCCTATCAAAGGTCAAGAAAATCAAAGAAAAATAAAGGATTAAGCACAATCGTTCCAACATGATGTGAAATGAGGTTGTTTCTTTGTAACATACACTACTCACTGTAGGGTAGTGGAACCTTAGTTTGTCCACTAGGTGAGTTATCCAAAAATATGTATGTGCTCAATCTGGGGTAGTGGAACCTCAATTTTTCCACTAGGTGAGTTATCCCAATGAGGTGGAAAATGAAAGAATCATATTAGCCTCCTATACCATACCGAAGTTATCCTCTTGACAACTTTGATAAGGCACCACAATGTAATAATTTTTGTAAATTTTTTTGAATGTCATGTATGTAAGTTTTTGTTAAAGGGGATTATCACTTGTTCATTTAAGGTCTTCTTCTTAGGGAACATCATTCCTAATGTCTCCAAGAGAGGACAAGTCAAGAATATCAAATCACCACTTATGGGATGCTTCTTGTTTTGCATCATGCCACTAAGGGAGATCGTATACTTAGAAATATCATGCTCTTGGAGGACATCAAACTGAATGAAACCACCAAGAAAAGGACATGTCACAAGAGCAAAAAAAAATCATGCCACGAAATATGCAAAATGCCAAAATATTTCATCAATATATTCCCCCACTTTAAAGCAATTTCTAACACCATTGGTATGAGAAATTGCTTTAAAGTAGTCAATGTTTTCTACTAAGACATGAGAGATTTCCTCAGAAAACCCTATTCCAAGTCATATGTTTCTAAAATAAAGCTACAACATGAAATACGAAGGAAGGGTTTCCCCCAAAAATAAAATATTAAAGGTAACTTAGTACATCACTTGCGAGCCAACTTAAGGCATGTCATCCACATCCCAAGATTGCTCAGATTATATATACATGAAAGGTGGTCAACTAGCCAAAAGAGACAACAAGTGACATATGAGGACAAGGCTACCTAACCCCTTTCCCCCACTTAGTGCAAAATAAGGGTGAGTCAAAATGATTGATGAGAGTCATGCTAGAGTGAAAACCAGTATCAATTAGAAGAATTAGGTACCCCCACATAAGGAAGAGCACCAAACCATTAAGATGTTATATTTTATTACTTAAATCCATCCATTTATTAGTAGAATGACCAGGAACTCTATGATTTTCACAAAATGAAATCTTGTAATAAAATTTGTTTCATGTTCTTGGAGGGAGAGATATCAAATGACCTTGGACGAGTCTTGAAAAGATACTATCTTGATCGATGGTAAAAGATGTTCCTTTATTTTGCAACAAAGATATCTCTTGCTTAGTATTAGGTGTCATACTTACACAAGACTCTTTGGATTATGATATTTTGTACTCTTCTTTATAGGGGGGTGTCAAATTTATCGAATTTGAATCATTAGTGTTTTGTGTGATGAAATTGATATTGAGTGAGGATTTCTCTATTTCGTTTGTTTCTTTTGAAGGAAAATAACGAAGACCACTAGTTTGTATCAGTTCAGGATACACTAGTGTTAAAGTTACTTTAGAAGAATCCTTTGTAAGAGTGTTGATATTACGTAAAGGTCTTTTTGATTATTTTATTTCTATCAAAGGATAATGACCAAGACCATGAGTTGTTTCTTGCATGTTCGGTTCTATAGCAACAAAAATACCTTATTCTCTAGCACCACATCCTTTTCCACTATAACCTTGTTTTCTCACAATTACATAACCTCTTCCATAAATATTTTGCATTTCTTTTGGATTTAGTGGTTTCTCATGATCAACTTCATCAAAGTTTTTTGTGTATGTTATCTTTTCTTCTAGAGTGGTTGAGGTGGATGCTTTCAAATTTTGTGTTGACATTACCACTTTTTCTTTTCCCTTTTTATAATATTTGCTTATGATCTTGTATTCATCCATTAAAGTTGGTGTGAAATCCAAGGAACCCCAATCATCTTCCAATAACTTCATGATTTTTTCGATATGCTTCTCTTTGCTTGCTCATGCATGGGTTCCACTTGTCTCATTAGTGTCAATGTTTTCAAAGGATTTACCTTTTTTTTTTCTCAATGAGTAAGCTATCTAGTCCACGGTCAATCTTGAGTATGCAAACTTTGTTGTTATAGACATACTTCATTACACGGTGAAGGGTAGAATGCACCTGATTCATCTCATGAATCCATGGTCTGCTTAAGAGGAGATTATATGAAAGATCATGAGGCATAACATGGCCCGGAGTTTGTAATGTTAATTTACCCACTTTGATAGGTAATGTGATGAATCTGAGCCTTTTTTTTCCTATATTATCAAATCATCAAATAAGAAAATAATTGGGTTTAATGTCACTTTTTCTCATTTTGATCTTTTCCAAAAGGATCACACTACACATATTCAAGGCCGAACCATTGTCAACAAGGGTTTGTTTTATCGTGATTCAATAAACCTGTACTATTATATTGAAGGCTTCATGTTTTTTCTTAATTTATAAGTGAGGTAACTCACTCTAGTAAAAAGGTATGTCCAAATTCATTTAATTCATTTCTTGAATTAGAGCTGCTAAATCGTTTGAACTAGTGTTCAAAGGAATCGTAACTTATTGCAAAGCCTCTTGAAGCATGTTATGATAACTAGGTGATGTTTGAAACAATTCCCATACAAAAATATTAGTAGGAGTATTCTTCAGATGTTGAACAAGATTATATTCCTTTCCATTGTTTGTGGTCAAACAAGGAGCACTAGGCAAGATAGGAGTAGGCAAAGCTAATGAAATAGGAATTATTTGTGGTTGCCTATTATTCCTTGTATTGTAGGTATGTGCAATAGTACTATAACTCATTTTTTGTGAAGCATTATTCTTAGGTGGTTCGAGGATGAGGATAGGTTTATTTTGAGTTTTTGGAAATTATGAGGGTGGGTAGATAATTAGAGGATTCTTATGATGTCCCATAGGGTATGTAGGAGGTCCAACAATCACTGGGAACCTAATGGAAACTTGCACATTCATAGCTTCAGTGGTTTTAGTTTGATGTCTTTCTAATGAAGGGGAGTCTAGTGTCATATTTTCACCATAACCTAAGGAAACCATATCACTATTGATAATGTTGTTATTTTCTTGCACCATGATATCCTCCCTAGTAGGAGAGTTCTTAGGAGAACTGTAAACTAGATGTTCGTGACACTCCAAGGTTTGTTCTTCTAAAATGACTTCATCGCAAGTAGGGGGATGATCAATGGTTGGATCTTCTTGTTCAATAAGGGTTTCCCTAGGGGAAGAGGGACAACTAAGATTCACATGAATTTAATTGATTCTATTTTCTAACCTCAAAGTATCTTCTTCACAACTAGGAGAGATACTAGGAGAAGAACAATTATGATCATCAGGTTTGTCCATAATTTCATTTCTTTGTCCCATGATGTCTTCCAAAATAGGATAGGTATGGGAAGGAATATAAAGAGGGTTGTCATGTAGATCTTAAATATTCAATCATCTAACACCAACCTATCATCCTCACTTACAATTGCATCCTCTTTCACTAAAAAATTCTCACAAGCAAGAGATAAATGGAGATTAGGTAATGTAATGTTTAGAAATGTGTCTAGATGATCTTGTTCTCTTGTGTTATAATATATTCCAATGTAGGAGTGTTTATCGAACAATATCTTTCAACATTGTCATGATTCTCAATGAGTGCATCCTCTAACACCAAAATACCTTCGTCACATGCAGGAGATGTATTAGGAGAAGAAAAACTATAGTTATCATGATTTTCTATTCTTTCATCTTCTTCTATCACATCATTCCCACAAATAGGAGAGATAAGAGGGGGTGTAGGTTTAAGGAAAGCATCATCATTTTCATTCTCTTACACTAAGAAACTATCATAACTAGGAAATGTATTGAATAAATGACTAGCATGCTTATTAATTAACCTTTTCTTTGAAAATTTGGAAAATATAGATACTAACATTTGTGAAATTAATCTATGAAATTCAATAAAATAAACTAGAATGAAATACAATTTTTAGATTCCACGCAATGCAATAAATTGAAAATGAAATGTTGTAAATTTTAACAATGCACTAGATGAAGAAAATTAAGCTAGATGCAATGAATTTGATGAAATAGAAAATTAGAAAACTGAAACAAGAAAGTAATAGCAACAAACAAAGGCCTAAAAAAAAGATTTTAATTTCCAAAAAATGCAAATCAAGACCTATTAGGGACTTATTCTCTAGTAAAGGCGAATGGGTCCTGGATAAGGATTTTTGAAATGTTTTTGCTATTTTTTGAGTGGTTTTTAATGCTTTTCAGATGCTAGAAAGTTCAAACCTAAAGCCTATAAGGACTCATTCACCACTAAAGGTGAATGGATCCTAAATCAGGGTTTTAAAGAGGTGAAAACTACAATTTCTAAGTTATTTTATGTGATTTTTGTACCCACTTTCAAATTGTAACTCTTGTGAGAAATTTCTAGAATTTGATGACCTAATGCAAGTGAAATGAAGGGTAAATAATAACCTATATAACACCTTTTGAAATTTAGTTTTTTTTAATTTTCAAATGCAAATTTATATTATCTAAATAATATTCAAGATGGTTGATTTGTTTTGGTATTTTAACATTTAAAGAATACAAAATAATAAAATTCTAAACCATAAATGAGTTGCAAATTTTAATGCAAACCAAGAAATCCTAAGGGTATGTGCAAGATCATCATGGGAAAAATAGGCCCTTAAGTGGCAAATTTTTTAGAAAAATCAGAGTTAGGAAACTTGATTTAAAAATTTGAATAAGTTATCTATATTATTTCAAAAATATGTAATAATAGAATCTGTAGAAAATTGAATGTAGTTTCTAAACTACTAGGTTTATTTAAAAAAATCTATTTGGTGAAAATTTGAAATTTCAATGCAATAGTACTTAAATTTCAGGGAAAAATAAGAAGTAGGTGTTTGTCAACCCTAACCACAATAAAATTATAATATTTTTTTCTAAGATTTTAGATATAAGTAGAGGAATCATGTCTCGATGTGATGCATTTAAAAAAAAAAAATCCAAGTAAATAATTAATTATAAATTTTTATTACAACTTTTAAAAAATAACTTGTATGTTTGACCACCTTAACTTGGTCAAAACTTCATGAAATTAAATTTTCTTTTTTTTTTAATCCTATAGTATGCAAAGCATAGAATGTGATGCATGTTTCAGATTCAAAAAATGTGATACCATTTGAAAGCTATAAATGTTTTTTAATCAACCTATCATTAAGGACTTTAGTCATAATTCAAATAGAAAATGAATAATAATTATTTATTAAAATCAAAGTAAAGAATAATTTATATTGGTGGAAAGCTGAGAATCTCCTTTAAAAACCCTTTTCCTTTCATCAATTTTGGGTAAAAAAGTTGTCAGCCACATGGGCCATCATATCACTTACATATCACCACTTTTTGGCCCATCATGATCTTGCACATACCCCCAAATAAGATCTAAATCAATGAAAAATAATGCAAATGAATAAAATATCTAACCTAGGATGATTAGAAAATTGCAATGTTCAATGATTTGGTTCACCAAAATGAAACATAGAAAAATATGTTCACCATGAATAAGGTATCAATGATGAACCAAATTTTAATTAGGTGTGAGTTTCATTCAACTATGAGCACCAAAGCATACAAATAAAAATTAGAAACTAACCCTAACTAGTATATCATGAAAAGTGGTGTTTTGAGAGCTTGAAATGGCATGTACCTTGTTGAAAAAGTGTTGTTTTGGGGTCACTAAGGACTCACTTTCCTAGTGGTGAATGGGTCACTACTAGGGTTCTGGAAAAGTGATTTATAGGTTATATTCTTCAATATCTACACTCCTAGCTTCTAGGTGATCAAATCCCAAAAGTCATAAATAAATTTTGCAACTTCATTTTTGTGATCTTGCACTAAAGATGAAAACTTATACAACTTAACAACTTTAACAATTTTGTAACTTTTAATCTCCATTTGATTTTCAATCTAAAAGCTTGCAATCACACATCAAGAGAGAAGAAAAAATGTTGTTTGCTAGGAATAGAGGTTTCCCTTGGCCAAACCCCATTTAGGTAATTTAGGTAATTAAACCTTATGATGAGATAATGAAACATGAAACGGTGATACCTTGGATGAAGTTTTGGAATGTAAATCAACAATCTAGTATGAAGTGGCCATAAGTAGTGTATATCTTGATATTGAATTTGGATATGAAAAAATTCTTGTAATGGATCTTCAATGCTACATCAACATGATAGCTCAACCACATGCATGATGCACTATGCCTTTAACATGATGAAATGACCTTTGATTGTTGCAATAAAACCTTGATAATTTTCTCTTGAATTCCTTTGAAATGATCTTCAATGCTCTTTAACTCATAAAATTTATATTAGGACTTTCTCATAAAGTTTCTTGAATCTTCTAGGATGAAACTATGTGAAATTGAAGCATACAAAAAGAGGTTCACCATCAATAGGGTATCAATGATGCACCTTGTAGAAAACTTTCTATATTTATGCCACATAGGAATCATTCACCTTTAGTGGTGAATGGGTCCCTATTAAGGTTCTAGAAACTAACTTATGGGTTTTATTTCTCTTAGTTTGCACTCCTAGATCTTAGGTTTTCACTACTTCAGGCCTCAATGAGGACTAATTCACTTTTAGTGGTGAATGCGTCCTTTTAGGGTTTCAAAAAACTGATCTTTGGGTCATGTACTTCAATTTCTACACTCTTGATTCCCATGTTTTTAGCTTCTGAATGTCTATAATAAATTTTGTAGCCTTGTTTTTGAGTTCTTGCACTATGAATGGCAACTTTGCAACTTGACAATTTAGACAATTTTGCTTCCAATTTCTTCTTCACTTGATCTTCAACATATAAATCTACAAACACACATTCAAGGGAAGAAATTATTGATTGTTAGTGAATAGGGGTTTTCTTCAGTCAAACCCCTTGTAGGTAAGTTTAAACCAAATGATGAAATAATGTAATTGAAACATGAAATGATGAAATTTTGATACCTTGGAAGTTGTCTTGGAGTGCAAATCTGCAAACTAACATGAAGTGGCCATGAAGAATGTATATCTTGATCTTAAATAGATGTGAAATAATGCTTGCAAGTAGATCTTCAATGCTACATCAACTATCATAGCTCGACAACATGCATGAATTCACTAAACCCTAGACACGATGAAATGATATTAAATTCCTGCAATAGACTCTTGATAATCTTCTTTGGAATGCCTTCGAAATGCTCTTGAAGTGCTCTATAATTCTCTTGTGAATTTACTCTTATCATAACTTGAACTTGCTAGTAGAAACAATGTGAATTAACCTCATATTTATACTAAATCTAGAGATTAACCCTGAAATTCAAACAATTCAAGTCAACACCAGATTTGGAAATGAATATTACTAAAATCCCACCATAATCAAATTCAAAAAGGGGTTCCTTATTAAGGAAGGACCCATTTGGCACCTAGGTCGAATGGGTCCTGGAACAAGTTTCCAGAATCATGCCCTCAAGGGTGAAATAACATCAAAAACCCATGTCAAATGTTGAAATAAAGGAGGGTCCTATAAAGGGAGGGTTCATTCACCACCTAAGGCGAATGGGTCCTAGCACCATTTTCTAGGATGTTGATTTTTCCTAATTAAATGTTATGCAATTTGAATACTGGGTGCCAAGATAGATCCTTGGAAGATGTCATAAATAAGGCTTAAATTTGAATTAAAGGGGTAAATTAACTATAATCAACCATAATTAATTAATGAGACCTTAGGTAGGGTATGTGCAGGATCATCATGGAAAAAATAGGCCATTAAGTGGCAAAAAATTTAGAAAAATCGGGGTTGGGCAGCTTGACATAAAAATTTGAATAATTTATCTATATTACTTCAAAAATATGTAAGAATAGAATCTGTAGCAAATTGAATGTAGTTTCTAAACTACTAGGCATATTTTAAAAAATAAAAAAATCTATTTGGTGAAAATTTGAAATTTCAATGTAGTAGTACTTAAATTTCAATGAAAAAATAAGAAGTGGGTGTCTCTCTGACCACCCTAACCACAATAAAATGATAATATTTTTTATAATATTTTAGATATAAGTAGAGGAATCATGTCCCGATGTCATGCATTTTTTATTTTATTTTTTCAAGTAAAGAATTAATTATGAATTTTTTATTATCTCTTTAAAAATATAAAAAATCGTATGTCTGACCACCTTAACTTGGTCAAACTTTATGAAATTTAATTTTTTTAATTTTAATCCTATAGTATGTGAAGAATATAATGTGACACATGTTTCAGATTCCAAAAATGTGATACCGTTTGAAAACTATAGATGTTTCCCAATCAACCTATCAATCAGGACTTTAGTAGTAATTCAAATAGAAAATGAGGGTATGTGCAGGATCATCATGGAAAAAACAGGCCCTTAAGTGGCAATTTTTTTTAAAAAAAATCAGAGTTAGGCAACTTGATGTAAAAATTTGAATAAGTTATCTATATTATTTCAAAAATATGTAAGAATAGAATCTGTAGCAAATTGAATGTAGTTTCCTAACTACTAGGTGTATTTTTTTTTTTGAATCTCTTTAGAAAAAAATTGAAATTTCAATGTAGTAGTACTAAAATTTCAGGGAAAAAATAAGAAGTAGGTGTCTTTCTAACTACCCTAACTACAATAAAATGATAATATTTTTTATAAGATTTTATATATAAGTAAAGGACTCATGTCTTGATGTGATGCATATTTTTTTGTAATTTTTTTCCAAGTAAATAATTAATTATGATTTTTTATTACAAATTTTAAAAAATATAAAAACTTGTTTGTTTGACCAACTTAACTTGGTCAAAACTTCATGAAATTCAATTTTATTTTTTTAATCCTATAGTATGCAAAGCATAGAATGTGATGCATGTTTTGGATTCAAAAAATGTGATATCATTTGAAAGCTATAGATGTTTTTCAATCAACCTATCAATGAAGAATTTACTCATAATTTAAATAGAAAATGAATAATAATTATTTATTAAATTCAAAGTAAAGCATAATTTATATTGCTAGAAAGCTAAGAATCTCCTTTAAAAACCCTTTTCATTTCATCAATTTTGGGTAAAAAAAGGGTCGTCAGCCACATACCCTACACATACCCATCATATCGCCACTTTTTGGCCCATCATGATCCTGCACATACCCATGAATAATAATTATTTATTAAATTCAAAATAAAGCATAATTTATATTGGTGGAAAGTTGAGAATCTCCTTTAGAAACCCTTTTCATTTCATCAATTTTGGGTAAAAAAAAGTTGTAAACCACATGGGCCATCATATAACTTACATATCACCACTTTTTAGCCCATCATGATCCTACACATACCCGGTAAATGTGAAAGTGTGTTACAACACTTTACAACACTTTAAATAAGGTACGTTTTATTTGAAAAAGGGGCCTATTAGGCTCCATTAATTAAAGAAACCCTAAAAAAGTGTGAAAGTTTGTTACAACACTTTACAACACTTTAACAAGGTACAATTTAAGTAAATTTAGTTTTAAAAGGGGCACTAGATTAATGTGAATGTGTACTACACATCACAACATTAATCCAAGACATTATTATGCAAATTATATTCCCAAATTAACTATGAAAAATGGGTACTTTTTCCATTACTAAAGATCTTATTCAAGCATTGTTTCTAATCAAGTTCAAGATCAAGATCTAGATTCATTGTAGCCACTTCATGCTATTTTTTAGATCTACAATCCAAGGTTAAATTAAGGTGTGGTGAGTTGTTACATTGTATTTTGTTCATATATCATTCCTTTATGCATTGTTTCATTTCAAGGTTTAATTACCAAAATGGGGTCTGACCAAGGCAAACCCATATTCCCTAACAAACAACAATTTTTCTTTGCTTTGATGTGTGATTTCCAGTTTTAGGTTGAACATAATTTGGAGAGAAAAATTGTAAAAGTTTTCAAAGTTTCTAAGAAAGTTGCAATATCATGAAAGCTGAGCTACAAGATTTATTTTTTGATTTTTGACAATGTTTGACTAGGGTCTAGAAGTGTAGTCATTGGAGAGCAAAACCTAGAAATTGACTTTCCAGAACCCTAGCCAGGACCCATTCAACATAGGGTGAATGAGTCATTAGTGAGGCCCAAAAAAGCACTTTTTACAATAGGTACACAACATTTGACCTTCTTAAAGCTTTCCTTTTTACTAGTATTTGGGTTATGTTTGATTTTTGTAACTTAATTACACATTATAATCCTTGTATTGAATGAAATTGTAGTGAAATTAAGTTCATCATTTTATTTTCATTTTGGCGAACCTATTTTTCTATTATTTAGCTATATTCAAACTCAATTGAAATACTAGTTGTAATCACAAATTTTTAGTCGCAGGCCATAGAAAATGCTTCCCTAATTTTGTTATACTTGGTCTCAAGTGTAAGTAGAGATAAGGATCTTTCCCCCATTACCTATCTATCTAAATATGGTATGAATGCTAATAGACTTGGAAGCATGGAGATTTTCAAAGCTCATGAACTCGTGTTTCAATAATTTATCATTACTTTTCCCTATACTTTATTTCATGAAAGAATAGAATCTGATCTTGATATATATAAGCTGTAATGAGAGTGGCTTGTGTTATGAAGGAGAAGAGGGATCTATTGGAAAGTTAATTCATATGTTTCTACTATCCTCATAATTGACTATTAGGGTTGAGGGAGTATTGATCGAGTGTTATTTATAATTTACCATACCCAAATTTTTTATAAAATTTCATACCTTCAACCTCAATCCTTTGTGCAATAACAAATCTGAGATCTTACTTATTAGCCATGCAACACAAATATAGATCTAAACAATAACATGAACTACATGTGCACCACTGATTCATTTACATGCTCATGCTTAAATTTTAAGAGCATTGAAACTTGTGTTAAAAATGTAATTTGTTAAAATTGTTGTAATTAAATGATTGCTATTAACATAATATGTAACCTCACACAATACAACTCTATTGACATCAATGGCAACACATGCAATAAAAGTCTCAAATCTATTATGTAAGGAGTTTTATGACATTGTCTTAGATAATGTACATGAGGATTTTCCACTAGTGAGGAAGATTAGTCACTACATGGATTTGATACTAGCAGCCAATTTCCCAAATATGGCAGCCCATAGAATGACTCTTGTAGAGAATGAGGAGCTCAATAAACAAGCTTAAGAGCTATTAAATAAAGGATTTATTCGAGAGTGTTTGAGTCCATGTGTGGTACCTATAGTACTAACACCTACGAAATATGGAGAATGGAGAATGTGTACAAACTCTTGAGGCATTACAAGATTACAATCAAATATAGATTTTCATTGCCAAGAATGGATGATCTTATGGATTCAGTGTAGCCAAGTACTTCATGAAGACTAGCCTGAAGAGTGTTTTATCATCATATCTCTATCAAGTAAGGATATTAGTGGAATAAAAACTTGAAGACTAAAGAGGGCTTATATGAGTGGCTAAATTCATGTAATTTGGGATAACCAATACACCAAGCACATTTATTCAGCTTATGAATGAGGTATTGAAAGAATTTTTTATGAAATTTTTTTATTGTTTATTTGGATGACATTTTTATTTTTAGTAAGACATTGGATGATTACATGATGCATATTTGAAGAGTTTTTGAGAAGCAGAGGGAGGAGAAGTAGTTCATTAATCAGAAGAAGTGTAAATTTATGAATAATGAATTAGTGTATGTGGGATTTGTTATATCAGTTGAGGGTCTTAAATTGGTTCCCCAAAAAGTGAGGGCTATCATTCAATGGTCTACACCAAGAATTTTTATATAGGTAAGATGGTTTCATCATCTAGTAAGTATTTATAGAAAGTTTATTAATAATTTTAGTACTATATTTGTGTACCCCTAACTAAAACAATGAGAGGGGATAGAAAGGATTTTATCTAGACTATAAGAGAAGCCAATAGTTTTAATATGTTGAAGAATAGAGCCCTAGAGAATCCTATTTGGAACTTCTGTATTTCAATAGGGTATTTAAATATATAGTGATGGTAGCATTCATTCAATAGGAATTAATCTAAGTAATGAGGAAAAACTCATTGCCTATTTTAGTGAGAAGCTTAATCAAGCCAAGAAAAAGTACTATGTCTAGGTTAAGGAGTTTTATGCTATACTTTAGGCTTTGAAGAAATGAAGAAACTTTTTTTTATAAAAAGAGTTTTTTTTATATACTGATCATCAAGATTCATAGTATCTTAATGGTCAAGGAAAGTTAAATCAAAGGCACTAAAAATGGATAATTCATTTTTACATAGTTATACTTTCAGTTTAAAGCATGGGATTGGATGATCAAACAAAGTTGTAGATGCTTAAAAGTATAAGGAAAAATTTATTGATCAAGATGAGAATAGAATTTTTTGGGTTCAATGAACTCAAGAGTTTGTATCCTAAAGATATAGACTTTGTAGAGGCCTGAAAGGCTTGTTTGGAACATGTATTTTTTATTGGACAAGATGGTTGGATTTCATAATCATGGATGTTATATTTTTAAAGGAAGCCAATTGTGCATTCCAAGGATTTTTATGAGGGAGAACTTGATTAAGAAGAAGCACAGTGGAGGATTGGCATGATGCTTTGGTTGAGATAAGACCATTTCTCTTGTAAATGAGAATTATTACTAGCCATAGTTGCATCGACATGTGAAGAAGTTTGTGCATAGTTGCAGAGTATGTTAGATTGCTAAAGTGATAAATCAAAATACTAGGATACGTAATCCATTACCTATACCAGAGAGACCACAAAAGCATATTAGAATTAACATTATTCTTCGTCTTCCAAGGACATGGAGGGGAGATGATTCAATATTTATGGTGGTTATATATTTTCAAAGATGGAAAATTTCATTCTATGTCATAAGACTAGTAACCTTAGTCGCATCATAGAGTTATTTCTCAAAGAAGAGGTTAGACTACATGGTCTACCAAAGAGCATAGTCTCAAATCAAGATACTAAATTTGTTGGGTATTTTTGGAGAACATTGTGGAAGAAGTTAAATATTGATTTTAATTTTATATACGCACACTATCCATAAAATAATCGATGGATAGAGGTGGTAAATATTAGTCTAGGTAACCTACTAAGACTCTTAGTAGGAGATGAGCCCAAGGTATTGGATTTTAATTTATTGCAAATAGAATTTTCTTAAAATATTTTTTTTAATGAGAGTATTGGTAAATCCCCATTCCATATTTTATATAGGAGTAGTCTAAGGAATGCTTTTAATTTGAGGAAGATAGACAAAGGGGAAAAGAGAAATGACAAGGCTAAATATTTTTTAGAGAACTTAAAGAACATGAATGAACAAGTAAGAAATCATACCAATAAGAAGAATTTTAGTACATGGCTAAGGAAAATCATAAATGGAGATCTAAGTAATTATAGGTTGGAGATGGATTCATGGTTCCCAATCAAAATGTATAAGTTAAAAATGAATAGATTTGGACCATGCAAGTGTTGGCCAAAACAAGGACACACAACTAAGAGGGGGGGTGAATCAATTGTCATAGAAACTTAAAATTTTCAAACATAACTTAATCTAAGATCTTATGAACAATAAACCACAAGTAATCAACACATTATAAACACATAGAACACCAAGATTTTTTAATGTGGAAATCCTATTAGGGGAAAACAATGGTAGATGTCAATCCACAATATTATACCCTGTTAAAAGTATAAAGAAGAATAATGGGAATGCACATGCATTCAGGCACACTACCTAGAGCTCGCTGCTCAAATACAAGAGGGATCACTTCCCAAAGAAGACAAACTATCTTACATAAAGTTGGATTAGATCCACAAGGTATGAACTGAGATTTAATAGCTTCTACAAAAGCCTGATTACAATTTTGGTTAAGCATAGAAACACTCCTTGACACTTCACTCAAACTTCTTCACTCTACTCTACAATCAAATGATTAGAGTACTATTTGCACACTTGCACTTTCTCTGCTCACACATAACTTTACACAAACAAGCACTCTTATATATTAGAAACATGGATTTACATCAACAACTTCATCGGCCAAAATAAAATATGAAATGTCGGCCCAAATTTACAAGTAAATTTTTAAAGCAAATAAAACACTATAGGACAATATGATATTGTGGCCCAAAACAACATCCTCGAGCATGCCAAACATTCAAATTTTAATATCCAAGGATCCACAACACGGTATAACCACCATGTCGGCCAAGAACATTAAAACCCGAACATACAAGGGAAAAATCACCGACCACAAACACACCGATCAACGTGGATGTGCAACAAAGATAGAGCATGATATAGAAACGTCTAAAAGCATCAAGAATAAACAAAGAAGCATCCACAACAACTGAAATTACTAGAATCACATCAACTTCAATCAAGAGCACTAATGGAAGCCACATAAAGACTATCAGAACATAGCTGTTCATAACACTATCAAATCTTCATGCAGGCCTCTAAAACTTCTAGTGGATAAACTAGATACACTCGACAATAAACTCTTTAATCCACAATGATTTATCATCAACGTACTAAGAAAGAAACCTTCATGACCTTCATTATTCCACTGTCAACCTGCAACTTGTTCTTTTACAATTTTCTCAATATCCTTGAAATATACAACCTTCAATACACCAATGATAATATTGTTGACATCAATGAAAACCACATATCAGGAACACAACCACAACATCCAATAGCAAGAACTTGAAGAAGCATAATATATGAGATCCTTATGATGAGCAATTGTTGTGTGGGATAAACATCTCTCTTGTGTTCAACATTCTTGATTTGATAAGGTATCATAAAGCAGAGATTGATGATGGGACAATAAAACAACAATGAAATATTTTGGCACCTACTTCAAATATTTGTCATGGTTTTCTAAGGAAAAGGTTAACCATCTTGGTTTTCCTTCAACACTAGCTATGTGACAAGGTCACTTCTCAAATTACCCTAGGTGTCTAATGCAAGACCATCCAATGGTGTAAGAGAAATCTTGCATCAACCAAAAAAATGTTATTTTCTTTCTTTGTTGGTTTATTCTTTTATTTTGGATCCCATGATGACACTTAAGGGGTGTATGATAGTTAAAATTTTGAATAGGGAAAAAATGGTCAAATGCTATTTTTAATAAGTTGGCTTATATGGGAACACATGGACCTAAAAATTTACTCCAAGGAGTAGAATTGAAATATGAAAGGAATGGTTAAATAATCATCTCAATATCATATATGATTTGGGAGATATAATATATTAAAGTTTTCATCCTATAAAATTTATCCTATAAAGTTGAAGACTCAATTTTGAAGCCATTAGAAGCCTTGTAAAAGCTTAGAAAGTGGAAAAAATGATATCTAGATCATTTTGGTATTGTATATTTATTTGTCAGCTTTCTATTGATTTATTATAATACTAAAATAGATGATAGTCAAAATTTATGGATTTGAGAATTTTTTCTACCAAAATGTGAATTTTAAATATGATATCTCCTCGAGTGAGAAAACAAATGGCTAGACCAATAGGCACCAAAAGAGGAAAGGGATTTATGCTTTCCAACAAACTATAAGGTGACTATTGGTGTCAAATAAAGGGGTGAACGAAGATTACAAAAGATGGCTACATTAGTGTAGATTGTGGTTTAGAATTGGGTAAAAGTGCAAACCTGTGTCACACTTTATAAATGAATCAACCAACAAGAAAAATAAATTTGAACTTCGACCACATAAAAGTGGTCTTTATGTTTTGAATTTAAAAAATGATGTATACTAATGAAATGTAGAACTCTTGAAGTTTATTCTTGTAATTTTTTAGATTTTTTAAAAATTATTTTCATTATTTTTTTATCAATTTAAGAATAGATTTTGGAATGCTAAAAATTTTAGGAAAAATTGACATTTAGTTGACATCAAGAAACAAATTGAAAAAAAAAAATTTCCCCTAATTTTTTTTCTCGAAATAGGTAACTTCAATATCTAGTGCATGGAAAAAAATCAAATTTTGATGTATATTTTTCTCATAATAATGTTTTAAATTTAAACTTCTCATAATTTGATAATTTTAATTTGTCATCAACTATTGTCTATTTTCTACTCATTTCCAAAAAAAATTATACCCTTTTGAAGAAGAATCTCTCCTCTAGTGCACCATATATTTAAAAAAAAAATTAATATGTTTTACCATTATTTTTTAATTTCTAATCAACCTCTTTTTTAATTTTAACAACCTACTTGCATTATTTTAAAATTAAAATATATTAAAAATAACCAAAATATTAAAAAAATGCATATTTGGACTCACCACTTCGAGCTCTACAAAAGGGAATTTTAAAAGAAAATGATTCTAACTAAAGAAATACTCCATTAAAGTTGAAAGTTTCATAAAACTCTAAAAAATGCTGAGTTGGTTGCCAAGTAGAATGCCAACTAGATATTTTTTGCTGGACCATTTTCGGCCAAGCACATTTCGTTCAAGATGGTTTTAGCTAAAAATCTCTTGGCTGAGACATGCTCGATCGACAAGTGGTTGACTAAAATATGTAAGGCCAAAAACCATCTATGTATAATTTTTTTTGTAGATTTTTTCATTTCAAGGAAGTTCGAGAAAATACAAAGGAATACTTATTTCGACAAAAGAAGAGCTATTTTTGAAGGTACATTGATCTTTAAATTATAATTGATTATTTCACTCTTTTCATTGGTGCATTTGAAGTTAATTTTCACTATTTTTCATTTGAATGTGGTTGAGAACTAGGGTTATTAGGTTATGGTGTACACATACAAGGACCCACAATTTTGGATCATTCAAGTGCACCTATAAACTTGTACTCCAAAATTTGTAAAAATATGCTTAACTTCACCTAGTTTATTTTAGATAATCATTATAAATTTTAGATAACTATCTTCTTGAGGCATTGGTAATCTCATCATTTTATGTGGTTTTGCACAATCATGTTTTCCATTGCACCTCTTCTTTTCTCTACTTTACATTTATTTCTCATGTGTAGGTTCCATCCCTTGTTCTTGTGTGTAACTCCTTCCTTGTAACATGATCTACTCTCATGTGTTCATCCTATCCTTTTACATGACATTCCTTATCCAACCTATTGTGCCCCTACATCAAACTCCGTAGGTGTGAAATAATACATGAATCCTTATTTAAACAAATGAGATGAAGTGGTAGTTTCATGCTCTTCAAAGTTCATCAAGATTGTCTCATCCTTCCCTAGACACTCATAATTTAGCATGATTAATATATGTTTTCCTTTCTTTTTTTTTCCTCAACCTCACTTACATGGCATACACTAACTGAGCCTCTATCCAAGTCCATTTCATTTAATTGATCTCACTTTTTTTCTATGAGGTTATATCAAGTGTTTTCTCCCCTTTGACCACCTTCTCCATCCTTACTCCTTCCTTTGTCCAACCTCCTTTACTATGGTTTGAACACTTCACTTATATATAGGTCTTTCTTTGATGTATTTTGTGGACACCTTTGCACCTTCTTTAGGTAGAACTTCCTCTATGTTAGTGAAATTTTCTTAGGTTCCAATAGTTCTTGTAGCACTTATTTGTTCCATTCTCCTTCCCAATTTCTCTTTTTTGAGGATATTAGATTTCATTCTCTTTTATTCCTCTTCCCACTCACTCAATTGGATTTTATTGAAAATAATGTTGATACCATTTTATGGATCCTCTCCTTCACATGTGACTACCTTTTCCATCTATATTTATCATCAAAACTTGACTAGATCTTTCCAAACCTTATGTGCATCCATTTTTTCCCATTCCCTTGCATTAGTTTGGCACATCTTAGGTTCACTTGAATTGATTATGTAAATTATATGTGGAGATCAATCCTCATTCTTTAAAATCCATACTTGCATTCTTTTCTAACTTCTTCATGCCCTATAACCAATAAAAATCATCTGCTTCTTATATGTTTATGGTATGTACTATCTTCCTCTAAAATTGAGGTTTAACCCAAATTTCCTTTGTTAGCTTAATTTTTATTCATACATAATTTCACATTCCCTACATTATATACATTCTTGAGCTACTTTTGTATGTTTATATTCCCCTTTTCTTGTATCCTCTAGATTTCCTCATTACTAGATGCTCCATTATGTGATTCTTGATATTAGATCTAGTTTAAATTTCTTGTGAACACATTATTTTTGATCTTGTGCTATCTAAATCTAGTGATAAATAGTTTCCTATCTTCTTTGAATACATTTTAAGGGTTGATGTACACACTGATACATGTAACAATACCCTTTCTTTGAATACATAAAGGGTTGTGATACATGTGCAATTTAATTTACCACTTCTTTGTCTATAAACTATTTTTGTAGTTAAAGGATCTCCATGACTTTCCTTTTTAATGATGATCTAATTTCCTTTCCTTATCACATGTGATATTGAAAATTATGATCTCATGTCTTATCAAATTTATAATATGAGCTAGTTATCTACACATTTAGTTATATCAAGCATGATGTTTCTCTTTCTATGTTTCATAGTACTCATTTTATTAAAAAGATCCACATATTGATGAATTTAGTGGTGATAGTAAGTGATATCATTCAATCTACAGTGCGTACATCTAGTTACATACTAAATACTTTCAATTGATATATACCAAATATGCTCATATATGTTTGTAATTCATGTATTTAAAGAAATTTTAATTGATGAACCTTATCATCCTATATCACTAGAGAAACAACATAAGTAATGCAAGACCCTTATATTCAAGTTCAAAAAATAAAATAAAAATTAGTTAATGATGATAATATGATTGTAATCTTCCTGGGGACAAATTCTTTAAATATCATTAGTTAAGAACTTTTTTTTTTGTATTTTCTTTATTTTTATTTTATTTTTTGTGTTATTTTGTTCATGTCAATAGAAAGATGCTAGACAATAATCTAGTGTGTGGATCATGTTAATTATTTCTTACATGTGTACATGTGAATTTTCCCTATGTATGAATTTTAGATTATGCTTTAGGTTATAGAGTGCTTATAGTATTTATATGAGCTCATTATGTTTTGAAAACCAATGTTATAATTTCTTTTATTTTTTTACTTTGGCTTTAACAAATGAACAATATTTTTTTTTGGATAAAAGGCTAGTGCCTACAGATATATATTAATAAATAAAATATAAAGAATTACATATAGGCCATAATTATAGTACTGGAATTAAGTAAACTAAAACATGAAAACCAAAAATTCCTTCAACTAAATTTGGAATTCGCAAGCTTTTAACAAAATAAGCCCAATACATTATTAATTTTGTAAAATTCGGGCTTGCCATAGAAACATGTAAACCCAAAAAAACTAGGTAATACATTGTTTTAAGCATAAGATGGAAGGAGAATTTGAATTTGTTGGTCATTCCTCCATTGGACCAATGTTAGCTGAAGAATCCACCCTGCAGATGTTGAGGTCAAGACCATTGCATCCTTGTCCTTCACCCACCTCCATTGGACTAGTGTTAGCTAAAGTATCCACCTTGTAGATGTTGAGATAAAGACCATTGTCGCCATGACCTTTGCCCAATTATGCACCAATTGGAGAGTCCAAAATGTCTCTAGCTAATTCCATTTCCCCAACTCCATGTTGAATGTGGTGAGAGAGGAGAAAAGAAACTATGAATTATTTCTCCTTGAATTTCTCCACTATCAAAAGTCTGAGCTCTTAAGCATGGGTGTTGAGAACCCTATACAGTGACCAAGGTTCATCATCATGGAGACCTTTTTTGATGGCTCAATACACCTCTTTATATGTTATTTTCTTCCTAAGATAATACTTTGGAAAAATACCTCCAATGGAATCCTTTCCTTTCTCAAATTTGTAAACTTGAAAACTTGAAGGAGCTCATCCTCATTGAGGTAATTAGGTGAAACTAACTCTTGAAGCACAATTGAGAGTAAATGGAAAGATTGGACCAAGTCCATTACATTCGATAGAAATATGGAAATAACTTGAGTGGGGAATAATAGTTTGGGAGAGATGGTGCATAAAATTTCTTGGCCAAGAATAGTTTTAATACTATCCAAAAGAGTCAGACATGACATCTTGAATACCTTTGATAGTTGAAACTATGTTACATCATTATAAAATGGAGGTTGTCTCTCTAATTTTCACCTCAATCATGAAGCTTTTAGGAAAATATTCCATCCTAAACTGACACATAGTCCACCAAGGACCTCTGGTTTTTAAAAGTATTCAACCTAAAATTGGATAACTTGAATGAACAACAAGGCGAAGCCAAGGTAAATTACCACAGGGAAAGACAAAAAAATCCACCCAAATTTTAGTTTTGAAGACTAGAAGAAAACCAAAGCACAAGCAAAGTGAGGACTCAAAAAAAAAAAACCCAAGGAACATGGGAAAAGAAAAATTTACCCTTTATAGAGAACTCTTCAACCAACAGTTTCTTACGACACTATTTACAAAAGCTCAACAAACCTTGAAGACCTACACCTTTGAAGAAATACTTGAAATGGAGAGCACCATGCACCTTATAAAATCATTATTTTGTATGATGGTAGCTGAAGAACATCATGAGTATTATACAAAACTCAAGAAGCTAAATTGTTCATTACAAATTTCACCATCAAGTCACACATAAGAAATCTTTAATGTATGTTAAAACAAATTGATAATTATGACAAGTAGTGTGAAGTTAATACGCTTGATAAGATGCATATAACACTTGTAATTATTACACTTAGTAGCTTTAAAATCCTTTTCCACCTACGTTTTTACAATATGTGTGATTTGATCATACCTTCAATTCATCGCCATCTATTGAAAACCCAATCAAAAGGAAATTTGAAAAGACTTGACTTGTGCAAATAATTAATACATTTGAAAATCCTTGTTGTCAAATTCAAGTTTTAAAATATTTTCATTTGTGGGAGGTACCATGTGTGTTTGCAACACACAATTCTCGCACCAGAAATTGCCACTTGCATGTACCACTAAATTGGTGAAATAGTCTTTGATGACACAACCAACGGATGCCACTACTTGGTGACTTAGCAAGTGGATGTGCGTACAACAATTTTTAGATCCCCTCCTAAAATTCCATGTGAGCAAGCACAAAGCAGTTTGTTATTTGAGATCAAAATTTGAAATGTACATCGATGTATGCAATGTTTATGGTAATAGAACAATCGTGCAAAATAAAAAACATTAGCTTTTATTCTTTGAACATTATAAAATTTCCATTGGTCACAACCAAGGATGACAATAACCTTTTCTTCTTGTACATTTGAAAAAAGAATATTGACTTATCCATGATCAACCAACATACTAAAATGGAACTTTTCTTTCTAAGGTATTGATACATTACACCTTAGATATATGTGTTTCCCTATTTATAATGGATTGAAGTTCTTGTGAAATGTTTTTTAGCCCTACCTCATAAATAATT
Organism: Sequoia sempervirens; assembly: GCA_007258455.2. Lineage (NCBI taxonomy): Eukaryota > Viridiplantae > Streptophyta > Pinopsida > Cupressales > Cupressaceae > Sequoia > Sequoia sempervirens. The sequence continues at coordinate 639,426,126 of VDFB02193867.1, forward strand.
TCCTCCTAATCTTGTTCACACCCGAAATTTGCAAGTTGATCTACTAAATGGTTCCCTTCTTTATAAGTACGTGTGATCTGAAAGTTTTCCAAGACATCAAGTAACCTCCAAACTTGAACAAGAAAATAATTGATTTTCCAACTATAACACTTGTTCTCTATGCATGCATTGATAATTACTAAACAATCACCTTCAACACAAATTTTTAAACAATTTAGATTTATATCCATTTGTAACCCTAACAAAAGAGCTTGCACTTCTATAATATTATTTGTTCCTAAGGGTAGCTTTACTGATTTTGCACTAATTAATAAACCTTTTGAATTTCTCAAGACAACTCCTACACCTGATATACCAAGCTTACCTTTAGAGGCCCCATAAAAGTTTAACTTGACAAAACCAGTTGATGGTGGTTTCCATATTACCCTCTTTCTATCAACTTTATTGATGACAGGAACTTGTAGATTGCCTCTAAAAGGGATGACCAAAAATTTCTAGTTCTTTATTTGCTTTGAGTCCCAATCTATGAAAATTGAACCATGTTTAGCATTATGTACAAAGGATTTTGTTATTTCACATATTGAGTTCTCCAATTTGTGAAGCACTTGGTAAATATTTGAAATTTTCTTACAAAATATCCTTTTATTTTGCTCCCACCAAATACACCATAAGACTATAGAAGGAATAATTTTCCAAATACTTGCGATTATAGATGATTAATACAAAAAATGCCAACTTTATATGAGATCCCAATGTGTAGTTGGAAGAGGACCATACCAGCTTAGCTTTACTTGAATGGAGTTCCAACAAGAATTTGCAAAAGGGCATTGCAAAAAAACATGGTTTATATCTTCTAAAGCTGCCACACATATCACACAATCAAATGGATTTGATATTCCTAAACTATGCAACCTTGAACTTGTTAAGATTGTGTTTGTTAGGGCCAACCAAGTGAAACAACCTACTTTTTGTAAGACTACGAAATTCCAACAAAAAGTATGAGCTCTTTGTGGTGTAGAATTAACCTCTCTATTAAATAATGCCATGTATCCCAACCTTACTGTATAGTGACCTGATTTAGAAGGATCTCAAACAATCTTGTCAGTAGCATTATGGACAAAGAAAAATGAATAAATGATTTAGACTTGTTTGTTGTGCATCAGACATTAAAGGATCTACAAATATTTTCCAATTCACTCTTCTTGTGATAATATTTGTTTCATGAAAGTAATCTCTTACTTTCAAACACCACATTGGAGTTATATGTTGTTGTATTTGATGAAATTCCTACAATTTATTCAAAGGAGGAAGACCTTGCAATGAGTTTAGCTAGAAATCTTCCTTCTCCCCATTATTAATGTCCCACGTTATAAATGGAATTATATATTTTCTACAAGTTAACAATAAGTTCCACATAACAAAACCTTGTGGAGGATTAAGAATTGAAAATATGCGATCAGGTGTAGTAAAATCTTAGAAATATTTTTTCTGCATGATTTTGCATCATTTAAACTAAGGTATGGAATACAAATGCCAAACTAGATTTGCACCTAATGAAATATTTCTTCCAATTAAGTTGTGTATTCTAGCTCCTCCTTTCAATTTATCTCTAGATAAATTATCTAGAGAAACTAGAAGGATTTTGTTTTGATCATCCCCGTTACCTTTCCAAAGAAAATTCCTGATCAACTTTTCAATTTCCACAATAACAGTTCTAGAGGATTTTTAAACTGCCATGTAGTAATTTGGAATTGTAGATAGAATTGATTTAGTCATTAGAATCCTGCCTAAAATTGATAACCATCTTCCCCTCCATCCTAAAATTCTTGCTTGCAATCTTTTTATGATCTTGTCCGAGTAGGAGACCTTATTTGCATGAGTAAAAAATGGAATTCCTAAATACTTACATGGAAAATTTTCTTCTTGGAAAACCAAAATACTAATAATGCACTCCTTTAAAACTAATGATGCATTAAAAACATATATCTTTGATTTGGCTGGATTGATATTCTAACTAGAAGCAGAAGTATATTTGTCAAGAACATACTTGATTTCTTTGGCTTCCAAAATTGAAGCCCTCCCAAATAATAAGGTATCATCTGCAAACAAAGAATGTGTGGTTGTGACATCGGTAGGAGGAATTAATATTCCTTTCTAATTACATTGCTCATATGAGCCTAGTGCAAACACCTACTAAAAGCCTCAACCAAAATAATAAAAAGAAAAGGTGATGACTGACGTCCTTTCCTTAAACACTGAGTTGAACTAAAAAACCCTGTCGGTGAGCCATTGACAAGAACTAAGAGCTTAGCTCCCTTCAAATAAGACATTATCCACTTACACAATTTTGGATGAATGTAAAAATTCAATAAAACTTTCAAAAGGAAGGACCAATCCACCATGTCATACACCTTCATCATGTCCAATTTAATTATCAATAATGGTATGGCATTCATTGTGATAGAATGTAATACTTCATGAGCTACTAAATCTCCTATCACGGTTTCCCTCCCTGGAACAAACCTTCTTTGTTCCTTAGAAATTAAGTTAGGAATAATAGGAACTAGACGCTAATAAACTACTTTTTTGAAAATCTTGTAGATCACATTACACAATGAAATTTGCCTGAATTTTGAAAAACATTTTAGAGAGGATACCTTAGGAATGAAAGAAATATGAGTAACATTAAATTACTTTAAAATCTTTCCTGAACTTTGAGACTCTTCCAAAGTTGTTAGAAGATCCTGACCAATGAGTTCCCAACATTTTTGGAAGAAGCATGTTATAAAATCATTCGGACCTAGGGCTTTATCTGAAGGCATAGAAAACACTACAACCTTAAGTTCCTCAAGCGTGAATGGTTTAACATATCATTACCCACATATGATACAATAGTTGGTATTGCTTCCAACAATTCCTATCTCTCCCTACCCACTTGCAAAGGTTAATGAGTCAGAGTAGAAAGCATATTTGTGAATAATTTGACACCCTTTGTTTGAATATCAACCTCTTTCATTAGAACATTACCTGTGACACTATCTTGAATTGAAAAATTGGAACTTGTAGCCTTTTTTATTTGAGTTGACATGTGAAATAACTTAGTGTTCTTGTCTCCCTCTTTTAGCCAAAGCTCTCAAAACTTCTATCTCCAATAAATTTCCTCACCGACAGCCAATTCTTCCCATTCTATATGCAGTTGTGATTGTTGGTCAAATAAAATCAGACTCAATCCATTAGCTATAACTTGTGCATTAACCTCCCCAAGTTTCTTGTAAACTTTAGCTTTAAATTGGAAAATATTTATAAAAACAAGATAGTTCCAATGCTTAATTTTGTCTTTAATGAACCTCAGTTTCATGCAAAATCTATAAATTAAATTACCTTCCATGATAGGGGACAAGAACCACCAATATTTTTGGAGGTTTAAAAACTAAGGATGATAGAACCACATCATTTCAAACTTGAAAGAGGATTTACCACAAGGTGCAAGATTGTTACTTTGAATGTTCAAAGAAATTGGAAAATGATCAAAGCCAATCCACGATAAAATTACATATTACAGTCCATAACTTTCTAATAACCAAGGAGGCATGATGAGGAACCTATCAAGATGCTTATATATTTGACAAAAAAAAATTCTTTTATTTGTCCATGTAAACTTGCCATTTCCAAGAAGAATGTCAATAAGAGCATTATCTTGAACAAATATACTAAAGTCAATTGTTTTTGGTGGTGGAATGATACCTCCTTTCTTTTCATCCAAATATAATATTGCATTGAAGTCACCAACCAAAATGAACTTAATATCACTAGTTGTATCAAGTGCTTGTGACAATGCATCCCATACCAACTTCTTACCAAAAATAGAATTGGGAGCATAAACATTGATAAGCATGAATTGCAAATTAAAATGCATTACCTTTACTAGCTGCCAATTAGTTTCACTTGAAATGGGCTCCAAAATAATAGATTTTGGATCCCATAATGCTATCAAACCTCTAGAATCTCCTTGTGCTTTTGATTGACAAGATTTCCACCTTAACCATTTACTAATAATTGAAGATAATTTTTCCAAAGAAAACTTAGTTTTCTATAAAAGAACAATATCAGGCCCACAAGAATTATTTTTTTGTTTGTTTTGGGCTCTCTTGATAGGAGCATTTAAGCCCTTAACATTTTAGGATAATATTTTCATGTTTTGATCAAAGAGTAGTAGGCTCTCCTCATTTTTTTTTTAATATTACCATCCAAGGTGGATTGTTTACTTGTTGCTATCTCCTCTTGCAGCTTAACAACATTTGAAGGAGAAAAAAAGGTGATTGAGAAATGGATAAAGTAGTTGGAAAATAAAAATCCTCATCACCATATTCCTCTTGCAAGCTTGCGTTAACAACATTAGAAAACTGTGAAAATATTGTTTTGTTGCCAACCATGGAATCCTTTAACTTAGAATTTGAAGACAACAAATCCAAAATTTCAATACACTCATTATTTCTCAACTACCTTTGCAATTTCACCAATTAACTTTGATCCAACCATTGAAGTTATCTGATTTGCCATACATTCTAAATTTCCTTCTTCTAACATGGATTGAAAATCCATGAAATCAAACTAATCAACTCTTTTTTTTCATCCAATGGAGTTGAGGAACCCATTGTTAACATAGAAGCACATTGATTAAGTTGATGAATAGTAGCAAAATTGAATTCAGACACAAATAAGTTGAGAGTTTTTTGGAACAAGAAAAATGGAGATACAAAAAACTTCTCCCAACCTGGGTCCAATGAAACATTTAAAGGACTAAACTTGTGATGGGATGAGGAAATAACTAAAACATCAAGCTCCTTTGAAGAGGACATTATATGGCCATGTGTGCTAGAAGTGTCCTTTAAGGAAAGCAAACCGTGTGAATTGCTTTGTGCAAGAAGAGCAACACAACTGACTAATTAACATAAATTGAAGCAACGGAAGCCCTTGAATGATTACTATTTTTCAAAGATTCTTGAAACTCAACTACATATCTCACCTTCCTAAAAATAAAAAAATAATCCTCAATGATATCCAACCCATTACCAGTGTGAGGAAAAACAACAACTTGATCAAAATCCTTAACAAGAATAGTAGAATGAGAATAGGATTTACTTTTCAGGGAGGAAGGCTAAGATGAAGAATAAACTCTTTCATCTAAACCTATTGCACATATAGAAGTGGGATGAATAGGAAAGTGACATTTAAAAAAAATTACAAGCAGATCCTCAAAGGTACAAGACTATTTCCAAATTCCATACCTTCACTTGATATTCAAAATAGAGGGGAGAGTTTTAGCAATATCAAGAAGAATACAAACCCTAACTAGTAGCGAGGGATTTCTAAGAAAATTCAAGTCCTGATGAAGAAAAATATCCAATTGATTGCACACAAAATTCAATAAGATGAGTTTCCCTATATTCAAGAGGCAAACCTTGAAGCTCTATCCAAAATGGAATAAACTTAATCATATTTTGTAAGGGATAAAAGTTCATAGTCCATAGAGAAGTGAATAGTCCATATCCCTCACACATCCAATATTTCTTCCTAAATACAATATTTATATCATCTTTGGAAGCAAAAATGAAAACAAACCCCCCCTTTTTCAAAGTAATTTTTTTTTCTTTCTCTCACCTAAGTTTGAAAAACCCAATTTTGCAAGAACTTAACATCAAGGGAGAATTTCCAGAGTTCTTACAGACAAGATCAAGCTCCTGAACATTGTGAACTTGAGGCTGCAATAAATAATAATTGAGGGTAAAATAACCTTGACCTGCATTAACTTTGGATGATCCTCTTCACATTTTGGGCACCCATACAATATGTCATGAGCATTAGCCTTCCTATTCTTAAGTTGAGGAGTACTATGATTTTTGAACAGATTTGAACCAAGCCTGGAACCTTTTTATCCAAAAAAACCCCATTTGAGAGAAATTCCATCTCAAATTCTCAATAGGGATAGAATTAGGGGAAGACACTAGAAAGAAATCCAAAAGCCTAGGTTTGTAGGTTTGCGGATGTAGAATGGGGATAGAATTAGGAAAGGAATCTAGATGCAAAATAGAAAGGTTTGGATTGAAGGGAGTTCCAACTTTAAGCGGAATGGAATTAGGAAAAGTGGATGGGGATCTCTTACAAGAAACAACTTCAGACCATCACCGATGATGAGAAGAAGTTGATGACCTCCCCGAAGATGTCGAGTCTGAGCCACAAATATCAAAAAATTTATGTTTTCCTCCAGAAAGCGAGCTATGAGGAATGCATGATTAAGAGAAGGAGCACCTTTGCTGGAAAAAAGTACCATTGGAAGCACTTGGATGCACAGAATGTCTAGATTTTTTGAAAAAAGTCCTACTGGAGCTGAAGGGCAGGCCCTTGAAATTGCAGACTAATTTTTTTCTACCCATCTTCGATTTTTGATCTTATTTTTTATGACTCTTCTTTTAACAAATGAACAATATTTAGTTTTCTATTTACGCAATATTAACTACATCCATTGAAGGCATGTGTGTACATTTGTATACAGGTGAATTTAAATTTTAGTAATTTGTGATGGGGAATCAAATGAATAGAAAGAGGAAGTATGATCAAAAAAGAGAGAAGAAGAGAAAAGTGAATTAAGGAACATCTACTCAAGAACAACCCATGGAAATTATTGATAACCAAGAATATCCCATTGGATCAATCATTATGGAATGAACATATTATCAACAAATAAAGATAGATAAAAATGGTATTATATTTATTGATTATATGCCACGACAAAATGTTCTACATTATAGTCACTTAGTTATAGCAACAAAAGTAAATTTTAAAACTTCACCTAAAAGAGGACATGCCAAAAAAAATTGGAGGTTACCTATTGAAGATCATGAAAATATTTTAGAGATAATTAAAGACAAAGAGGATCTAGATTATATATACCAAGAGCTTTAAGTTATTTAAATTTGTGTACATGACATATATTTTTAAGATACATGACTCCAAGGATATATATTAATTTTTTTTATAGATCTAGATATCTATATTGATTGGACAAGTGACATGATTTAGAATGGTCTTTTTCAAAGGCTTGGTAATCTATTTCCAATTGTATAAATGTTCCATGTGAAATTCTTAAGTTTAATAGTTTTTAATTTGATTTGTTCAACTCCACTTATAGCATCATCTAGATCACTTTTTTTTCTTGCACATGTAAATTCATGTATTATATGCAATACAAAACCTCTTCACTTTAAAATTACTTATCATATATTTCCAATTGTATTTATTTCGATGCAATTCTTAAGTTCAAGAATCTTTGATTTCATTTTTTCAAATCCACTTATAGCATCATATGCAATACAAAATAGGTAGTTACTTTAAAATTTCATTTTGTCTAAAATCCATATCATCTATTTCCAATTGCATTTGTTCCATTGAATTCTTAAGTTCAAGAATATTTGATTTCATTTGTTCAACTCCACTTATAGTGTCATACGCAATACAAAACCTAGTGACTTTAAAAAATTATTTTTCCTAAATTCATTATTATCTAGATTTCCAATTGTATTTGTTCCATGGAATTCTTAAGTTTGAAAGTATCTTTGATTAATTTGTTGAACTCCACTTATAGCATCATATGCCATAAAAAACCCGGTGACTTTAAAAATTCATTTTTACTAAATTTCTCATCTATTCTAGTTGCATAAATTTTCCATGGAATTCTTAAGTTCACGAATCATTGATTTCATTTGTTCAACTCCATTTATAGCATCATATGCAATAAAAAACCTAGTGATTTTAAAAATTCACTTTCCTAAATTCATTATCATCTAGATTTCCAATTGTATTTGTTCCATGGAATTCTTAAGTTTTAAAGAATCTCTAATTTCATTTGTTAAACTCAACTTATAGAATCATATGCAATACAAAACCTAATGACTTTAAAAATTCAGTTTCCCTAAATTCATTATCATCTATTTGTGATTGCATCAATTTTCCATGAAATTTTTAAGTTCATGACTCTTTGATTTCATTTGTTCAACTCCACTTATAGTACCTCATATGCAATAAAAATTCTAGCGACTTTAAAAATTCATTTTCTTGAATTCCTTATCATCTATTTCCAATCACATAGGTGTTCCATGGAATTATTAAATTCAAGAATCTTTGATTGCATTTTTTCAACTCCACTTATAGTGAATCATATCCAATACAAAACCTAGTGACTTCAAAATTTCATTGTTCCTAAATTCCTTTTCATCTGGGTATGTGCAAGATCATCATGGAAAAAATAGGCCCTTAAGTGGCAAAAAAATAAAAAATCAGAGTTAGGCAACTTGACAAAAAAATTTGAATAAAGTTATCTATATTATTTCAAAAATATGTAACAACGGAATCGCAAAAAATTGAATGTAGTTTCTAAACTACTAGATTTAAAAAAAATAAAAATCATTAGTGAAAATTGAAATTTCAATGTAGTAGTACTTAAATTTAGGGAAAAATAAATAGGTGTCTGTCACACCCTAACCACAATAAAATGATAATACTTTTTATAATATTTTTAGATATAAGTGAGGGACCATGTCTCATGTGATGCATATTTTTTTGTAATTTTTTTCCAAGTAAATAATTAATTATGATTTTTATTACAACTTTTAAAAAATATAAAAAAAATCATATGTCTGACCACCTTAACTTGGTCAAAACATCATGAAATTCAATTTTTCTTTTTTTAATCCTATATTATGTGAAGCATAGAATTTGATGAATGTTTTGGATTCAAATAATCTGATACCGTTTGAAAGCTATAGATGTTTTTCAATCAACCTATCAATCAAGACTTTAGCCATAATTCAAATAGAAAATGAATAATAATTACTTATTAAATTCAAAGTAAAGAATAATTTATATTGGTGGAAATCTAAGAATCTCCTTTAAAAACCATTTTCGTTTCATCAATTTTGGGTAAATAAAAGTCATCAGGCACATACCCATCATATTGCCACTTTTTGGCCCATCATGATCCTGCACATACCCATCTATTTCCAATTGCATTTGTTCCATAGAATTCTTAAGTTCAAGAATATTTGACTTCATTTGTTCAACTCCACTTATAGCATCATATGCAATACAAAACCTAGCGACTTAAAAAATATATTTTCCTAAATTCCTTATCATCTATTTCCAATTGCATTTGTTCCATGGAATTATTAAGTTCAAGAATCTTTGATTTGATTTATTCAACTCCACGTATAGCATCACATGCAATAAAAAACCTAGTGACTTTAAAAATTCATTTTTCCTAAATTTCTTATCATGTATTTCCAATTGCATTTGTTCAATGGAATTCTTAAGTTCAAGAATCTTTGATTTCAATTGTTCAATTCCACTTATAGCATCATCTCTCACTTTTTTCAATGGTTGCGTGTAAATTCGTATCCAATACTTAAAACCTAGTGACTTTAAATTCATTTTTCTTAAATGTCTTATCATCTATTTCCAATTGTATTTATTCCATGTAATTCTTAAGAGTATGTGGAGGATTATCATGGAAAAAAATAGGCCCTTAAGTGGCAAAAAAATTAGAAAAATCATAGTTAGGCAACTTGACGTAAAAATTTGAATAAGTTATCTATATTATTTCAAAAATATGTAAGAGTAGAATATATAGAAAATTGAATGTAGTTTCTAAACTACTAGGTTTTTAAGAAAAAAAATCTATTTGGTGAAAATTTGAAATTTCAATCAGTAGTACTTAAATTTCAAGGAAAAAAATAAGTAGGTGTTTGTCTAACCACCCTAGAACCACAACAAAACGATAATATTTTTTTATAAGATTTTACATATAAGTAGAGGACTCATGTACAGATGTGATGCATATTTTTTGTAATTTTTTCCAAGTAAATAATTAATTAAAGTTTTTTTCTTACAACATTAAGAAAAATAAAAAACTCATATGTCTGACCACCTTAACTTGGTCAAAACTTCATGAAATTCAATTTTTCTTTTTTTAATCCTATAGTATGCGAAGTATATAATGTGACACATTTTTTGGATTCAAAAAATGTGATAATATTTGAAAGCTATAGATGTTTTTCAATCAACCTATTAATTAGGACTTTAGTCATAATTTGAATAGAAAATAAATAATAATTACTTATTAAATTCAAAGTAAAGCATAATTTATATTGGTAGAAAGCTGAAAATATCCTTTAAAAACCTATTTTGTTTCTTCAATTTTGGGTAAAAAAAAAGTCATTAGCCACATACCCATCATATTGCCAATTTTTGGCCCATCATGATCCTGCACATACCCTTAAGTTAAAGAATCTTTGATTTTATTTTTCAACTCAACTTATAGCATCATCTCTAACCTTTTTTACTTGCATGTAAATTCATATGCAATACTTGAAACCTAGTGACTTTAAATTTGTTTTCCCTAAATTCCATATCATCTATTTCCAATTATATTTGTTCCATCGAATTCTTAAGTTCAAGAATATTTGATTTTATTTGTTCAACTCCACTTATAGAATCATTTCTCACCTTTTTGATTGCATGTAAATTCATATGCAATACTTGAAACCTAGTGAATTTAAATTCATTCTGCCTAAATTCATTATTATCTATTTCCAATTGTATTTGTTCCATGGAATTCTTAAGTTCAAGAATATTTGATTTTATTTTTCCTTGACCCCACTTATAGCATTGAATCTATAACTTTCTTTTCTCAAGCATGCAAATTTATATATGCAATACAAAACATAGTGAATTTATAATATGTGTAACTCTAAATTTGATTGAACATATATAAGGAAAAAAAAAGGTATAAAAGATAAATAAATAAATTTATAATGTCACATGTAAGGGTATGTGTAGGATCACGATTGGACAAAAAGTGGCGATATGATGGGTATGTGCAGGGTATGTGGCTGATGACTTTTTTTAGCCCGAAATTGATGAAATGAAAAGGGTTTTTAAAGGAGATTCTAAAATTTCCACCAATATAAATTATGCTTTAATTGAATTTAATAAATAATTATTATTCATTTTCTATTTGAATTATGACTAAAGTCCTGATTGAAATAACATCTATGCTTTCAAATGGTATCACATTTTTTGAACTCAAAACATGTGTCACATTCTACACTTCACATGCTATAAGATTAAAAAATATGAATTTGATGAAGTTTTGACCAAGTTAAGGTGGTCAAACATACGATTTTTTATATTTTTAAAATGTTGTAATAAAAAATTCATAATTAATTATTTACTTGGAAAAAAATTACAAAAAATAATGCATCACATTGGGACATGAGTCCTCTACTTATATTTAAAATATTATAAAAAAAATTATCATTTTATTGCGGTTCTAGGGTGGTCAAACAAACACCTACTTCTTATTTTTTCCCTGAAATTTCATTACTACTACATTGAAATTTCAAATTTTCACCAAATAGTTTTTTTTTTTATTATTTTTTTTAAATAAACGTGTTATTTTATAAACTACATTCAATTTGCTATAGATTCTATTCTTCCATATTTTTGAAATAATATAGATAACTTATTCAAATTTTTACATCAAGTTGCCTAACTCTGATTTTTTTGAATTTTTCACCACTTAAGGGTTTGTTTTTTCCACAATGATCCTGCACATACCCATAAACCATAATGTATTTAATTTGTATATAATATGTCATGAAAAATAATGTGTAGTGTCACATATTGTACTTCCTTCTTGGAGATGGTACAATTTCACACTCTTCTTTGACCTATTCTAGTACCCTTGGTTTTATGTCCTTTAAATCATCATTAATAGGCCCCTAAGACCCTTTATTATGTATCTAAAGGCTTATTTCAACTGAAATCTTGACAAATTCCATAAATGCATTTAACATTCTAACCCACTGACATTCTCTCACCCCAAAAAATTAGAGTGGGACTAATACACCACCTTGGGAATATCATTCCCTGTAGGTGGGACCCATATGCCACCCTTGGTGTATTAGTCCCGTTTGAGGAAATTTTTTAGGGTTTTGAGCAGGAAATCATGGATTTCATTTCTAATTTTGTGAATGTAAGCATTTGAGATCTAATAAATGGTAAATTAGATGGAATTCCTATATAACTAAGGTTTCAAGTCATTATTTCACCTAAAAAGATCTAAGAGCAAGCACCTAAGAGCTAGAATCATTATTCTAAGACTTAGAGTTTTCAAGTGTTCAATTTCAAGAGAATGTTGTATGATCAAAAGAACATTCAAGGGTTGATTATCAAGCATTTTGGAGCATTAGTTCAATATTCAAGCATCATGTCAAGGTCTTCATGCATGATGTGTGATTGTGAGCTAGCATGTTAATGTAGCATTTTTGATCCATGTTCAAACATTCAAAGTCATATCAAGTTTCATGATGAAAATATACATCCCTTGAGAACAATTCATACAAGTTGCAGATCTACACTCCTAGGATTTAGCAAGGTTTAGTGAGTTGTTACATTAATTTTTTCACTCATCATTCCTTCATGTTATTTCAATTCATTTCAAAGTTTAACTACTCAAACAAGCTCTTATTGAGTCAAAACCCATCTACTAACAAAAGAACATTTTTCTCTTGCTCTTGATGTGTGTTTTACAGATTTATGTGAAAAGGACTCATTTTCCCAACTTGGCGTATTAGTCCCATGATATTTTCTAATCACCTTTCAGTAGATCCTAATCAACTATCAAATAATCCTAGATCCTACCCTGGAAACCATATAATGGTACTAAATTTCCCAACCTGGAATATTAGTCCTAGTACAATCTGAAATAGCAACTTCTAGGGTTTACTGACCTTGTTTTGGCCACTCCACTCCTCTAGGTACTTTTATATTTCATTATTTTTTTGCATAAGTGTTTTCATTTCTCCTTTGAAGCTTCATTTAATGGTGAACCCTCATACAATCACAATAGGAAACCACTAGCCATCCCTCAATTGAGTCACTTGGTTGATGGATCTAGGTTTCTATTGAACTAAAGTGTGAAATAGGTCCAAGTTCCATCTCCTAGAAGGTGGAACTCCAATTTCACCTATTTTCATTTTGGTGAACCTAGCCTTTGGACCCTTGAATTTCTGATCTAGGTTACATTATCTTTGCATTCTATTTGTATTAGTTGAATTGCATTGAGGGCTACTAATGTTTGCATTAGTGAAAAGTGCAAATAGGTTGCATTTTTGCATGTTTTCATCATTTAACTTCATTGAAAATAAAAAAAATTGATGGGTATATATTACATTATAATTACATATAGAGTCATTCTTCATTCATTGAGGATTAGATTTAGATTCAAATTGCATCTCATATTAGATCATTTTGTTCACTATTTCACATTTGCATATAAATCCAATTACACAAAAATCTATAAATGCAAACAATAAATTGAACAGACAATCTAGGAAGATGAAATCAACTTAGAATTTGTTGTTTCAGATTTGAAAACTCTAATTTGGACTCATTCACCCACTTGGGTGATTTAGTTCCTATATAGGTAATTTTTCTATCTTTCTAGGTATTTTGTGCTCTCTTTTTTTTACTATCTAAACCTTCCAAAAACCTTAATTGGGACTCATATGCTCACTGAGGTGTATTAGTCCCTGATCAAGTCTAAATTTGCATTTTACAGCATTAAAATCTTGTCATTTGTGCTTTTGGTTACCACATTAAGGTTATTGTTTCAATTTGAAAAATTACTGTCATTAGCAATCCTTACATAACTTGTTTTATTTCAAGTGCATTTATAAACAAAAAAATTAGAATGAAAACATATCATTTATCTTGTGTTCATTACAAAACTTATTTTAGTAGTGAAAATCATCCAATCTGTTAGGTAACTTTTTGCATCTCCAAGAATTTCATAAGTTGGATAGATTACTTTCACAAATGTTAGTATCTTTCTTTTCCAAATTTGTAAAGAAAAAATGCATTAGCGAGCACGTTATTCATGAAAATATCTTAGTGAAAGAAATTGATCTTGTTGACATATTCCATGCTATTTTTATATGGAGCCTAATCAAATTCAGAGGTTAAATTTTCCCTTTTATCGATATGGTTTTCCCCCAAATTATTTAATGGGGGTTAAGGTGTTAGGAGTTTTTTTTTTATCGTCCAACATAAAAAAAACTTAATTTGTAACCGACATAGGTCTTGATAAAATGGCTAAGGGTTAGGGATTTCATTGATATTGTATTGTAGCATTTGCAACAATATTGAGTTGCAAGGATTCCTAGTTGTAATTGGATTGATTTACTGGATAATAATTTTGGACTCTTTGTTCATTGATGTAGCTTGAGTTTGGGTAAACCACATTAAAATTTTCTCTCGTTGTTATTATTTTTGTTTATTTTTTATTCCTCTTTTTAATATTTATATGCATTTAATTGATATCTTATGCATGCAATTCCTAACACATGCTACAATATGTCCCATCATCCCCTCATCCCCTAATACCTCTCCTATTTGTGAGAATTTTTTGGTGAAAGAGAATGTAAGATTAGACAATCATGATAATCATAGTTATTCTTCTCCTGATACCTCTCTTATTACTGATGAAGATATCTTGGTGAAAGAAGATACAATCATTGACAATCATGAAATTGGTGCCTATCCCTCTCCTCCTCTCCTTTGGGAAGGTATTATGATACAAGAAGATGAGATCATTGACACTATTTTTCCTAGTCTCCATTGATCTCCTAGCACCTCCCCTAGTTGTGAGAATGATTTAGTGAAAAAAGATGAAATCGTGGACAATCATAACAATCAAATTTGGCCTTCTCCTAATATCTCTCCTATTTTTTATGAAGATATTTTTACACTAGAAGATCAAACCAATGAGAATTATGATAATCATATTTTTTCCTTTCTCCTAGGGAGAACATTATTGAACAAGAGAATGCCATCATTGATAAGCAAGAAAATACAACCATTTAAAACTCCCCTACTTGTGATGAAGTCACTTTAGAAGAACCAACCTTTGAATGCCATGAACATCTAGTTTGTAGCGTTCCTAAAAACTCTCCTACTAGGGAAGATAACATGGTGCAAGATAATGATAGAATTGGTGCATTCCTTTCAAACAATACTAATGTGGCTTTAGTTGATGAAAATTATGAGGTAACCTTAGATTCTCCTTTGTTAAAATATCATCACAATAAGGATGAATTCTTTGAAATTATGCACATTAGATATCCCTTCAAGCAATCTCCTATGCCAGTTCTTATCCTTTATCCACCCTCAAAACAACAACATGTTCAAAATAAACCTATGCTTACCTTAGAACCAACTAAAAGAAAAATTGATAATGAAAATATTTCATATCAACAAAATTACAACACCATTTCTCATACATATAACACTAGAAATAATCCACAACCAAGAAAAATAACTCCAACATCCTTCCCATTACCTCAACCTTTCTTGCCTAGTGCCCCTCATTTTCCTTTACATAATCAAAAGGAGCATGATCATGTTGAACAACTTAAGAATACTCTTGCTAAGATATCCTAATTGGATCTTGAGCAAGCCTCACCTAGTTATCATAACATGCTTCAAAGTGATTTGCAAAAAGTTCCTCCTAATGTGCAACCAAATGACATAGCAACCATGATTACAAGAATAAATGTGGATATTGTTTTCCACCAAAGTGAGCTACCTCTTTTGGAAGTACGAAATAAAAATGAAGCTTTCATGATAATAGTATCTTCAATACGACATGGATAAAGTGAAAGCTTTTCAAAAATGGCCCATCTCTTAATGTGTGTAGTATAACCTTTTTGGATAAAATTGGAATAGATAAATAAAGAATTGAACCAAATTCCTTATTGATTCAAGTATTTAACAATGTAGGGAAATAATCGCTTGGTGTGATCATTTTTCCTATTACACTTGGAAAAGCTACATTGAAAACTGCTTTCCATGTTATGCCTCATGATCATTCATACAATATCATTTTAGGAAGACCATGGATTCATGAGATGCATGTGGTGCCTTAAAATCTTCATTGTATAATAAAATATGTCTACAACAACAAAGTGTATACAATCAAAGTTGATCTTGAGCCTTACAGTGTTTTACAACTCGCAAAATACAAGGAAAATCCTTTAAAAACATTGACACCAACTACACAAAGGAAACCCATAAAAGAGAAAGAAAAGCATATTGAGGAAGTCACAAAGTTATTGAAAGATGATTGGGGTTCCTTAGATATCACACCTACATTCATGGAAGAATACAAGGCCACAACAAACAAGTCTAAAAAGGGAAAAGAAAAAGTGATAATGTCAACTCAAAATTTGAAAGCATCCACCTCAACCACTTTAGAAGAAAAGAAAAATTACACAACAAAATTAATGAAGTTGATTATGAGAAACCAGCAAATCCAAAAGAATTTGAAAATATTTATGGAAGAGGATATGAACATTTAAAACAACTTGGGTATAGTGGAAAAGGATGTGGTGCTAGAGAACAAGGTATATATATCCCTATAGAGCCTAACATGCAAGAAAAAACTAATGGTCTTCGTTATTTCCCCTTGAAAGAAAGAAACAACCCTTCACTCAATATAAAAAATCTTACAAAATATTTTTCTGAACCAACTTTAACATTACTAGATCTTGAATTGTTAGGAACTAGTGGTTTTGATTATTATACTTTGAAAGAAATAAAAGAATCAAAGAAATCTTCACTTAATATCAATTTCATCATGCAAAACACTAATGATTGGAGTTCATTAGATTTTACACCTTCCTCTAAAGAGGAGTACAAAATCTCACCATCTAAAGAGTCTTGTGTAGGTATGACACCTTGTACCAAGCAAAAGATATATTTTTCACAAAATAAAGGAAGATCTTCTACTATTGATCAAGAAAGTATCTTGTTGAGACTCCTCCAAGATTTTTTGATATCCCTCCCTCCAAGAAATCTAAAGAAATTTTACTACAAGAGTTCATTTTGTGCATATCATAGAGTTCATGGTCATTGTTCTAATAAATGTATGACTTTGATTAATGAAATTTAACATCTTAAGGATTGTGGTGCTCTTCCTTTTGTTGGAGAACCTACTTCCTCTAATTAACACTAATTTCCATCAATCATTTTGGCTCATCCTTGTCTTTCACTAAGTGGGGGTAAGGGGTTAGGTAGCCTTGTCCTTGTATGGCACTTTTCATTGTCTCTTTTGGCTAGCTGACCACCTTCCACATATATATTAGAGTAAGCTTGGGATGTGGATGACATATGTTAAGTTGGATAGCAGGTGACATAATTTTTACCTATGTTTAGCATTTCATTTTGGAGGCAACCCCCTATTCATGATTTTGTTTCATTTAGGAACATATGACTTCGCATAGGGCTTTCTGAATAGGCTCTCATTTCTTCTACTTTAAATCAATTTCTCACAAAAAATGATGCTATAAACCACTTTAAAATGGGGGCATACATAGACACTCATGTTTCATTGTGTGATTTTATTTATTCTTGTGATATATCCTTTTCTTAGTGATGTCATTGGGTTTTAATTCCTTTGAGAGCATTATATTTCTTTGACTTTTCCTCTCTTGGGGACATTAGGCATGATGTTCCCTAAGAAGATACCTTAAAAAAACTAAGAAAAATCCATTGAAAAATAGTCAACCCATTGCATGCATAAATGTTCATAAGTGCTTAACGCAGAATGTTAGGCCTTGTGAAGCTTGAACTTTCATTTTGTAGTGCCCTATTGAAGTTATCAGAGGGATATCTTTGGTATGGTTAGTATGATGAGAAGCCTAAATAAGGACATGACTTTCTCATTGTATGGTGAGAAGCTAATATAGAGGCATGACTTTCTCACTAAGCCACCCTTTTTGGATACTCACCTAGTGGAAGCCTAAAGTTTTGTTGCCTTAGAGTGAGAGTATGTTTTGGAAAAATAGCTAAGAATTGATCCACATCAAGTTGGAAAAACAGTCGAGGCTTGATTCATCCCCCATTTTTTATTTTTTTATTTTTTTATTTATTTTATTCTTTGAAATTGCATTTTTGTGCATCGTGTTTTGCTGCTACATATCATGCACTTTGAGTGTGTTCTTGTGTGTTTATATTGGTTTAACATAGAATCTAGCATCTTGGGGGCTTGATCACCCTCCTTGATCTTTTTTGTACTATACCATCCACATTGGTACAATTGAACCCCTCCTGATGCATATTTTTCTACTTTATTGTGAGTTTGATGCAAGGTCATCCTCTCACTAAAGTGAAGGCTAAATGTGGTTTTGGAAATTGTACTCCCTTCTTGGAGATAGTACAATTGCAAACTCTTCTTGGACGTATTTTAGTACCCTTGCATTTACTTTAAATCATCATTAATAGGACCATAAGACCCTTTAAAATTATGTATCTCAAGGCTTATTTGAACTAAAATCCTAGAAAATTCAATAAATGCACTTAATATTCTAACCCCCTTCACATTCTCTCACCTTGAAAAACTTAGGTTGGGACTAGTATGCCACCTTGGGTGTATTATTCCTCCTAGGTGGGACCCATATTCCACCCTTGGCGTATTAGTCCAATTTGGGATACTTTTAGGGTTTTGAGTAGGAAATGAGGGTTTTCAATTTAAATTTTCTATATGTCAGCATTTGGGATCCAATAAATGCTAAATTAGATGGAATTCCTATATAACTAAGGTTTCAAGTCATTATTTCACCTAAGAAGATCTAAGAGCAAGCACCTAAGAGCTAGAATCATTATTCCAAGACTTAGAGGTTTCAAGTGTTCAATTCCAAGAGTAGGGCTTATGATCAAGAGAGCATTCAAGGGTTCATTATCAAGTATTTTGGAGCATTGATTCAAGATTCAAGCATCATGTCAAGGTCTTCATGCATGATGTGTGATTGTGAGCTAAAATGTTGATGTAGCATTTTTTATCCACATTCAA
The DNA here is from genome assembly GCA_007258455.2 of Sequoia sempervirens. Classification (NCBI taxonomy): domain Eukaryota; kingdom Viridiplantae; phylum Streptophyta; class Pinopsida; order Cupressales; family Cupressaceae; genus Sequoia; species Sequoia sempervirens. The sequence goes on from VDFB02193867.1 coordinate 639,445,090, forward strand.
TCATTCAAAGTGATATCAAGTTTCATGATCAAGATCTACATCCATTAAGGCCAATTCATACAAGTTGTAGATCTACACTCCTAGGATTTAACAAGGTTCAAGGTGAGTTGTTACATTCATTTGTTCATTCATCATTACTTCATGTTATTTCAATTCATTTCAATGTTTAATTACATAAATGGGGTCTGACTGAGGTAGAGCCCCACATACTAACAAAACATCTCTCTCTCTCTATCTCTCTCTCTCTCTTTCTCTCTCTCTCTCTATGTGTGTGTTTTATAGATTTATGTGAACAAGATTCAATCCCCCAACCTAATGTATTAGTCCCATGATAGCTTCCAACCACCATTCAACAAATATTGATCAACTCTCAAAGAATCCTAGATCCTACCTTGAAAACCCTAGAGTGGGAATTAATCATCCAACCTAGAGTATTAGTCCTGATACAATTAGAAATAGCAATTTCCAGGGTTTACGTACCTTGTTTTGGCCTCTCCACTGCTCCAAGTACTTTTGTATGTTATTCTTTTTGTCAATCTGATTTCATGCTTTCAAGTTTCTAGGGTTTGTGCATAAGTGTTTGCATTTCTCCTTTGAAGCTTCATTTCATGGTGAACCCCCATCTAATCACAATAGGACACCACTAACCATCCCTCAATTAATTCACTTGGTTAAGGGATCTAGGTTTCCTAATTAACTAAAGCATGAAATAGGTCCAAGTTCCGTCTACCAAAAGGTGGAACTCCTATTTCCCCTATATTCACCATGTAATGTGATGTATGTATGTATACCATAATGTGAAATGTATGTAATTTGATGTAAATCATAACAAGTGAGTATGTGTAGGATCATGATGGGCCAAAAAATGGCAATATGATGGGTATGTGGTCGACAACTATTTTTTTACCCAAAATTGATGAAACAAAAAGGGTTTTTAAAAGAGATTCTCAGCTTTCCACTTATATAAATTATTCTTTATTTTGAATTTAATAAGTAATTATTATTTCTTTTCTATTCAAATTATAAATAAAGTCCCAATTGATAAGCTGATTGAAAAAAATCTATAGCTTTCAAAGAGTATCACATTTTTTGAATCCAAAACATGCATCACATTCTGTGCTTTGCATACTATAGGATTAAAAAATAAAAATTGAATTTCATGAAGTTTTGACCAAGTTAAGGTGGCTAGACATATGATTTTTTTATATTTTTTAAAAAACTGTAATAAAATATTCATAATTAATTATTTACTTAGAAAAAAATTACAAAAAAATATGCATCACATTGGGGCATGAGTCCTCTACTTATATGTAAAATATTATAAAAAAATATTATCATTTTATTGTGGTTAGGGTGGTCAGACAAACACCTACTTCTTATTTTTCCATGAAATTTACCACTACATTGAAATTTTAAATTTTTTGCCAAATAGATTTTTTAAAAAACCTAGTAGTTTAGAAACTACATTCAAATTGCTACAAATTCTATTCTTACATATTTTTGAAATAATATAGATAACTTATTCAAATTTTTACGTCAATTTTCCTAACTCTAATTTTTTTGAATTTTTTGCCACTTAAGGGCATGTTTTTTCCATGATGATCCTGCACATACCCAAGTGTTCAAACCATAATAATGTGTACATGCATATAACATGACATGAGAAATAATAATGTCAAATGTATATGGTCCAAATCATAATAAGAGTTCAAACCATAATATTTTATAGTTCATGATGTCAAAAAACATAATGTAAAATGTATATATAATGTGACATGTAAACCAACTCAAATGGAAGGATATCGAGTATGGATGGATGAATATGATCCCTACCTTGATCACTCTCTCAATGCATGTCCTGATTTAGGCTATCTCGATCCCTCTCCTGATCCAAGTTGTCCCAATCCCTATCCTAATCGAACCTATATTGATCCCTATCCCATGCCCTATCCCAAGCCCTACACAAGTTCAAGTACATGTAATTTAATTTAATAGACATATGTATATATGTGAAATTATCTAAAACTTACAATGTACAAGTTCAATGTGTTCAAATATCGATCAAGTAATTTAAATTTTTATTATTTTAATATACCTTGGTTGTATAATGCATGGGATCATCATCATGCTCCAAATCTCCAAACTCTTAAGAAATCACCATATTGCTAGAAATTTGTAAATACATAATTTAAATTAATGGTTAGAACTACTTGAAAATAAATTTTATTTAATATATATGTACATGTAAATTTTTACACCGCAATTTATATATAAATTATTCAAGTACTTGTCATACATCATTGAGGGATCTACCAATCCCACTAATATCAAAAGAATTCATAGATACCTTGGGAACATTTGTAGTTGGTATAGTATCAGTGCCAAAAGGAAGTGCACTATATGTGCCATGAACAAGATTAGGTGGCATAGTAACCTTGACATGATCTAGAACATGCTGAGAACATGGAAAAGCTACAAGATCAATAGAAACATGTTGCACATATGAGCCTATGGATGGTGTGGAATATCTTGTAAAGCTTCCACCCTCTGGCTCATATGTGTAGTAGGATGTTAGTGTCTAATAAGGGTTGGTGTACGATCAAGAGGGATCCCATGCTTCTCACTGATGAACTGGGAACTTGCTAGTAGATCAATAAGGGAGACCGCACACACATTGCACATAGTTATGTCACTCATATGGAAAAAATATCATGGTGATGGTAGATTAGCATGAATAAATGGATCATAAGAAGTAGATGTAGCCTCAGTGGTAGGTAGGTTAATTTGTGGCTATAATAAGTATCTACTAATGTGATCAGATGAAATCTATTTGATTTGTGTGGCAATGGTGGCAATACTATCAAAAATCAAAGATCTGGCGGAGCATGTTTTTCTATCCCCTATTGCTACTAATTCCAAATTTTTTGGAAGAACCAAAAGGTTTGGACCAACTAATGCCCTCTTGTTCATGGGTGGTGGAAAATTTGGATGTCTATACTTAGGTTTGTCATAAAACCTTGCTCTATTATGTCTAGCATGCTCAGGAAAAGATGTGTAGTCCACATCTATCTATAAATGAAACTCTTTGTATAATTGTTTGTAAAAATAAAGTAGAAGATCATCATTATGAGGCCATCTATGATGAGTTTCCAACCATCTAGGATATATGAATGGAGCAACAAGCTCATCTATACACCTAGCAATTGTATATCCTCTAACTCTAACTTTTACCTTATAAAAAGGGAACATGTTATGCACATTATCTTGTGAAACTAACTTACTAACAAGTATCCATTTGTCTATGCTAGTAACACTCCTAGCAAGAGATAAATAAAATTGCTCAATGCTAAGATCATGAGAAAGATTTTATGATCAAATGGTCCCAATCACATGCAAAATACCATCTATAATATTGACTAATATGTCTCTATTGGCCAAATAAAGGGATTTATGAATGGTTTGATCTAAATATCTCAATGTTGAAACATAGATTTTTGGGACCCTATGGACTTCTCTTGCACTTTAGGGTTTTTCATCTAAAAGGAGAGAGATAGGGCCAAAAATGTTTATGATTCACTCAAATTAGGATGTGTGTGATGTTATAATAGTTAAATGAAGTGATCTAAGTGTATCTAATTGATAATATTGATTGATTAAGCAAGAAAAACCTAAGAAATAAGACTTGTTTGAAAACATATTGTGTTATGCAAGAATGAACTAGAAACTTAAGCAAATGATAACAAAAATTGATGAGACTGAACATGGTGCACCTAGAGGTAGATTGATGTTACTATAAGGTTCAGGAATGTCCCTGAAATCATTGTTAATGGCTACTGGGATTCATTCACCATAGATGGTGAATCAGTCTTGCTTTTGGTAAAAACTTTCATAAACAGGTTTATGAATGTTGAGAGTTGAATTCTAAGAAAATCAATTTTCATGCCTATAGGTGGGACTAATTCACCATGCATGGTGAATTAGTCCTCTTGTAGGAATCTACAAAGTCAGGACTTGATTCTATAGGTATAGATCTTCACTTCTATCTTCTATAGGTGTTCGCTTCAGAAATTATTGGATTTAGGTCTAAAAATGACTTCTTGTTGATTTTTTGACTTGAATGATGAAGAGATGACTTGAATGAATTTTATCTCCAATGATTTCCAAGCTTCCAAGAGTCCTAAATCTTCAAAAAAACTAGACAAAAGATAGATTTGTTGAATGTTAGGGCATGGGGGTTTTCCTTAATCAAACCCTTTTTAGGTAATTAAACCAAAGTGATGAAATGAAGTAATGAAACATGAAACAATGGAGATTTTTACCTTTCCATGATGACTTATCTTGAAATTATATAGAAATACATGAAGATTTGGCCCTTGAATGCTTTAGAAAGCTAACTTGATGACTTCTAATGAAGAAACCTTAACTTGCTTGACTTCGATGACAATATAGATGATGAATTAAATATGAAAGATATAATAATGAGATAAGATATGTAAAATAAGGATAAAAAAACTTATTTATAGAAAATTATGCCTTAGTACCCTATAATACCTCTTCATAGGCTGACATGTAGTGAAAATAAACTTTAAATTTCACTTTTTCTTGCTCAAAGGTCCAAATGGGGGGTAGATAGGACTCATTCAGCACACATGGGGAATGGGTCCCATCTAGATGGGACTGATTCACCATGTATGGTGAATGGGTCCCACATGCCAATTTGACAACTAAGAGGCTGAGGGATAAGGAAATAAGGTTTAAATTGCTGCTTTGTCAAGAATTTAATCAATTAAAGCCTCATGATGCACAATATGAGATCCCATTTAGGTCTATTATTGATGATATGAATGTCAAATAGGGCTTGGCACACATAAATCAATGTGAAAGTGTAATTAAATACACTTTACAACACTAGAATGAGGTCCACATAGCCTAGGAAGGTACAAGAACCAATGTGAACTTGTAAGGCACATTACAACACTATTTTATCATTAAGTTAAAGTTATACACCTTCTATATTGATATGAATATGTATTTAAATATGTTTTATAATTTTGAATTGGGGAGAAATGGGTTCATTAGGTCTAGAAAAGTGTGAAAGTCATTTACAAGAATCTACAACACCTTTAAAAGATGTTAAAAGCATTTTATTTAGTTTAAAAAGGTTCAAGACTTAGTGTGGATGCATAAAATGCTTCACAACACTAGATTAATACCTCATTAAGTCCATTTTATCATGAATTGATCCCATGTCAAGCAAAGGGTCCTTTTTTCTATGGCACAAATGCATTTTCTAATCTCCTAGTACTCTCCTCGTATAATTTTTTTCTATTCTGAGCATTATGCTCAGACTGAGGATAATGGTGAGATGCTTGATCATCAACCATATATATGTATATAAATAAAGAAATCTGCATATCATTAAAAAAAATATTTAAATTACAAAATTATCAAGTTTCAAAACTAAAACATTTTTAAATTACAAATTTATCAAGTTTTAAAACTAAAACATTTTTTAAATTTCTATCTAATGGGATAAAAAGTTATCTCTATGAAATAGAACCTTCTAGATGGTGCAGGAGCACCTGGCAAAGTTGGAGCACTTGGCAAGGTTTATGTTCTTTTTTGAAGTTTTTGGTTAAAGTTTAATTTTGTTGTGTAAGGTATTTTGGACCATCTTATTGGTGGTTGAGGAACTTTCCTCCTTAGGTTAGAAGTGGTGAAGTTGAATAAGTTTTGGAAGCATATGTTTTGGTTGTTTTCCAAATAATAGACCAAGGTTGAAAAACACACTGTGTTTTACAACACTCAACGTTTGGTCGTCCTTGAGCTCAAAAAAGGAAACCTAACTATTTCAAAGCATATTTAAAGATCACTCTCAACCTGTTTGAGGGTTGGAAGCATTAGGAACATTTGAAGTTATATGCAGATAATAAAAAGATAATGATTTTTGTGTGAAAAGTTTTATTTTTCTGTTCTTGCTTGTGTGATAGCTGCTAAATGAATTGAAAGAGGAATTTTGTAGGGTTGATAGCATGTAGTGAAGCATCTGGAAGTTCTTTTTTTGACACATTAGATAGTTTTCTTATCGCTTTCATCTATTTTGTAAATTGTGTGTTTTCTTTCTTGCTGTTTTGACTGGTAAATCTGGTAAAAATGGAGGTTTAGTCTGTTTCCTCACAGTACCAAGAAGTATGAACTTGTTGGAAACAAGACTAAACTCCATGTGTGTACATAGTGTAGTGGTAGGAGTCAATAGGGAATCAAAAAGCATGCTAAAAATCTTTCCCTAGGAGAGTTGGTAAATACCTGGTTTGGGAAAGACAGTGAAATGTCAGTTCTAACATGGCAGGGGTGATCTTCTATATTGCAAAGTGTGCAGTGGTTGTAGGAGCCTTCATAAAGGTTTGCAAGAGGGCAGAGTTCTTGTTTGATCTTTTGGAGGTTGGGAAAAGAAAACAGACCAAGAAAATGGTCTAGAAAACCCTAGTTTTTGGAGAAATCTATGTTGTGCCTGTGTACAGACAGAGAGGGTCCAAAACCTTAAAAATTTGTTAGAGCTTGGAAATTGAGCCAAGGTGTCAGAAGGGGTTTTTTCCTAACTAGTTGAAGGAAAGGAGTATTAACCTATTTTCTTGGATGAGGAGGCCTAAAAGGGGCTCAAGCCTAGTAGCCCTTCCCAAACCCTAGACTAGGGTTTTGAGATAGCGATGGATAACTGTTAAATGGAGGTTGATCAGGAACCTTTGTAAGATGGTTTTTGAAGCCATGGAATCTTTACACACCCCTGCATCAAATTGGGAAGCGTTTGGAGTACCAACTAGTCTTTAGGGAGAATAAGGGCTAGTGAGTGAAAAAGAGGAAGAGCACCAAGATTTGGTTGGTTGAGGCATTGTAAATGATAGCAGGGTTGGTAGAAGAACTGGGGGTGCCTAAATAGCATAGGACCTACAGGTTGAGAGGTGGAGAGAGTGACACCAAGGGGTTATCAAGGTGAGACCCGGAGCATTGAGTCAGTGGTTGATTCAATCCAACCCTGTCCCTATCACTAGAACTTAGAACAACATAAGAAGTGACAATTCCAAAGAGACAATGATAGAAAAGTACATGAGGGTGAAATATAGATAATATTAAGGAAGGTTATGACCAACCCATATGATTCTCTAATGACCAAAACAAATTCCTATTACAATATGAGTAGGTATATATGTATATGTGTGTGCGTATATGTGTATGTATGTATGCATTTGTATGTATACATTTGTGTATACATGTATTTAGTATGCATGTATACATATTTGCATGCATGCATGTATGTATGTATGTATACATACATACGTACATACATACATATATGTATACATGTACATATACATACATACATACATCCATACATACGTACACACACACACACACACACATATATATATATATATGAAAATTTGTTTTTAAGATAAGGTGCCATCTTCTTATGTGATTTATTAGAAAATCATAATGAATCTCACTATCCTATACACATAGGTAAATATTTTACAAGTTTAAGATGAAGATTATTGATGGTATTGGAAAAGAAGTAGATGTGGCAATTAATGTACCCAATGCGAATGGATAAGCTAATGGGGACAACTCACATATCAACCTACATTTATCATTAGGAAAATTGTTACAAAATTTAGTGACAATGTTTTCCCATTCAATCAATTTTTGTTTTATGTGTAAGTATATTAATCTAAGTACATAGATGTTGAAAATTGTGAAAATCGGTTTCATCTTTGAGAGGTTTAGAAGGCTTTAATATCTTTCATGTGCTCAGTAAAAATTGGTATTAGATGGTTCATCAAATGATTCAAGAGCAATAATCTAGTTCTCATTCTTATCAAAGGACGGTGAGGAAAAACTTAAAGAAGGAACTCATTGAAAAATTCAAAGGGGAGACACATTGTTCACGGTATAATGATGAGATGAGACTATCGAAAGATCATGCAAAATATAGTCCTTGTGATCAAAAGTGCAGGGGTTGTAGACCTATTTATGGTGTTTCTATGGTAGTACCTAGTAGCATTGGGTGTTGGTGCTAATCACAAAATCTATAAGAGACAAGGGAAGGTACCTTTTCTTAATGCCCAAAGGTATTAAAAGTATTAAATTATGTGAAGCTTCAAGTGATAGAATTATTTGTCAAGCACTATATGGAGGCTTATTGAAGGGGAATGATAGTGATAAAGATGTATTTATGCAATGACAAAGGTTTTTGTTTTCTTGTCAAGAAAGAATATCAAAGAATATAATGCTATATTCATTTCCCAAAACAAATGTACACTTGTAGAAGCTTTGAAAAGGACAGATCTGAAACTAGTATAAGAGAAATTCATACATTTTAGAAGGGGAAATATCAAATTACAAATGATAGTGCATGGTAAAGTTGCTAATGGCAATGCAAAATAGGTCTTGAAAAGAGATGTATTTAGGCCTAGATAGTTTTATGTTGTCATCTATGTAGTGTTTAAAAAGTAGGCATGATATCTTGTTTAAAAATTAATGGCAGATAATGGAGCAATACCCTCATTGTTTATATGTGATAGTTTACAAAGAAAAAATCATGGTGATGCTTTTCCAACATATTGTAGTTCTGTGAGGGTTTCATGTAACAATAAGTAATAAATAATCTCATTGCAATTCAAGGGTTTATTGAAACTGTAAATAATGTAACAACATACATTGTCTATTCACTATTCATTACCAAACATGAATATCTCATATTTATTCAAAGTATTCAATGTAACAATAATATAAGATATCCACAATTCATTGCCAAAAATGAAATTTGCACTTCCATTCACAATTTATTGGAAAAAATGAAATTTACACATTTCCATTCTAACTTCAATAGATTTGATTCATAAAAAATGTAAAAAAATCATATGGCCACACTATTGTGTGCCTCTAATATCACCACAACTATCAAAAAAACCTTGTAGCTCTAACAAACTTGAGAAAAACTACAAACTTCAATGCATTGTGACCTGATGAGACCACAGACAAAAAATGCCAAATAAGAGGAGGAGAAATGCAATGAAACATGATGTTTATTTGAGTTTTATCAATGCTGAAACCCTAGCTCAATCAACCTTGTCTTGCCCTCAACACTTTTTCCTGAACATGCAAAAATGGGGTAGGCCCCCTTTTTTTTAATTTTATAGTACTTAGTTCTACGTGAAAAGTATTTGGTTGGAATTGTTTTGACCAAAACCCTACCAGTCGAATATGTATCACCATGTTGGTGCCATGCCATTGCCACATTGTTTTAGTTGAAAACCTTTTGGTTGAAATCTTTCTAACCAAAAATAGTATGCTCGAAACCATTTAGTTGATTGAAAGTATGACACAACTTTGTGCTTTTACCCAATTATAAATATTTTAAAAGTTTTGATTATGTTTGTAGTGAATCAAGCCCATGTGGTTGTAGCATTGTAATTTCAAAATCTATAATTTTATTTTCTAGAAGAAATCAAAAGTGGGTTGTTTTCCTTCTTACATTTTCTATATTAATACAAGTTGTTGCCTTATGTGTGGGTACTAAGTGGAGTATCCCTTCATCATTAACTAATGTTTAGTTCCCACATTGTAATTATCATGTTAGGAAAAATAATATTGTCTAAAATCTTAGTCGAAAAGTGCATACATTTAAACATTCTTTTTAAGTCTTACTTTCTTATAAATATTTTGAATTAAATAACTATTTTATTATTTATTCGTAAACATATATTTTCCCATAGAATGGTCAGATTAATTAACTTTAAAAACATAATTTTTCATAATAAGATTTATTACATCATATCATTTAGAAAGAAATAACACATGATAATCAAATATTTAACATAATTGCCATCTTTTATATATCAATGTCTAGAATTTTAATCTAAAATGCTAAGCATTTGG
>VDFB02193867.1:639455125-639482796 GCA_007258455.2 Sequoia sempervirens
CTAATGACCTCATGAACTAGTTATGTAAATGTTGTGATCTATGTTAATCTTATTTTACAAGTCAATACATTAGTAGCTTTTTAAATGTGGTATATTAAGAATATTTATTGAGGAAACAAATTTTAATAGATTTTGTAGGTTATTAACTATATAATTTTGTTCAATGATATTCTATTATAATTTTTTCTTAAAAAACTATTGGGTGCAATAAGTTTATTAATAGGGACACAACCAACAATATATAGTTAGGAGTGTATATTTTCACAATATAGCCTAGATTTGTGTCTAGTGAGAATCCAATGGTAAACCTAAGTAGAGGGACCAACTATTTGTAGTCAAGACAACATGGCCAATCAATTTGTAGGATAAATATGGTAAGATTGAACTTGAGGATAATGTACATTGATTCAATGGGCCTATTGTATACAAAAATTTCAAGTGGTAGGAAGAAATTAAAATTGTTAATCAACCTCGAGGCTTCAATAGAGTTATATAGATGCCATGAGATTGAAAGAAAATATCTATGGTAATTATTGGTGAAGGTAAACAATAGTAATCTAGGTGGTATTAGTAGTCAAATGATGCTCATCCTTATTGAATTGGGATTATCATTATCTTATTTAAAAGTAAAATAGTATAGGATTGTTATATTGAGGTATTCAATTGTATAAGAAAAATGGATTAAAAAAAATAAAAAATATGCACTTACCAAGGTTGTGAAGTGTCTATTCCTCAAACTCTTGCAAAATATTAAATAAGAACTTGCCAAGATTAACTACACTCCTTCGCTGTCACTATTATGTGATCTTTTATTAATTCAAATTGATTTGTGTGGCTAGATAGAATGCCATTTTTGTATGTAGCTATTAGATAGTATGTTTTGTAGTAAGAGTGGATTATACTATAAAATATTGAACTCCTTGCTCCATGCGTAAATCGATTCAACACTTGCTCTAAACTTTTACAATATCATTTTAATATATTTTTATATCTATTAAAATTTTCTTTGTTTGGTTATGGTTACTATCATAAGTAATATCACATAAAATATTTTTTCTTTTATAATACACTATATATGTAATGGCCTAAAGTTACTCAAAATAATGTATGAGATGGTATTTTTATTCTAGGAATTAACATACTAAAGTACTAGCATAGTTATACTACTATTTTTAATTGAATAAAGAGTGGCATGAGTGGAGTGTGGAGTGGGAAGAAACGAAGGGGCGCCTTTTTGAAAATTTGTGAAGGAACTAGAAAAGACAATCTTGATCTTGATGGCTTTAGGTGTTCTTGGTCATTCTTTGCTTGGATTGTGCAACCTATGGGGTTGGTTCAGTGTGCTAAGAGATTGGTGTGGATGCGTGCAAGGGTACTGGATTTGATTGGGCTGAGGAATGGGAGTTTGTATCTCTTTGATGTTTCTCCTATGTGTGTCCCAGATCTGTGTGCTTTTATGAATGCCTATCCATTTCTTGTTGTAGGTTTGGGCATTGTTGAAGCTATGTTTTCTATTGTGGATGGATCTAGTTTGGAATTTTTTGGGCCACATTTTGTGTCAAGCGACTCTTCCCTTGGTCGATGTGGGCCTCTAGAGAGATCTCTCTTGCATGCTACTTCCAGTTCCCATGGCTTCCTTGATGGGAGGGATTGTTATGGATTGCTTGCTCTGGCTTTTGTGTATTTTGTTGTGAGCTTGGTTGTTGAGGGATTTTTACAAATGGATATTCTTCTCACTGCCTCAGGCTTGCCTTTTTCTTTTGGTGGTAGGATTTATTTTCTTGTAGCATGTCTTCTCAACTTTTGGTCAACGTTGTGGGTCTTGTGTGTTAGATAAAAGCACCCAGGAGCAATTGCAAGCCAAAAAAACCTTCACGAATGAGAGAAGCAATAGAAGAAGCTATTTCACTGGGAATGAAAATAAAATGAATTAAGATGTGATGATTAAAACACATAATGCACAACCTTTTTAAAGACGTGAAATATATGATGGGTGAGAAAAACTATCGATATGGGAAAAAACTGTCCAACTAATTTACCCTATGTTAAACTTAACACACTAACACCCCCCCTTAAGTGCAAACTTGGGGAGAATTATTATCCAAAATGAAGATGCAATATGGCTCTCAGCTACACAACCATGTTAGGTACCCATTTACAATGCAAAAAGAAATCTCTAACAACCAGAGAAAAGGAGAAAAACCCTATGGGAAAAAACCCCTCTCCAGAAAAGAGAACAAAAAATGATGCATGGAGGACTCACTAGTACCCCACAAGGACTACATACATCATGTATACATAATCAATGATCCCTCTATAAGAAGGGAAAAAAGAGATATTATATCCCCCCATAATGAAGAAGCTCCAATGTGGATGAAATATGCCTAAAAACAAAAGATGATCCAATTCCTACAAGCAAATCCTCTCCGCTTAGGAAGAAACAAGTTCACCAAATGATGAAGTCACTCCATGTCCAACTTAAAAGAGGAAGGAAGTCTCCAAATAGAAATCTTGAAAGAATGAGGAGAAGTCTCCAAGCATGAATAATCCACCACATAATCATGATGAAAAAACCAAGAAATTGACAAATCAAGTGAAAGTGAAGGCTTATCAATGTCAATCTCCAAAGATGATCTAGATGTATCAACAACCATGTTGAAACTGTCATCAAAGAGGGGAGAAATCCCCTCAACTATGTCTCCAAAATCTACAAGATGAGAATCCACTAACAAATCTAAGATTCCTATCAAATACTCATCTAATAAAGAAATATTTGAAAACCTATGGCCAACCCACTGAAGAGAAGAAATCAAATCTAAAGAAGCAGGAGGTGAAGGAGGAGGAATATCAACACTAGTCTCAAGAAAACCAGATGTTGTGACAACAGTGTAGATATTGTCATCAAAGAGAAGGGATATACCCTCAAATACATCACCCAAATAAGAAATGTGAGATTCACAAAACAACTCCGGAAGACCTATCAATTGACTATCCCACAAAGAATGATAAAAAACATCTTGTTGTGTTGAAGAAAAAACCTCTAAAGCAACATGAGATGAATCAACATAGGTATGAAGAACTCCAAAGTTCAAATAACAAATCTCTCCCTAGGACTTGCTATCAACACTAGTAAGAGGGTTGTGAGGCTCATAATCATCATCATCAACAAAATGCGAAAAGACATAGAGACGAGACTCATGATCAACTTTACCAACAAAAATGACTTTTCCAGCATCAACCTCTCTGATGAAATCTAAATATATAGCAAACTCTATAGTCTTAGGTACCTCACCATGAGTAATATGATAGATGGACAATACATTTGTGTGTAATTCAGGAATACATAGTACATCTCTGAAACAACCATCACCAATCTCAACATTTCCTATCTACGCAACATCTAAAAGCTTACTATCTCCCAATAAAATTTTAGAAGTGTTAGTAGGATAAGACCCAAAAAAGGATAGGGAGTAAAACCCATGTGGTGAGATGCTCCTGAATCCAAAAACCATTTATCACGAACATAATGAGTCGTGGAAGTTACCAATGCATGTCCTTTACCCATGTAGAGTTTATCTTCTTTACCACTTGAAAATCCAACATTCCCTAATTGTGTAGGTTTGGATGATCATGCAGATGGAGAGGCTGTAGAAGAAGGAGTCATCAATGAGGGCAGTGTAATATTGTTTTTTTGAAGAAGATGTGAAAGCTCATCAATCTTCTTTGTATAACAATGGTGTTCATCATGCCCTTTCTTCTTGTAATGCACACAACTAAACTTCACCTTCTTAGGCTTATTCTCTTTTGAAGAGGTGGAGGACTCATGCGTAGGATCCTTAACTTTCTCATTAGTCTTAGAATCCTTATTTTGTTTCTTATTCTTTCCACTTGAAGATTGATCCATCAAGGCATGACTCTTAGGAAGAGCATCTATTTGAAACAACTTGGCCCACTCCCTAATCAATCTATCACAAAACTCCTCAAAGGAAGGAATCTTATGATCTTCTCCCATGGAAACCATAGTAGAATAGAAGGTAGAGGAAAAAACTTGAAGGGGACCTCACAGTTTTGGAAAGATGAAGCAAATACACTCCTGATCATTTTTTGCATGACCACATCCTTTCAATTTTGAAAAAATCAACTTGAAATATGTAAGGAAATATTGAATAGTCAAAAAGGAATTTGGGGAGAGAGATCAAGATTTTGAATTGATTAACCTTTCCATGTACAACTTAGCAAGCTTATCCCACACCTCTTTGGTAGTTGTACACTCCACAATGTGAAACAAAAATTTATTAGACACATGGAGACCTATGAGTCCTCTAGCCTCATCCATTTTGTTTCTATGAAAAAATTTCTCAAATTCCTTAGTGAACTTGGGTTGGTCGACATCTAGCATTTTTCAAAGACCCTGAGATTGCAACAATTATTCCATCTTAAGTGTCCACATGTGATAGTTTTGCGAAGTGGGTGGTTTAATCCTTGGGTCCAACATGATTTGCAAGGACACACACAAAGGACAAAAAAAAACTATACACCCCCCAGAATAGATACAAGGATTTTTTGAATTCCCAACCACCAAATTTTCCAAGAAATTACTTTGCAAAAATGCAAAAAAATGGCAAAAATTGGCAAAAAATATTCAAATGTACCTTGGCAAAAAAACTCATGCTACACCAAGTTGCCAAAAAATATTCTAAGTCTATACAAGCAAAAAAAAAATGATCCTTCCACCAACGAGAGAACCAATATATCTTTGTGAACCTTAGCTCATTCAACAATGAAGGTGTCAAAGTATAAAAGGACTAGTGTTGATGTATTTCTCACCAATGTGGGATTAAAATCCCAGATCAGGTTCAAAGTAGTGCCCAAACAATTTGCACGAGCCCACCTCCAAAAAAATTGCTCGTACAAAGTTGAAACCTTAAACAAATATTTAGGGGAGAACTTTATAAAATATAAATTTTGAAAAAAATGGTCGTAGCTCCAATCACCTTCCCAGCATAGAATTAGGCTCAGTAATGTGGAGAAACACCCAACAACAGATATTCATGCCACAGGTGAGGAAAAGGTGCAAATTTGAATGCCTTATACATAGAGAGCCAACCCTTTAAAAGATGGAATGACCTACAATCAAGGCAAGGGGTTGACGATTTTGGCAAAGGTGATTCACACCAAGTTTAATCACACCTCCAATTTGCAAATCGAATGCTTCTTCCACAAAAAAAATTACCTCTTGCAAATTTTAAAAAATATTCACCCCCTCTTGAAAATATCTAAGGCTTCACATAAAAATGGTCCTCTGTGGATGAAGGGCACGACTTACCATATAATCGTTCTTTTTGAATTGAAAATCGAACCCTTTTAACTCGAAAAAATTCTTCTAAAATTTGCATTTCTCTTTCCAACACCTCCTTGACTGGATGTAAATCACACCTCGAAAAGAAATGAAACAACTCCAATAGAAAAAAAATGTTTAAAACTACCAGCAGAGAAATTTACCTTCTAGATCAAAATGAAAAAAATGCCTTTGTTCTCTTATTATAGCCACCAACAAACACTTGCAATAGAGAAATCAATAGAGACCATTTTCATAGGTTCCACTGGAGGAAATACACATGCCTCAACTCACACCTAGCGAAAAATCTCAGCATCGAAGGTGGTTGAAAAAGACAAGCTCTGATAGCATGTTAGAGCAAAGCACCTAGGAGCAACCGCAAGCAAAAAACAAGAATGAGAGAAGCAACAGTAGAAGCTATTTCATGAGGAATGAAAAGAAAATGAATTGAGATGTCATGATTAAAATACATATAATTTACAACATTTTTAAAGGCATGAAATATATGATGGGTGAGAAAAACTACCAATATGGGAAAAAACTATCCAACTAATTTACCCTATGTTAAACTTAACACACTAACATTGTGGAGTTTTTTTTGAGTATTTTTATTGATGGACCTCATTCATTTCTCATGTCTTGTTCACTACTGTTGTGTTCATCGGAAAATCCTATGAGGGAAATTTTATAGTAGGAGACCCGCTCGTAGGTTGCACAGATGGGATGGGTAGAAGTAGGAAGGAATCCATCTCTTACGTACACTAGAAAAGACTTTCACAGAAGCCCCAAAGGGTCTCATAATTAGACGGTGACCCACTCAAGGTTTTGCTACATAATGCTTAGGAATCCTTCTAGCTACACCACTAGGGGTCATAGGTTAGGTTGCAAGGCTAGGAACCCTCCAACACTCACACCCACAAAAATCTTAGAACACAAGGGAAGATTCTTTCAACACTACCAAACAAAACTAGAATGGTTCATGTTAGGTTCCTCAAAATGTAGAGGAGGGGGATTGAATGCTTAGGACCCAGGTCACATGAGGGGCTAGAATGATCAGCTGCCCTGATCTACCTCATGCTAGGGATTGTTTCTTATAAGTTTAATATTTTAGGAGGGTGAGAAGGAAGGTCTATTGATGTTAAAATTAGTGATTAGGGTTTGTTAAAATTGTGTTTAGGGTTTTTCCTAATTCCTAAAACCCTAATTTTTATATGCTTGTAGCAATTTATTCTATTTTCTTGTTGACTTGCTATAGCTGATATTTGGTCATCTAAGTTATGACTTATGTCCTCTAAGTTGTGTAATTACAGGCCCCGTTTACCTAGAATTACCCATTAATTCCATCACCTTTGGCCTTTAAAAAATCACTTTATGATGTGTGTCAAATTATTTCATTGAAAACCTTAAGTCTACATGCTTTATTCAAGGCTTAAGTCTTATTCTTTCATTAACCTAGCTGTAACAAAAAATTGATGCAGACAGAAGGGCACAATCACAAACTCTTTGCAACCTACCTATTTGAGGCATCTAACAAGATTATTCTAACCTCTTTGGAAGTCCAAAACTCCCTTAAAACTTGACAAGCAACTAAATACACATTTCCCTCTTTAACCCCCTTAAACCCTTGTAATAGTGAGAAACTAGTTTTTGTCCAATTACTCCACAATTTTCCAAAACACTAGACCAACACATGACAAATTCAAACACCCATATCCAAGTTACACAACATATATGAGAAACAAAATAGACTCCTTTGGACTAGAGTTGACTTCCTATACATTCACCCTTGAAAAGGCTACTCAATTAGCCCAAAAATGCAAAGCAACATACCTTCAAACACCACACAGACCCTTGAAACCTTGGGGCAGCAAATAAATTGCCAAGAAAACAAAGATTCTACAATTGGCAGCAAATAAATTTCCAAGAAAACAAATATTATGCAATTGGCAGAAAATAAATTGCCAAGAAAACAAAGATTCTGCAATTGGATTCCATTTGTACGGACCTGTAACCATCAAATTAGAAAACCCTTGTTTTTAGTGTAATTATTGAGGGTTTATTGGATGTAGCACTTCCACAACCTTGAAGAATATACCACCACCTTAGAAACCTTTATTTAGGCCCCAATATGCTTATAAAACAAAGAAAGTTCTAGTATCTCAAATATTTTTTCAAACCCTAGGGTAAAAACTCTATTTTCAAGTGAGAAAAAACCACCATTTTTAGACCTTTAACTCTTCATTTTATTTCAAAACCCAGTTTCCCCACGCCTTCCACTCTTGAAATATCATTTCCTAATCCCTACAAACTCATCCCACTGATTCATATTGGCACACAGTAGGTGGGATGAGATTCAAGCCATTAAAATTGCAAAACTCTTATTCCCCTATTCAGGAACCCGTCTAAAGAAAGTCTGGGTTTTGAGGCACAAAATGAAAAAAGAAACCCTCTATTAAGAATTCAAAATAAATTCAAGACATGTAATAATGTTTCTACATAAATTTTTGATACAAAAATGCTTGAATGGCTTGTGCACAGGCAGAAAACACAAGAAAAACAATAAAATATGAACTAAGCAATTGAAACTTTATTGATTCAAAGAAAAAAACTCCTTCAACCAAACCTGTCTCGAGCCCTTGAAGGCCTTAAGTACATTTTTATTCCTTGGAATCCAACTCCCAATTCCTTTAACCACCAATATTAACTAACTTTTGAAACCTTAATGACCGTTGAAGGCCAAAATACAAACATTTTTCACATTAATATGACTCATAATGAAATGATGGAATTTTCCACTTCTAAATTTACTAAGACCTCACTTAATGGCTTGAAATAGCATCATTACATGTTCAAAACATTGTTCTTGCTTGTCCCTAAACAAATTTACTAATTTTTCCTTCAAAGGCTACAAAGCAACAACTAGGACAAGTTGGTATCTCCATGTTTTTTTACCCTAAAACCTAAAAAATCCTCCTAATACATGACCATTAGGACTATTATATCTCATTAAAGAAAAAAAATCAAAATATTAACACTTTAATCATTGAAATGATCCACAGTGATATTGTGGTGTAGGTGCTCCTACACCAAAAATGGTGGTTACAACTTGCTAATGTCAATGAAATGTGGGGGAAGCAAGATTTAAAGTTGGATCAAGCTTGTGCAGGTCCTAATAGATGTGTTTGATGAATTTATAGGGTGTGGCAAGGTTGGAAAAATTGATTTCCTTAAAAATCTCATAAAAGTTTCTGTGGGAAGGTGTTGCTCATCCAATGTTTGTTAGGGGGTTTCCCCTATCTACCTTCCTATGGTGAGTATGGTTTTAATGGTAGTGTGTATTCTCAAGGGGATGTTGTGCTCCTCTTTCTCATGTTGCTCATTGTAAGATCTATGAAGTACGACACAATTCTTGGAGTGAGATTTATGATTAGATACATTGGTTTCTGCTTGTTATTGGCCTTCTATGGCAGAGGTGTTTTGGAGGGGTGGTCTTGAAACTATTGGTTGTTTAGATAGCTCAGTTGTTTTCCAAGGTTAGTCTATTGGGGTTAGGGGTTGTCCCTATTGTATTACATTTTACTGGAGTGTTATCCACACCTATCTTGCAAACCCAACTTCTTGTGGAGATTAAGGGAGTTGTTCATGTCCCTTCTTCTAGTTTATTTTCTCCTTCGAAAGACACTATGTTTGGTTCTCCTATTCAAGTGGAGATCTATTATTTTTTGCTCCTATTGAGGTGGAATGTGCTCCTATGTAGGTGGAGCTCAAGTTCACTTAGAAGGATTTTTTTGTGGAAATGTATTCTTTTTTACCTTTGGTTTATTTTGTGCTTAGTGCCAAACATTTGGAGTTGTTGCATAGGGGTTCCAACCCTTGGTATAGTGTTTTAAGCTATAGGATTTCTTTGGGTTTCCCCTATTTCTGAAGGTGGTTTGTTTTAATTTTGTTTCCTTTCTTCTTACTACCTCTGTTCGTGCAGATGATCTTTGCTTTCTAGTTTAATGCTTTGATCAAAAGCATGGCTAGTTTTTTGTTCTTCGTCGCTAGATGTTCATGAGTCTCACTTCTCTTTTTAGGTTGTCTTATTTTTTTTGAGTCACTAATCTCTACATCTATGCCTACTTTGTAATGGGTACTAGCCCTTCCAAGCATATAATGGATGGAAAGTTGGGCTTAACCCCATTATATTGACACCATTTTTAATAAACATTTTGGTTTGTAGAGGTATACCCACTTCATGTTGGATAGGTATAATAAGAAAAATGTGGCCAATATCAGTAGTATACTAGCAACAGTGATACCATAACTAGCATGAATAAATATGATCTTTCTTCCATAAAGATAATGGTAACCAATATTAATATTTTATAGTAATAATAAAAGAGGTTAGGTTTGTTTAGAAGTGATGATAGCTCCCAATGCACTTAATTAAAATATCAAGTTTAGAATTAGTTTTGGGGTAGTATTGATACTAATAGTAATATTAAGGTTTATCATTAAGGCTAATAATAATAAATAGAAATTTGGAGAGAAATTATATTAACCATAATCAATACAAAGAATAACCATAGTGAGAAGCTTGATAGAAATATTTATTGGGAGAGGAATTGGTACTAATGATAGTAATGCGATAGTATTAATGATAAATTAATGGAGATAACTTTAGTAAAGTTGTCCTTGGAATATATATTCAAACTGATAACAATAGTAAGGGAAATACAAAAAGAAAATCACTTGTAGTGTTTAAGTAAGAACTGAATAATCATGATAACTATATTAACATTGTTGCAAGTTAATGTCTTACAAACCACAAAATGATCAACAATGTATTTTGAATCATAACAATTATAATGCTAGCCATATTGATATCTCTAGAAGTGGAACAAGTAGCATGGGTAAGGACACTCAATAATAATCATCTGCTTGTTGGAATAGTGAAATATTAGGGTGTAACATGGTCAACTGTAACAAGCAAGTTCAATATTAAATGAGTCAATAGAATTAGGATTACAAGTCTTGTACCAACCTAGTAAAAATAAAATTATTGGGGTTTTCTAGCAAAAATTTATGGGAATGACATTAGTCCCCTTGAATATGATGTTTGTTATATTATATCAATCTAGTGTTGTTGTTGCTATAGTAGGGAAACTTGAAAAGCACATTATCAATGCAACTGTAGGCTTCATAAGAAGGCTAGTTTAGACTATCCAAAGCAATGTTAAAAATGAAATAATTGTAGACACGTGAAATTAGCATTGTGCACTTAAATAGCATCACATTCATAAATCAAATTCACATTCATCCATTCATCAAGTAAATTAGGTTCATTTAGTTCAATCTCTAAGGATCATCCATTTAAATTGAATAAATTAACTTTATTTAATTTAAGCCTATCATTACCTCATTCAAATAAATCAATCAAATCCTAACATTTCATCTTTCATAAATCATCTCCTAAAGTCATCAATTTAAATTAAATAAATCAAATTTATTTAATTTGATCCTAACATCACCCTCCTTGATTAAATAAATCAAACCTTTATTTAATTAAATTTGAACTCACCTTTCATATCCCTTTGATTTAGTTTAAATCCCTAAAATCTAAGTCAAATGGGTCAAATCATCTAATCATCATCTAAGTTAATCTAAATGATAACCTAATCCTAATCACCCATCACATCCTCTAGCTTTTCCACTTGCAAAAATAAATCAATTTATTGATTTATTAAATCATCATTTTCTCTCAACATGGCATCTTTGAGGAATATTCCCTCAAATTTGAATTCAAAAACAAGTTGACATGTACATCCAACAAGGAATTTATGAGCTCTTACATGGCTCTTACATGTCTCTTGCAAAGGTCAAACTTAACATTTAACTCTCAAATTCAAATTTCAAATCTCCCCCTCTTTGGCACATTGACCAAAATGTGCTCATTCCTCAACCTATCACAAGTTGACAAGTGGCATCTTGCCATTGGTTCACTTTTTAGTCCCACATCCTCCATGTTTGGCATTGTTCTATCATTCTATTCTATAAATAGTGATTATCTCCATTGATTTACTCCTCCACAATCTCATGCAAAAATGCATCATTGTCATTTGAATCCATATCATATATTCATAGCACTTCATATCATCTTCAAAGCAATTTCATCATTTAGCTTATCCAAAGGGGTTGGGAAAGGGCTATTTTCCACAATAGCACCAATCCCCCTATGAAGTGATGGTTTAATCCATTTAGATAGGTTTACATGATTATGATTTCTTTCTAATTATTTTTATCATGTTTCCTTGTCTTAATGTGATTAAGAACCTCATATGGAGTTTGATTGTTGTTTTTGGCTAACTTGACTAATGATTTGTTGTGTTGATTTAGATAGCCAGGAAAAAATATTGCTCACCTTGTGGCACTAGAAGGAGGGCATACCATAACGCTTCATATTAACATTTCCTATAATCCATATTTTCTTGCATGAGTTTGCACTATTCACTGTATTGCTGAGCTTTACGCGTCTTCATGAATCAATGCATCCCAATGAGCTAACATCTCTTTTAGGCATTTTTTCCAATAGTCAATGTGCCTATTCTTTGTTATCACTTTTTCATATGTAACTTTCATTGTGCGTATTCCCTATTTGCTTGTTTTCCTTGCTTTTGTTTTCAATTTTGGTCATGGGATCCTTCAACATCAAGTTCAAATCCTGTCTAGCATGGGATCTGTAGTAGCCTTTGATGGTCCTGACAGTAATGGAATTTTCTCTTAGTTCTTTGTCATAGACCACCAATATCTCCTGCTCTCTGTGCCAAGTTTAACCTATGTTGTCTGAGTGTTGAGAGTTGGCTACTAATGTCCCGGGATTAACATTGCACCTTTGCACCAACCACTCGTTTATTTTTATTTTTTTGGGAATAGACTGTCATTGTCACGTCATCTCTTCCATCCCTATGCCCATTTTTCCTGTATAAGAGTGTATTTTTCTTGTTTCCATTGTTGTTTTATTTTCAAGAGATCTTATTTTGAATGAAATGGCAATGGAAGTTATGTTAGGGTAAGAGTAAATTAAACACCCAAAAGGATGTAGTGGTGTTTTGTTATTTCCTCTGACAAAGAAGGGATGAACCCTCAACCAGTCAGTTCTACCAGTTTTAAGTGGCATCATCGTGGTGCTTGTTGCAATATAAACCCTTTCATATGAAGACAATAGCTATTAGTTGTCCATTTCTAATTGTGCATAGTGTTGTAATCGCTATCATTTTTGTACATATTCATCTTTGTCACTCATTAAATGTCATTTTCGCCTTGATAGTCACATAGATAAGGGCAAATATCAAACAAATATGTGTTACATTCTACCCATATCCCTTGGTGAATGTCATTTTTGCCATGTTTGTTTGAAGCGTGCCCTTTCTCTTCTTTAAATATTTTTAACACAGGCAAAAAGGCCATAGGCAAAGGGAGGATGAGAAAAGGGCTAAGAAATTTGTCTTTACACCTACTAGTGGCGTTATCTTGAAATTTTCTAAATCCTTTTCAATGCATACATTTTGCGCAGGTCTTTGAGACCACATTTTCTTTAAAGGCATTTTGTCAAAAAGTATTTGAGCTTCTTTCTCAATCTATCAAAAGCTATCTAAGCTCTATCTTAGTCCTAAAATCTAATATTCAGATACCCCTAGTTGAGATCACATTTCTGTGAAATGACGTTTTGTTTAATTGAAATGAAACTAATTCCTAAATTTAAAATGCAATGATTTAAATTGATTTCCATAGATGAATAATATTTAAAGCTCAATTAAAGACTTTGAAGTTTCAATTGTATATAATAAACTAATCAACAAATTACGTTCAATTACGTTCAATCATGTTGTCAATAAATTATTAATTCAATAAACTCAAAGATTTAATCACTTTATTGCTCAGAAAATTTATTAAGCTTTAGTACTAATCTTTGGAAATGTGCAGAAGAAATTCCCAACTATTACTGGAATGGTCCTTGGTTTACCCTCTTCCGTCTATGAGTAGTTTGGGAGAAAAGCAGACTTGGGCACTCTATACGAGTGCTGGTTCCACTGGAACAATGCTCAACACTCATGCCACAAACCATGCCCTAGCCAGGACCATCCTAAGTGCACGCACTTGTACCCCAAGCTGGACACCCACTGTAGGATTTCCCCCTCTCCATCCTACTCATAGCTTGCTAACCTGGAACCCTATTCCCGTAATGTGCTCTACTTGATTTTCCTTTTTTTTTGCTTTTTCTTGTGTTCCTTTCCGAGTCTAACATGAATGCTTATATAAGCCTTAAAAGGAGTGGTTTTCAAAGCATCACACCCTTTCACATAGGCTGCATTTAATTATTTAAATAACTAATTATGCATTCACTTTCTTAGGAGAGTTTTTTACATATATTTTTTTATTAATATCTCTTTTAATCAAAGGATCATAATATCCTTTATTCTCCCTTTAATTATAAAGGATTATTTCATAACTTTCTCTTTTCTTGGGGAAAAAGTCACATAACAACTCTCCTCTTGTAATTTAGTTGTTGTCCTCAGTAGCACATGAGATGCATCTACATCAAACTCAAAAATATACATAATCAATAATTGAAGAAGTTGATATTGAACATAATTATTCTTCATAATATTTATATCTATTTACTTCATCTATATCCTTTAATTCGTAGCTATATCACTTTTTCAATTATATTTTAAGTTAACAAGTAATTACAAGAAAATCATCATTTTTTTTTCCAATGACAAGATCTATACATACATACATATTAGGAATTTATAATTAAAGAAACTAATGGTATTTTATGTGTTTACTCATATATTTCAACCTTATCAATTTTATCTCATGTAACCAATTTTCTTCAATATAAATATTTTAATCATGTACATGTAACTTCAATATTAAATTTTAAAAAGTCATTATATCATGTGTTGACATAATCATATATCTAGTGAAATGACATACATATGCCATACTATGTAGTCAGTCACCCTTGAACTATATAATCGATATACTCAAAATATATTCTAAGATGATAATCATGCATTCCAAACTACATGAGCATCCTCTTTTCTATGCGTCAAGTATAATTGAATGAAAATAAATACAATAGTTTATAAGACACATGTACAAAGTTATTGGGTTGATCAAGTCCAATAACAAAGTATAATAGAATATACCTGGTAATATTTCTAGGATCCTTAACATGAATAGAACAATAGTAAACTTTTAATATGCATAGGAATCTTCATAGAGAAACATTAGAATTAATCCTTCATTTAATGTAATCAAAGTGCACCTATCTCTAGAATAAAACTAGAATACACTTGATATCTATAGGTAGCTCATCCCTTATTATTTTTGACACATCAAGGCCCATGTTCCATGAGATGATATTCATAATAAGTTGGAAATGATATATTAAGATACTACTTGATAGTTGGATTATATAAATTTGAAGACCTGCTTGCCCGAAACACTATTTAGGAACCTCTTATGTATTCTTGTAATAACAATGTGTATACACATATTTATATAATGAACAAAGGGTGAGTAGATCACCACAAACCTCTTAAAGGAAAGAGTTAGGCTTAACTATTATTCCCATAATTAAGTCTAAAGTGAATTGTTGCATCATTTATCTTATGAAGAGGTTTTTGTAAAGAAGGAGGAAATCACTAGAGTAGGATTTTACTATTATTTCACAACTTCTATGTTGAAATATGAACCATAATATTAATATTATAAAATCCACAATCTTCAATACCAAGTTAGATATTGATAGTATCGTTTAATTCTTAAAATACCATGTTTAATCTATTCAAATTCATACTCTTCAACAAATGATAGATCACAAAATCAAGAAACCCTTAAGTATAGGAAGGAGATCACTATGACTTCACATCTATGGCACATGGTCATGATTTGTCTAGTTTTAAAAGTCTAATTGATCCCATGTTTATAAGATGACCTATGACCCAAAGGTTCATGTCTATTAAGTAAAATCCATTCTAGGATGAGTTATATAGTACTCATCTTCAAGTGAACTATCATGGTTTTTACTTGTATGTTTATTAAAATTGAAAATATGGATTTAACTAGACACTAATCAACTAGTGCTAATTTTTTATTTTTTTATTTTTTATTATTATTATCATATCTACAACTAACCCTTCTAGAATTCAATACAAAATGATTTCATACTATTTAAACTCAAGAAACACTATAGTATTCTAAAATGATACAACCATCTATTTGTTATTATTTAATCAAGAAGTTAAAATATGGTGCAAATCAAGGATAGTTGTTAATTTTAAGGCTATGTGCTATTTCGGCACAAATAATTCAAGAGGACTTATTCCAATAAATATAATGTGACAACTTATATTTGGTCAATCTAACCCACATATATGGCATAAATACAACCATTTAAAAATTAGAGGTGGTTTCTCCCCTTGTAAAAAAATTGACATGTCCCTAGATGTCTAAAGCTAAGAGAACCAAATATTGTGTTATTAATACAAGATGATATTTTCAAATTTTGATGGTTTTAGGACCTATGGGTAATGGGCCCACAATGCTCTTAACATAGATATATGTAAGAAGTCATATTGTTAATTTTAAATAGTCATGTCAAGCATGGTATAGTTATTTTCTCAAAATAGGCACAAGCCAAATAGACATTAGTTGACATGATACTATCTTAGTTATGAAGACAACTTCCTTGTATAAGAGAATACTAGCTATGGAATGTTGAATTTATTACTAGTAAATTTATTTATTTATTTTGGTTTATTTGGGATCTCATCATGAATTAATTAATATTCTAGAGCTTCAATCTAATAGTTGCACTTTTATGAGTGAATTATCAAGGTTATTCTTATAAAGAAGTAAAAGCTAAGTCTAGGTTATAAATGACACTCTTGCTATATATTTTGAATTGTTAAATGATATTAACCTATTGTTTGTTATAACGGTTTGGCATAACCATTTCCTCAATATAAATAAATGATACTTGTAAATTTGGATAAGAATGATGCTATGAAGTCCTTGTTCAATATGCAATGTGAGTGGGGCTTTGTACAGCTTTTAATTTTTCTTGCATACAAAAACATGCCCTATGAAATAAAATGATTCATTATCTTAAAAAAAAATAGCCAATCACCTTGAATTCAATAATGCCATTCTTTATGTAGTCATAGAGACAACTACGGTCTCCATCTCAATATTATATGGTAGTTATATTATGTTCTTAGGCTGTGATAATTTTTCTTTGGTCCCAAGACATGCAATGAAGTTCCTATAACATGACCATTGCTCTTGCAAAGTCTTCCTATGCAACATTTAGGGAATCGTGTGACTCATTCAATAGTTATGTGCCTTGTCTATGCTTCCATTGTTTCTATATCTAGAACTCTAGATTAATATCAAACCCAAAAAAAAATTGTTTTGTTTTGTTTTACCAAAATGAAAGGTTTCCAAAATTGAAATGATATATAATCCTTCAAGGGGCATAAAGGCACTAAATTCACATATCTAAACACAATTTTTATTGTACATAGATATGAGTGTCAAGCTATACCAAATTTTTGTGACCTATGGTTGGGGTTTATAAATTAATTAAATTTTCCTAGATATTGGATAGAATTTCCCAAAAACACACATTTGGTTTGTTGTTTTATACTCAAGGAGGTAGATTCAGCATATCAATTTGTTTTATACTGCCGCTCTTAAGAAACTGACAATGAACTTTCTTATTTTTGTATAGAAGTAAAGGAAAATTTTAAGATGGAATTTAGTAGTAAGATTACTTCTTCCCCAAGAAATTCTCAAGCATTGCGTAAAGAAATTAGGAAGAAAGGAAGTAATAGTGTAAATATATTGTTGGAATTGCGGGTGTTGATTTTTGGCTAGAAAGAAAATATCATTCTTTATTCATATAATGACTACATATTTTATATATACTCAAAACTGAAAGATAGATATTTTCCCTAGATTTGAATTGTGATAAGAGGTTTGATAATATGGAGTGAATCATAGAAATTGAAAATAAATTTGATTTGCTTAGCCATAGTGAATATCAATATTAGGTACCTTAGCTTCAATCATATTGACAATGGATAGATAGCTAATATAGCAAGAAATTGATGGACTATTGATTACATCACTCATGTAACGGTGCTGACAATTCATGGGACTAATTAATGAGAATTTGCTATACTAGAGTCAAATGGTTTACGTTAATAGTAATTATTAAGAAATATTTTAAATCGATGGCAATTTGCAGTAGATAATTTATAATGATGAATTTGGAGGCCGGGACTATTGGTTGAGGTAGAGGTGTTGCCGATCATAGAATTTGTGAGTAAAATTATGGATACTAAGAATTGTTACTAGGTGTTAATTCAAAACTACACCAAGAAATTTCAACCTTATTTTCCAATGATAATTTTGAATGGTGCTAAATCAGTTAGAAGGATTTGCTGAAAAATTCAAGATATCAAAGATTCCAAGATCAAAAGGTAAAATTCTATGATTTTAATATTCCATTGATTTACGAAAAGTCCAGTTTCACATGGGAGGAAATTAGAAGGTAAAATGATTGATCAATTCTAGGTGAAATTAATTTACACCTACAACAATTGAAAGGGTAAAAATTTAATCATTAAGTAAAAGATAACTATTTTATGGAAACCCTAAATTGGTTAAAATTTGATTTATCTAAATGAATTACTTCAACATATATATTTTTCTTATTGAGCATTATAACTAATTGATTAAAATTATTATAATGTTTCATTCAGTATATCTATTTTTGGAGTAAAATAAATGCAATTTAATTTTAAATTATTATGATGATTTTAATTTAATATATCTATTTGCAAAAATAAACGCAACTACTATAATGTTTTAATTTAGCATATCTAAATGCAACAAGGTAATTGCATCGGCAAGACTCTAATACCAAATGAAATGAAACTAATTCCTAAATTTAAAATGCAATGACTTAAATTGATTTCCATAGATAAATAATATTTAAAGCTCAATTAAAGACTTTGAAGTTTAAATTGTATATAATAAACTAATCAACAAATTACATTCAAATATGTTCAATCATGTTGTCAATAAATTATTAATTCAATAAACTCAAAGATTTAATCAATTTATTGCTTAGAAAATTTATTAAGCTTTAGTACTTATCCTTGGAAATGTGCAAAAGAAATTCCCAACTATTGCTGGAATGGTCCTTGGTTTACCCTCTTCTGTCTGTGAGTAGTCTGGGAGAAAAGCAAACTTTTACGGTCTACACGAGTGCTGGTTCCACTAGAACAATGCTCAACACTTGTGCCACAAACCATGCCCTGGCCAGGACCATCCTAAGTGCACGCACTTGTACCCCAGGTTGGACACCCACTTTAGGAGTTCCACTTCTCCATCCTACTCACAACCTGCTAACCTGGAACCCTATTCCTGTAATGTGCGCTACTTGATTTTCTCTTTTTTTTTCTTTTTCTTGTGTTCCTTTCCAAGTCTCACATGAATGCTTATATAATCCTTTAAAGGAGTGGTTTTCAAAGCATCACACCCTTTCACATAGTCTGCATTTAATTATTTAAATAAATAATTATGCGTTCACCTTCTTAGGAGAGTTTTTTACATATATGTTTTTATTAATATCTCTTTTAATCAAAGGATCATAATATCCTTTATTCTCCCTTTAATTATAAAGGATTATTTCATAACTTTCTCTTTTCTTGGGGAAAAAGTCGCATAACAATAACAGTCTGTATACCTATAGCTGCATTCAATGTTGAACACATTTTCATCCATAATATATGATGAGACCTCACCTACTATGTGCTAGTGGATTTCCATACCCTAATCCAAAGCATTATTATGGTAGAGTTGTAGAGAGTACTAGCACAAGAATGGTGAAACTTGACTCCACGATACTGATATGCATTAAATTATGCTTTTTAATATGTGATTCATCTTTATATATCAGTTGTAAATCAAAGTATTCACAATTTATTCCCAAGAAATAGCTTATATTTGAGGCAGTCTGACAATTAGTTCATGTGCCCTGTTTCACAGGTTACCAAATATTTTCTTAAAAACATGTCATTCATTCAATTTGTAGAATAATAAAAGTAGTAAAACTGATGTCGACAATAACCAAAGGAAATTTAAGCAAGTGGGCGTTGGTTCTTGCGCTTTGTGACAACGACGTACACTTCTAGGCATAGGGACAACAAAAGTCTTCAAATATGTTTTAAAAATGTATATATCTATCTTTGAGGAAGATTGGGTATGTGACCAATAGGTAAAATGTTAGCGTCCTTATTAATATTGATTACTTTTGTCAGATCTTAATTGGACATGATATTAATGGTAAATTTGAACTTTAATCAAGTTGATTCATATTGTACATTAGAGAATTTACTTTAATGAAGTCAATTTGATGTTTCAGAACAATTTGTGAATTGGGTTTTGTAATCTCACTTTGAATGTGATCTTGGAGTAAGATCATTTGGTTTTGGCTATCATTTTTAAATATCATTAGAGCATTTGTTATTGTTGTTCAAATCTCAAAATTTAATGTTTTTCTACATTAATATTGTTGTATATGATTTGTGTGCTAACAATTTGAAGATCGTGCAGAAAGAAAAATGACAAATTACTAAGCGAGGTGAATCATGAAGGCTACAAATGATTGAATCATATTGTTTTCTTTGATGGAAAACTCAGTGAACTATCATTTTAACATATGTTTTCTTGGAGTAATCTATTTTCTCAAATGCTTCTTAAACATAACAGTATACAATTTGCAAATTTAAACATGTTGGTAACTGATTTGTAGATTTCCTGAAGATGACGGAGTAGCAAGGAGAAAAAAATACAAAAATGACAAGCATATTCAATTCAAGCATTGGGAATTTCAACTTGAACAAGATAAATTTCATAGTTCATCTTGGTGCTTTAAAATGAACTCACAATTGCTTTGTGGACTTAAAATGAACGTGTGCAGCTTTGTTTTTGTGATTTCTTACTTAAACTAACATCATAAAAAAGGACATATGCACTTCTCTCGTGCTTTATAGCGATCTTGAGAATCAAAAGGCCTTTTTTATGATCTTAGGTTGAGATAAAGTGATCACCTCCACACTTCATTTTGGGTTTAAAATTGAACAAAACACTTTGCGAATGTAAGTAAACCTATTGCATGTGTTCTCCCTTTGTTTCTAAATGAAGGTTGATCAAACTATGAATATGTTTACTCTCTTTTTTCTATCTTAGAGGGCCTACCTTGGGGAAAACTTACTCACCCAAGGGAATGACTCAATTGGTAACACTCTAAAGCCAAGAGTATTTCCAACTAGCATATAAATGTTGGTATTGGAGTAAATTCTAGTATCACGTAGTTGGCTTCAACGAGATGGATTTGAAAAGGAACTCTTTCCGTATGGGTCAATCTCCACAAATAGAAAGTCCGAACTAAAACCCTTGTTTGTAGTAACCAACTATTCCATCGAACGAGTTTATCAAAGTGGTGCATTGGAACTTAGATTCCAAGAAGTTACTTGCTATGTTTGATCTTGGTTAAAATATAGAGGTTAAGACTTCATTCTTAACATACCATTATATTTTTTCCCTAGTTGCATGTAAAATCATCTCTTCTACTATGAAGGGAATGAGGCAAGCCTACAAAGAAAAATATCCCAATTGAGCTAGGATGTTATATTGCTTGTAGGTCAGTTTGAAAACACAGTGCTTGGATCCAAAACAATGAAACCAACATTCAATGAATTATCAAAATTTAAAACCATTTGTAATGAGCAAATACCTTCAAATAGTCCACGTGTTACTACTTGTCCCTAGGGTTTCTTATCCCTAGAAGGATTCTAAACACAAAGACCTATATCTTGATTTGTTCATTCCAAAGTCAACAATAGGAAACTATGCTCTTGAAACCTTGATTTTCACATAATGAACCTTGTGGAATGAAAAGGAATTAAGACATAGACATTCAGTTTGAAAACTAAGTAAGAAGTGTGTTTGTGGTAAAAGCAATTCATTAACCAAGATTAACTCAAATTGAACCCCACACATGTGCTTGTTTATCTTTTTATCTTCTTTTGAGCAAACATTGGTCTTTTGGTTTGAACTAATCTTAGAGAAAGGAATTTTCTTGACGATATTGGTCTTGTAAACAAGTCCTTCCCAAGTTCATTTAGGATCAAATCAAACACTTCATCCATTCCAAACATTTATCATCTTCATCCCACAAACAAATTTAGAGCTTTGGAAACATCATTTTAGACTTGGGTAAATCATCAAAATCAAAATCACCTTGTTTAGTTAGGTGTATGGGCATGGATCCTTTCTCATACATTTAATTAAAAATACTTTGAACAAGTTCATCCTATCACATCCAAAATATTAGGGTTTAAAAGTTCATTATCCAATGAAACCCTAATTCTAGCAATAATCTAAAGTTCCTCAACATTTGACACCCATATCATTCACCCCTTTTCATCCCTCATCTCATTGTTGGTCCTAAACACGTTAGAGGCCACTTTTACAACAAGGTAAAAACACAAGAAGAACATGGAATATAAACTTTCTCCATACATCATGAGTAATCCAAACCAAGCAAACTATCAAAGCCTTACAATGCCATTTGATTTTCAACACTCACATTTATACAATCCATACATGGGATCATTATCTCCCGCCAACCTCAATGGTACAACAAATATGAGTATGCCTAGTCAAAAGTTTGGAACACTTTTCCCAGTGGTAGATTTAAATCCAAGTCCAAACCTACAAGTCTATCAATTGAACAATCAATGCATGAGTCTTCAAACGAACAGTTTCCAAATCCCAACATGCCAAATGTTAATGTACCAAGTACAACTTTACAAAACATGAACATTTTGAATCCAAACTTGGTAAACTTTGGGATGGATATGTTTGCAAATCATACAAATATTGTTCAAAATAATACAAACAAGATTCTAATGACTTTGTGTATTAATCCAAGTCAAGCTAACACCATGCAAAATCAAAGTTACCTAAATCAAGGCAATGTGATTCCCAACATTAGCAATGTTCAATTTCAACCTATCATGCCAAATCTAAACATCATCTTGTATCAAAAAATTTTCCAAAATAAATCGATTTAAGGCAATCCATCAAGCACCAATCAAATCATTGCATCAAATCCTCCAAATATACCATTGATATCACAACAACATATGGTATCCAATCAAACAACAATGTTGATCCTAACAAATCAAAACGCAGTCTCCCAAGGACCTATCACCTCAGTCATTCCAACCATCACTATCACTTCAATCATTCCTGATGAGCCTAAAATATGCTCATAATTTGATGTTATGATAAAATTTTAAATGACTTTATTTTTTCTATTTCATGGCTGTTTAAACTTTGTTGAAACATTTTGTGGGGATATCCTGTAGCAAGACACTTTTATATTCCTGCAACCTATTGTGTTGACTTAATTGCATTTATTGCCCTATTGACTCTCGAAAATGGCTGGTATATTGTCTGCAATTTTTGAATGGTGAAGTAGATTTAAAATGTGTGATTAATGAATAGATATCATGTATGTGCCATATACCTTTTCTTGCGCATCTCTTACCTTTTGTTTCGCAGGTTGTTGAAGAATGATCGAGTCAAGTGCAGCTGATCTCGGCCTTGTAGTAAAGTCCATTTCCTGCACAACTTTGAGGAAGCTCCGGTGAAGACTCTTTGACCGAAACTGATTGGGGAAGATTTTTAATGATAAGTCAATCTAGAAAGAGTGGAGCGTTAGATTCTCTCTGAATCGGGTTGAATACATAAATTCATTTATGAAGTTTGTTCCTTGATTCAGGGATACACTTTACTTCCACATCTTTCTTTGATGAAGTTAGTTAGTTAGTTGTTCTTCTGATTTAAAAATAAGATACTCCTCCTACGCGAGAGAGTAGAGGATATAGAATGAATAATAGATGATTTTAAAGGTAAGATAGAAATAGAGTAGCAGATATCATGTAAGAATCAGTATGATAATGAAAGACATAATCTGTTTGACCAGAAACAGAGTTTGCTGTTAGTTTTCACATCAACAAAACAATGTATCTCAATCTGTTTTCATGAATAAAGATCGATGAAGTTCTGAGTCCAGCATCTATGTAATCAGTAGATGCTTGCTAAGGGGGCCCACTTAGTAAGTATCTGTAGTTAATTAGTTAGATGTTCTTTTCTGCTGATATCCAGTTAGCTTTCATCTTTGAAGTTTTTATACAAACTCAGTCTTATACTACTCCTGCAGCATAGAGAGTCCATCCCTGTGACTGTTCCTGCAGCATAAGGCCAGTTCATGGTTTGTGCCTTAGTCGTAGCTGTTACGATTTCTATTTTTATCAAGCATAGTTGAGTTAAAGAATTCTGCATTACCATTCTGTGGCTTAGATAGAATTTCTTTCCAGTATGTGTTTTTGCTAAGATTTGACCAAAACAAATTCCTAGTGCATATATTTTGCTACGCCATTTAAAGTCTACGTCCCCTGGTTTGACAAGTAAAATGAATGTCCACAGAGAGATATTAGTCACTGTCGAATGTCCAATTCCCAGGAAAAGTTTTTGTGATATTCATATCCTTTTGTGAGTGTGAGCCATTTTTGGCCGTTGCGAGGATGGCGTCTAACTAGGAGTCTTTCAAAGTCATTTTCATTATTAGTTTAGTCTGATAGTCAAAAAAAATTCAAAATCCTTCAAGCCATTACTCACCGTATTGCATGCATAGAAGAAGAAGAGACGCACTGGGAAGGTTCCTCCCTAAAAATCTGTTTATTGAACTACCATTTGACCCAGCTGATAACGAACCTGAGGAAAATCCATTCACTCAGCTATTCCAACACCTAGACATGGCAAATAATCCACCTAATAATCCACCTCCTGCATTTGAGTTTCCCATTGTTCCCCAACAAGATACTAACAATCTTAAAAACATCCCCTCTTCCTTGCTTCCAAAGTTTTATGGCCTGGTCACAGAAGACCCAGAAACCTTTCTATTTGAATTTGATGTCCTCTGTCGCAGTTATGACTACAACACAGACGCTCATAAAATGAAGCTATTTCCTTCCACTTTGAAGGAGGGAGCTCTCAGATGGTTTATGAGTCTGGGAAGAGGCATTGTAACTAGTTGGATAGCCATGCAGACAAAATTCCTTGAAAAGTATAAGGAATATTGTAAGAGTGCCAGCAAAGGTGATGACATATTCCGAATTCAGCAGAAGGAGGATGAAAGTCCGGAAGACTATATTTCCAGGTTTTTGTTTTCATTAAAAAGAAACTCAAACCATACTCTTAATGAGGACTCTCAGAAACTACTTTTTCTAAGGGAATCAGTGATGCCTGTATTGACACCCTGGACCTAATGGGAGGAGGTGATATAACTCAACTGCCTTGGGATGATATACAGAAAATATGTCTTAACTACTCTCGAGCAATAGTTAAGAAAGGTCGAGGTCATCATGCTTCAGTAGGAAAGTCTTCTTCTGGTGGAGTTTCCTGGATGGAGATCACAAATCTACTATCTGATTTCAAGCAGGACATCATTAATAATATGGCTACACAATTGGACACTATGCAAGCTCGGAAGAAACATGTAGAAGCTGAGGTAGTTTTGGTTGAGTTCTATCCATACTGTAGACAAAAGAAGCGTGATTGCAGATGCAAGATGGTGGCTAATTTGGAAGCTAGACAACTTCCTACTGACTTCAAACTAGTGGAAGGTGATGATGATCAAGTGTTCTTTGTTGCACAAAGGAGACCATGGGCCCAAAGGCAAGGTATGCCTCAAGACCCTTTAACTTTTGGTAATCCCTATTTTGGCTATAATAACCAATGGCAACAAGCATATGGACCACCACCACCATGGAATCCGCCTCAATCAAGTTGGCCTAATTATCAAACCCCACAGTGGCAATCTCCTCAAGGAGGTTGGCAGCAGTCACAAGGGCAATGGACCCCACCTTCAGGAAATTGACAACAAAATCGCTTAATGGAGGTTCCTCAAC
Organism: Sequoia sempervirens; assembly: GCA_007258455.2. Classification (NCBI taxonomy): domain Eukaryota; kingdom Viridiplantae; phylum Streptophyta; class Pinopsida; order Cupressales; family Cupressaceae; genus Sequoia; species Sequoia sempervirens. Next base: position 639,480,572 of record VDFB02193867.1, read on the forward strand.
CATTGCAAAAACCAGGTCTCACGGGTTCCACATGACCTCCGATACAGCCATGAGGCCCTTATGTGCGCCTCGCCAGCAGCTTCTATAAATACTCGGACCTCCAAAGCGGGGCGCTATAGGCTGATGCGTTACCTAATCCAATGTAAGCAATAGCGGTAGTCTCCAGCGGCACGTGGCAGCATTTACGAAACCAACCAATATCAAGCATACGCTTAAATATTGGCGGCATCCATCCGAGGTGGAGCTACTTTACCGCCCCAGAGCCACCTGCGATTCTACGAGGAAATATCACAGTTCTCCTTGAAGGAGATCTATTACACGATGTTTCCAGCGAAGGCATATGCCTATACCGATGTAGTTTTCTACAAAGGCACGTTTTGGAAACAAGATAAACTCCACCTTTCCATGGGGACAAATCTGAATCCCTAAACTCATGGAAGAACCCACTTTTGACATTCTAGATCAGCTCAGAGAATGTGTGCAAATTCAAATTCCTTTGTTATTTAGACTGTTGAGATGTTCCCATTTTTGGAAAAGCTATTAAAGAGCACTTTGTTTGAAGAAAACGGATAGAAAGAAAAAGGGATCCCCAAACAATTCATGTCTTAGGGAAATTGGCTGATATAATGTTGGGAAATGTAGTCATTCCAAAGTATATTGACCCTGGAAGCCCTGTAGTACAAATACATATAAATGGCCAAGTTGTAAAAAATGTTTTGATTGATTTAGGAGCTGCCATTAATGTAATGAAAAAGTATACTATGGACTCCTTGAATATTTCAAACATTAGGTATACACCCATAGTTCTGCAGCTTGCAAACAGCTCCACAGTCAAACCTGATGGGATGGTAGAAGATGTAATTGTCACTCTTGAATCTTGGGAGTATCCTGTTGATTTCACGATATTATCAATTAAGGAAACTTTAGGAGGGTATCCAGTTATCCTTGGTAGGCCATGGTTAGCAACTGTTGATGCTTTTATAGGATGTCGTTATGGAGATATGACCATTTCTGATGGGAAGTCCACAAAGAAATTGGCTTTGTATCTGCCTGCTAAACCTCAACCAGATTTGTCCCAACCTGTTTGGCCATATGTGGGAGAAGAAACTGAGGAAGCCAATTCTTTGGCTCAATTAATGATGCTTCAAAATGATCCATTCTCTCAACTTCAAAGTGAAGATGCTTTGATTTTTTAAATTTTGTAATTCAACCTTGATATAGATAGTTTATCTGATTCAAGTGACAGTCATCATCAATGTTTTCTTGCAGCAGCTAGATTCTGAGAGTTCATTGCCTAAGCTTCCGACAATTTTTCATAACTTGCTTCCACAAGAGGTACACACATTACCTATTGATTCTATGAGTAATCTCATTAAGCAGATAGAATTGTCTCCAGATCATTGTTTGAATGTTAATAGCAAGTTGTCACAGTCTCAAGAGGCTGACTTATTAAAAATGCTACAAGAACAACATAAAGCTTTTGCATGGGAGTATGGGCACATGCAAGGAATAGATCTATATATCAAAGAAGATTGTTTACCAGTTAGACAACCTCAGAGAAGAGTAAATCCAACACTAAGAGAAATAGTGAAAAATGAACTTAAAAAATTTCTTGATACTGGTTTTATTTACCCAATTTCTGACAGCCAATGCGTTTCTCCATTAGTTATTGTCCCCAAGAAAGGAGGAAAATGGAGAGTGTGTGTAGATTACAGAGAGTTGAACAATGCCACTAAAAAAGATCACTTTCCATTACCTTTTGTAGACCAAGTACTAGACTCACTGTCTGACAAAAAATATTTTTCCTTCTTAGATGGTTACAGTGGGTATAATCAGATAAAAATTGCCCATGAAGATCAAGACAAGACCATTTTTACCTTTCCATGGGGAACATTTGCTTATTCGGTCTTGCCTTTTGGCTTATTTAATGCACCAACAACATTTCAGAGAGCAGTAATTAGTATATTGTTGTGCCCTCAGCACACACGCCCCGTTGGGAATGGGGACCCTCTTTTCTTTTGCCTGGTCGGGTCTGTCGGGATGCCTCATTTTGCGTGCCCCTCTTTTTTTGACATTTTGCATGATCGATATTACCCTAAAGTTTCATCCTAAGATCAACCGTGGTTCCCCTTTTTTAATTTTGGTACCCTCCGGGGCCTTGTGGGTTCCTTAGGCCATTCGGGCTTTGGGGCGGCCCGGGCCTCTGGGGTTCCCTTATCGGGTTT
>VDFB02193867.1:639492200-639557077 GCA_007258455.2 Sequoia sempervirens
GATACCTAAAAAATTGTGGACAAAGAAGGGAATATCCTTGCTGACATGTCTCTGAAAGGAATTACAAAAACATTCCACATTCCTACATTCCCACATATGCAAGTCCCCACTTTAGAGCAATGTTAGGCAGCGTGGGATGCCAATCCATTGGGCATTAAGAAATCAATCAACATTTACTGGTTGAAGGAAAAACGGGGCAGCGCAGCAAAGGTTCCCCAAGAGATGTTCCGCAGCGATTTTCAAGAGGACTATCATGACTTGGTAACCATGCGAAGCAGGGTCATGGGCCTCTCAGCAGCCGCCTACTTCCAGGAGTGGATGGCTTACTATATTGAACAAATCATACGGGGAAACAAGGACGTGAAGACCAAGAGCTTGTTCAACTGGGGGAGTATTATCAGCAACTGCTTCTACAAGCAATTCGTGAATGTCAAGAAAAGCAACAAGTTCTACATGACCTCATACCTGGTGTACTCGTTCGTAGGTCAGAGACAGTATAGTGGACTCTTCACGGCGCTGGATGGGGATCATAAACGAGGGCTCAAGCCTTTTGACTGGTACCCTTAGCTACAATACCACTTCTTCAAGAAAGAGTACTGCCGGGTCAATGATGCCTTTATAGGCCACATTATCAAATTGGTGGCCGGGGACTTCGAGAGAAGGGTGTCTCACAGCGCCAGGGCACTCCTGAAGGAGTATGCCTTCTTATACATTCAGTTCCCTAAGTTCACTTACATCCGTGCCCAGGGATTCACGGAACAGCCGAACAGGCTGCCAAGATACCCGAACGACCGGATCATCCTCTTGGAGCTTTCCCGGCAGCTCCAACATATTCAAGCGATCTTCAGCCAGAAACACGTAGCAGGGATCCCTTATCCCATGACCCTCGGCCAGGGCCTCTATCGATTGCAAACATCTCAATGCGCCGGCAACTCAGAAAAGGAACTCAAAGAGTATAACTTTGAATGGTACACGGCTCGCCCACAGATGGACCCCCACGGCCACGTCAGGAAGGTGCTAGGGTCGGCATACGCCCACCAGTACCATGTTGAATATTTCTGGGCAGATTGTAGAGATGATAAGGAGGTTATACAAGAATTCCCCATCTGGATAACATCTGATTTTTGAAGAGGGTGCAACTATTTCCAGTTCCTGATCAGCTTGAGGAGGATGAATCCACCCTTGTACACCCGAGGTACCCTGCGGTTGCCAACCTGGCAATCCCCTCCATCGACTGGGACGAGCAAGAGGTCGAGGACCTAGATACCATCACGCAGCCAATCATACCTCACACGAAGGAGTGGGTTGATGGGCAGGTGGCACAACTGAAATGACAGGGGGTGACCCTAACATATGAAGCTCTCAAAAGTGAGCCAAGCACTACAGAGGACGTTGCTACCTCCCCATCAGCTGGTGAGACTTCCAAGTCTCCCCCTATCACCAGGTCCCAGAAGAGGAAAGAAGCAGAAACAGCACAGTCTGCGGACCCCAAAGAGAAAATAGCAAGGGGCACGGGAGGCTCATCCCCCAAAAGAATCAAGCAGACAATGACTATAATAGAGACGTAGCCCCCCTTGCTCCTTCCTCCCTCAACTGGTGCGCTGCCCGCCTCTCAAGCCGCAATCGCCTCATCTCCACCGGCGGTGGACATTTCTGTCCACCTTGCCTCTTCACCCCCAGCCGGGTCCATAATCAATATCGACTCTTCCTCGAGCATGACTACTTCCCCTTCCTCTGCTGTTGCCATGTCCCCCATCACCTCCTTGCCTCTGGCAACAATACCATCGCCTGTTCCCCTTTCTAGCGAGCCCGAGGCCATTACAAGACACCTGCAGAGTCTTCCTCCTGAGATCTCGCAACTCCTAATGGACCCCGCTCTCCAAGCAGCCTTGGCCCAGGCCCTTGCAACATCTCAGCCTTCGCAACCACCAACAGGTCTGCCAACCATGGAGGCCACAATGCATATTTCCAAGGAAATGGAGGAACTGGAACAGGAGGCTTCCAAGCCTATCGAAGGGGAGGCCGATGATTATTATGAGCAACCTGAATTTGAGCATAGAACCATCGACAAGGTTGCCTACGAGGAAGAAGAGACAGGCTCTTCTGAGAGCGGGGATGGAGAGGATGGCTCAGATGCCAAGGAAATTATTCGGGTCTTCTCTAAGGACGAGGAAGAAGAGTTGGCCCAGCAGCCTAAAAATGTTGGGGAGGAGACAGAGCAGTCGCTGCGTGGTGAGCAGGAGCAGTCGCAAGAAGAGCAGCCAAAAGGGGATATCATTGAGGCTGAGATCCACGTGGTGAAGAGTCAAGAACCCGAGGTCGCTGAAGAGAAGAAAGAAGAAGGGGTAGGCAAAGAACAGGACCCCACCTAGATACTGACCACCGAGACACCCATTAAGCACCTCGTGCTTTATCAAGATTCTGACGAGGAGGAGGATGCTGCCAGGGAAAAGGAGGCAGAAGTCTTGCCTCTGACTGAGACGGGTGAAGGCTGCCATGATACACCCAAGGATAAGTCTGCCATGCCTGACTGGCTGGAAAAGCAACTTGAAAAGACTACTCCTGTCCTGAGCGACCCGAGGTCGAGATTGGAAGCCATCTTGGCTCGATCTCTAGCCACAACAAAGAAGGAGAAGAAGCCTAAGGTCCGTTCCAGGATAACCATGGATGCTTCTGGCTCCCGGGCTGCACAAATAGCAATACCAACTATTGGCCAGGCTGGGGTAAGTTACAACATCTCCACGATCGACCTAGGGACAGCCACTAGGGAATAGAAGGTCGGACATCTGGAGGAGTCAGTGGCCACGGTGGTGCATCTGATTAAGCAGGATAAGATCACCAAGGATGGGTTAAAGGCACAGGTTGCTGCCATAACCGACTACATCCAGCAGTGGTCTTCAATAGACGACCTCCCCACTACCTCAATGGTTGTGCCATAGCTACTCTCCAAGGAGCAGATAGATAAGCTAGAGAGGAGGAAAAACTTAGAAAAGACCACGGAGGACTGGTTCCAGCAGGTTGCAAAGGTCAGAAACGTAGGGATCGGCTTGGCTGTGCAGATAGCCAACAAGTTCTTGGACCTAGTTCAGTCTTTGGAAAACACAAGAAAGCTCTGCATCGACTTCCCTGTGATCTACGACTCTGCCTTCCCGAAGGTTGAGGCCATCCTCCAAATGCCAAAAAGCACGTGGGAAGAGAAGCTGGAATTGAAGAAGGAGGATCACTGATTGGTGGACATTTGGCACAGGGACCTCATCAACCGAAGGGAGAGGATGGAGCAGATCTAGAGCAACGTGGATCCAGATATTGCATGGATCAAGGAAATCCGAGCGGAATGCGCCGAGTACCTCAAGATGATAATGGGCCATGATATGCCCACGGTGCAGTTGGATGCAGAAAAGGTTAGGTCATACTTTGAGGAGAGGATGAAGGACAGGACAGCTAGAGATATCACAACAGACTTCTTGAGTTTCACTGCCCGTGCCTTCGATAGATCAAATCTCTTCAGGGATCAGGGCTCAAAGTATGACGAGGACTAGAAGCAGCTAGAAGAGAACGCTAAAGAATGGAGCTACCAAGCATTGATATGCGAAATCTTCGAGGTGGACAAGCTCCACGCCGTAATCCTCAAGCATATTGAACACGCAGCCTCCGAGGAGCAACCAGACAGCCCAGCCAAGGAAGGAGACCTCCCAGAAAAGTAGCTACAGCCAAAGAAACAGCAATCAGCTACAGGACGAAAATGCAAATAGTGTCATCCACTAGATGACAAAATAAGGAAAAGACAAAAGATGTTTTTTAATTGTAAATCTATTTGGGGTAGGTGAAACCCTATTTTGTAATGAATCGTGGCCACATAATTGTAATAAATCTTGGCCATTCATTTTTTTTGAAAAGCTATAAATAGAGCACTCCTCTCATTTGCAAAGAGAGAGTTGAGTTGTTGTAAAGGCATGCTGCTGAAATTTATGAGAAATAGCATTGACTTGGTGCATTTCTTTGTTTTCTCTCATGTCTATTGATTTACTTCTCCAATATTAGATGTTAGCTTAGATCTCTTTGCTATTTAGTTAGCTGTTCATGTTATTTGGATAATCTTAGGAATGTTGTTGGCTGTTCATGAAAATTCCTGCTTTGTTGATGATCCCTTAGTCCATACTTTTTGTTGTTTGCTAAAGGTAGATAGCTTTGCAAAGTTAGCTTGGACTTGATTTAAGCTGCCTCAAACACTTATCTTTAATTCATGCATGTATGTGGTGGATGAAGGATAAAAATCTGCAGCCCTTAGAAGATTGCACAATTTTCATGATACTGTGAAATCTCTGGTTAAGTGGGATATTGTTTTGAAGGAATTATCCATTGCAGGGACTCCATTATCACTGTTCGCAGCAAGCTTTAGGCTTAGGAACTTTTCCTCCCCTTCACTCTTTTACACTTTCTTTAGAAACTAAACAACACCAAGGTTTATTGCACATTATAAAGTAAAATCTAACAACTAGATAGAGTTTGAGACTACTGTTTGAACCTACAGCCAAGACATAACTGCTTACATATTAAAAACTCCTTTTCGAAGATCCAAATTCATGTTTTATGCCCATACTTCATATTTCTGTAAGACCGCCTTGTGATTCCAGCAAATCACATCAAACTATTGAGGTATCTAAGCACTGTCACGACCTGACACCCGAGAGACCTTGGGATAGTGTTCTACAACTTGATTGTGGGAGATTGTCTTTCAAGAGAGGTAGTGCACCTACGCACCACCTGTGTTGAGAAGTGCATAAAAACACCATCAACAGAACTGGCACTAGAAGGAGGGCTTGACACGTTGGGAATGCAAAGATAAAGATTGGAAGTGATTCATTTTATGCCCTCCTCCTCCTAACGCCATTAACAGAACTGGCGCTAGAAGGAGGGCAGCGATCGGAATACTAAGCTACGAGATAAAGTGAAGCTGGATTGGATTGGATCATTCTCCCTAGAAAGGTTTCAAAGGGTTCTACGATCAGCACCAAACAAGGGAGAATTTGAAGAATTGTAGCCTCCCACGAGGGCCAAACGAGCACAAGGAAGCAGCTTCGTCTCTTCCTCTTTTCCATCTGCCTCCATTTCACCTCCACCTTCACTTGGCTGGCCTTCATCTTCCACCCAACCACCTCAAACAACATTTGCATATCTTCCCTCCGGCAGCCAGAGGTTCGCTCCTCTCCCGGCCCTTTCAGCCCAAAGCACAGTCCAGGCAGCCATAGCTCAAGGGCAACCTCAAATTGTGGTTGTATTGCCAATACAGCCCCAAATCCCTGTTCTCCAATAGCAAGCGCCACCTCCTCCTCCCCTCATGGCTTGGCTTGCGCATAACCCTTCACCGATACACTTTGCTGTTTACAATGATATGCCCAAGAATCCGGAGGGTTTTTGTTCAAAATTTCATCCACGTGACATGCAAAGAACAGCTGAAGAGCATATCAAGATATTCAAAACGGCGATTACCAAAATGTAGGTGGGTCATGAGGACGTGGCGTGTCGCCTCTTTCCGCATTCGTTGGGAGAAAAGGCCTTCTACTGATACATCAATCTGCCGCAGGGATCGATCACCTCGTGGACCCTGATGAAGAATGCCTTCCTGCAGAAGTACAAGGTTCCTGTCAACCCCGCTGACCTTTACCAACAGTTCATGTCCATCAGAAGGGAGGTCAACGAACCCATTGGCTCCTTCAATGATCGCTTTCATCGGGCTCACATGAGGCTTCAGGATCTGTACCTCCATAATGATGCGGCTGCTCTGCCGGTCTACTATGCGGCCCTGGATAACCTCACAACGACGTTGGTAAAAAGGATGCGCCCGCCGCCTACTACCTTACTGACCGCCTACGCAGAAGCTGTCATTGCAAGTGCGGATTTGGGACAAAATATATCCGGCCCTCTGCCCTCTTTGGGGCCCGGCGCCCATCCAATGCAAATTCAGGAGCTCAATTAGGCGTTTGCTCACAAAACTCCTCTCATGAACCAGGTGCCTCAATTTCCCATGGTGCCACATCTAGGGCAGTCGTTGAATTATGCGCCTCTAGCAACGTCTTATTCGCAGCCCCAACAGCAATACAACTATTCTCAGATGGCTCCGCAACAGCAAGCATATTCCCAACAGCCCCAGACGTCGTTATACTTGTCGGGACCGGACTTTCCTCTAGCATATCAAAATCAGCCGGTAGCCCGCCCGCTTTTCTCCAGAACCCGGCCCCGTCACCTGGAGGTGCGGCCGAGAAAGACAAGCTAGAAGAGCTAACCAAAATGATTAAGAAGATGTCCACATAGATGACACATCTAAAGAACCAGAATAATCAGTTGCAGGCCTCCCAATGCAACTTTCAGGCCAATCTCAACCGGGACAGTCGGGAGTCTCGAGACAATAGAGACAACAAAGATAATCAGGAAGCGGGCACCTCCTCAGGGCAGAATTATGAGAGGGGGCAGAACTCCAATCAAAATGCAAAAAGAAGACCTTCTCAGAGGCAAAATCGCACATGGAACACCAGGCCCAACAACGGCGGTGTCCCCACGCCATTCGATCAACCAGTAGGCAATGACCGAACATCCAGCGGTGTGTATCTGGCCGAGGCAGCTTTGTCCAGATGGTGCCGACTTCACAAAACCAGCAGGCATTCTGAGCTAGACTGCCCTGAGTTCCAGACAGCTGCAGAAATCTTCCAAGTAGAAGTACAAAATACCATTGATAATGCCAGCTGCAGGGACATCGTCCCATCGGAGCCCTATGATTCCTCATGTCTAGTGGTCAATCAGGTGCCATTTCCGCGAGGGGACCGCAACAAACCCAAAGCTGAGCCCACCCCCATCGAGGATGATAAAATGCCAGAGGTAAGTAACGAATCAACCTTAGCTCAGCTTTTTGATTCGGTAGATAACGGTCCGGTGGATGAAGAAGAGTCATTTGTGGATGAGGTCCACATGTTCCATCAGCAGTCAAGTCCCTATTTCTTTAGGAATAGACAAGCCGGTGGACCCTTCACAACTTCTACCCCACCAAACAACTTCGCCACCCCACCTGATCCAAATGCCAGCAATAACCTAGGGCTCCCTCATATACCTGCCCAATATCTCAACAAAAATCAATCCCAAAACCAACCGCAAGGTCAGCCTCAGAGCCAACCCCAAAGTCCGCCTGGGCAAACCAAGATTCAAACTCCTAGTTCTCCCATAGGCCAGGCCTTTAGCTCTGAAATTGAGCAAATGGGTGAGTATGTGGCGGAGGAGTTCAAGAAGGTCAAAATTAGTTTGTCGGCCTTTGAATTGCTCAAGGTTCCTGCCATGAGGCACGCCTTTTTCAGGGTTCTGAATGGGACTCCTCATCTAGCATGACACAAGAGACCCCGGCCAAGAGGGTAACCTTTGAGGAGCCCAGGAAAGATCAAGAGATATAGGACAACACCGGAAGAAGGAATCATATGCCCATAAATCATCCGGCTAGTACATACATTTAAAAGGAGCTAGAGAGGGCTAGCAGACAGCCTCCCAAGGACCAGCAATTTAAACAAACCAAGGATACAGGCAGTGACAGGAACAAAGGCCAAATAGATCAAATGGATATGCCCGTGGGCATCCTCCAAGGAAGATCGGAAACTCCCGCGTTCCTAACTACCATTAGGGTCTTTGGGAAGAATTTGCACAATTGCCTGCTTGATTCAGGCGCATCTGCCAATGTCATGCCCTTGGTCGTATGCAAGACTCTTGGCATCACCCCCACACCTTCAAAAAGAAAGGTTACCCAACTGGACAAAACAGAGATCAATATCGTGGGTGAAATAAACCGCATCCCCATGCAAATCGCGGCGGATCCCCGAATACAGCAGGTTGTGGACATCCAAGTGGCAGACATACATGATGCCTATGGAATCATTCTGGGGAGAGAGTTCACCAAGGCCCTAAATAGATACACCGCCACTGACTTGTCTCACATGTGGCTGCCGTGGAAGGGGCTGGCAAATCAGATTCGTATTGATCGTGAACCCTGGATGAAATATATGATCACGGAATACAATAATCTCAGCGAGGTGTTGTTCGCAGAGACTAACTTGGGGAATTACTGCCCTTTTGCTTACCAAAATGAGCTTGACCTTCAGGAAGAACAGGCAGATGAGGTATTGCTAGTACTATGTAGTCCTTCGGCGTATTCTGAGCAAGTGCCCCTAGATGAAGAAATATTGGCAGAAGCTGATGATGAGCCAGATAAAGATGACAACTGGGGATTGCTCGATGGCTTCTAGGAGTTTATGGAAAAATGCACGAGAGATCAGCTTAGCCTAGGAGCTAGAATGAATTTCCAAGACCTATTATTGCCGAACTGGTGCAGAGTACACAATGCTGCTCACTCTGAATTTGACTGTTGCTTGTGTCAGACAGTAGTGGAGCATGTTAAGAAAGTCGCTGCTCTTCCGACAGGAACACCAAGGGAGGCACCACCAGGACCCTCTGTTGATCGTTGCCTCGGCCTAGAAAGCCTCCCTAAGCTCACAAGGCCCGCTGTCCAGCCGAAAGAGAACGAAGGCCCAATCAAACCCGAAGATGCGGGATCCTTTGAGTGCTGGACGCTCCGGTTTGATGGATCAAAATCAAGACAAGGAGCTGGAGCGGGGATCAAACTCATCAGCCCAACGGGTAAGATGTTTCTTGCTGCCTATCGATTGTAGTTTTATTGCACCAACAACGTAGCAGAGTATGAGGCCTTAGTCCTTGGCCTTTTTATGGCCTTAAAGAAAAATGTGAAAGTACTGCAAGTCTTCGAGGATTCTGCACTTGTGGTTAAGTAGGTCAGGAAGTAGTACTCCTGCCATGATCGAAGACTCGCCAATTATAGACACAGGGTGTGGGATCTCCTAGAAGGCCTAGATGCGGTCAACATACAACTGATCCCTCATGCTCAGAATCGCACAGCTGATGCCTTGGCTCAAGCAGCCAACACGTTACAGCCCCTCTCTTTGTCAGGGCTTAAGAAGTTTACTGTTGAGCTGACATCTACGCCATCAGTCCCAGAAAATGTCACCCATCTGTAGGTCTTTAATGATGATAAGCATATCCTCCAATTTATCACAAGCTCTGACGTCTTTGCTGCCCAAATAATCGATGAAGCTGATCCACAGGAGGCTGAATTAGACATAGAAGGGGTTATCAATCTGAAAACCAACACGATCCCCAGAGGCATGGTTCAGCTGGAGCATGTATTTGATTTGGATCAGATTAGGGATCAGGACTGGTAAATAAAAAGGGAGACTATAAGCAGCCAGTGCAATGCTCACAACTTGGGAACAGCCGAGGATGCCAAGAATGTTTTTATTGGAAAGGTATGCACGCTTGAAGAGAAGAGGGGAATCACAGATGCTTTGCATAGATATCCTGACATGGTGGCATGGAGTTACGAAGACTTAAAAACATACGACACATCTATCATCACGCATACCATCCCTCTAAAGACTGAGGTGAGGCCATTCCGTCAGCGGCAACGCCCTATTAATGCCTTGCTAGAACCTATTGTTTACAAGGAGGTGCAGAAATTACTTTTAGCAAGGATCATTTTTCCTGTTAGGCATTCCACGTGGGTGGCTAACTTGGTCATGATCAGGAAAAAGAATGGAGAGATCAGATTGTGCGTGGATTTCTGCAATCTCAACTGTGCCTCAGAAAAGGACAACTATCCAGTGCCTTCACTAGATGAAGTGCTGCAAATTGTCGATGGCTCCCAGATGATGTCGTTCCTCGACGGATACTCTGGATATAATCAAGTAATGGTACAATACGAGGATCGCCACAAGACCGCGTTCACTACTAAGTGGGGGACATTTGCGTACAGGAGAATGTCGTTTGGGCTCATCAACGCCGGCGCCACTTTCCAACGCGCCATGGATATCGCTTTCAAGGACCTGATTGGAAAATGTATAATCATCTATATGGATGATTTGACCGTATTCTCCAAGAAGTGAGGTGATCACATCTCTGACTTATGCAAAGTATTTCAGAGATGCCAGGAATTTGGGGTTTCCCTCAACCCCAAGAAGTGCATTTTTGGAGTGACCGAAGGCAGATTACTCGGGCACATCATCTCGAAGCAAGGAATATCTATTGATCCTAAACACATTGAGTCGTTACTCAAGATTCAGCCCCCGGGCAGCAAGAAGGAATTAAATTCTTTCTTTGGAAAGATTAATTTCATCCAGAAATTCATCACCGGCTTTGCGGAAATAGTCAAACCTCTCAATGCCATGCTCAAGCAGGACGCTAAAGTTGAATGGACACCAGAGGCTAAACAATCCTTTGAGGATATCAAATGAGCCATTGCTGAGGTGCCTGTGTTGGTCAGTCCAGATTATCTGAAGCCGTTCTATATCTATTCATTTGCTTCAGAGCATTCTTGTGCCAGTATGTTGACCCAAAAGGATGACAAAGGAAATGAGCATCTGATCCCCTTCATGAGCGCACCCCTCAAAGATGTTGAATTGCATTACCACAACATAGAAAAGTAGGCGTACGCTCTCGTCAAGGGAGTAAAGAAATTTAGACACTACATTCTATGCAACAAGGTGTTCGCAATTGTCCCTGACCCAGCAGTCAAAACACTTCTCATGCAAAATGAGTTGGGCGAACAGAGGGCTAAGTGGGTCACCCTGCTCTAAGAATATGATATGGAGATCCAACCAATGAAATTGGTAAGAGGACAGGCACTCACCCGTACAATGGCTGAAATAGCAACAGAGGCCGGACCTGAACTCACGGTATAGCAATATCAGCTTGAAGATGTCTCCCCGGGGGAGTGGTATCAAGATGTCGTTTATTATCTGCTCAATCATAAGTGTCTGTCGCATTTGCAAGGAGTTCAGAAGAGGGCCCTCAGATTGAAAAACAACAGTTATATGTTACAGGGGTCCATTCTCTATAAGAAGAATCATGAGGGCGTTTATCTAAAATGCCTCGGCAAGGAGGAAGTAGAACGTGTTTTGAGGGAGTTTCACGATAAGTTTGGTACAGGCCATGGCTCGGGTTCTTCTACGGCCCATCAGATATTAAGGGCAAGGTACTACTGGCCAACTGTCTTCAAAGATGCCCATGGCCATGTCCGTTCATGCCATATGTGCCAAACTGCTGCCACCAGGGAAAGGAACGTTGCAGCCCGTGCTGGAGGTAAGGCCTTTTGCACAGTGGGGTCTCGACTTCATCGGTCCGGTAAGCCCTCCATCATCTGCGAGACACAGGTACATTCTGACCGCTACTGATTATTGTACTAGATGGACGGAAGCAATAGTTTGTAAGCATTGTACAACTGAAGTAGTTACTGATTTCTTAGAAAGTTTCATTTTAAATCGCTTTGGTTGTCCGTATGCTCTAGTATGTGACAATGGACCTGCATTCGCTTCTTTAAAATTTGCTCGCTGGGCATTGCCCTCAAATTTTCATCCAATTACTACCCTCAGGGCAATGGCCTTGCCGAGTCCACAAACAAGAATTTGATTACCGTGATCAAAAAGCTGCTAGATAGGAATCCCAAGGACTGGCATACCCAGCTCTATTTCACCCTTTGGGCTGATCGCACCCGCCATAAGGCTGCCCTTAGTGATTCCCTGTTCCACCTTGTCTATGGCCTTGAGCCAATATTCCCCATCCACCTGAAAATTCTGACTCTTCAGTTCATCAACGACTTTTATGAAGGAGGAGATCGTAGGGAAGCTCGTTTAGCTGAACTTTTAAATTTAGAGGAAGTCCAAGATCGCGCAATAGAAAATTTTGCCAAGCATCAGGGCGTAGTGAAGAGATGGTTCGACCGCCGAGCCAAAATCAAGGCCTTCAGGATTGCAGATTTGGTCCTATATTAGGACAAGGCCCATCAAAAGAAAGGGGGATAAAATAAATTCGACAAGCTCTGGCTTGGCCCCTTTCAGATAGCTGAGATTTTGGGAGATAATGCCTTCCGCTTGAAAAACTTAACCGGTGAAAATGACCTGTTGCTAGTCAACGGGTAGCACCTGAAGCATTACTTCCAAGCTTGAGCTCCTTCGAGCTCTTCACTGTAAATGCCTATGCATAGGTTAGAATAGTTGCTTTCTTGCTTGTTGTATTTTGTTCGCGTCATTTTTTGCTTTCTCCCTCCCGGTAGTTTTGTTTCGAGAGAGGTTTCCCGCTCCTTTGTGGTGGTCGTGCTTGCTTAACAAGTGGTTCACTCTGCTGTCCGTTCTTTGTGTTCTCTGGCTAAACATTCACTCTAGACTATCGGTCTTTGCAGAGCTGTCCGTGAATGATTTCCTTGTCTGAATTCTGCTCAGAACTTGACCCTTCGCCGGATCTCCTTACCCACATCACGGATCTCGCACAAATTACATAATAATAAATTATGAAGGACCGTGCTATGGTTGTCACGACACCCAAGTGAGTGAAAAATCCTAAAGTCTACTCCAGTGACCACTGCAGTCTCAAACCCATTGTAGGCTTCAATGCTTTCCCGGTCAAGCTAAATGGTGAAAGAGAAATGAAATATCAAAGCAAAAAGAAGAGAAAAGAAAACCTAAAAAAAGAAAATAAACGACCGTATGGGTGTTCGAATAACTCTACCGGGGCTATGGACGCCCGGCCGGCAGTAGAGCAATATCCATGAGATTGTAGCGACAACTCCGCCGGGGCTATGGACGCCTGACTGGCAGCGGGGCAATGTCCAGGTTACTTTTGGTGTTAGACAACTTATGTAGCTCACTTGGTTCTAGTAATAACCTTGGTTACTATCCCTAGGAAAAGAATAAACTCACTCTACACCCACTTTCGAGATGTCATGTAAGCTGACCCAATTAAGGATCTCGCTCTCCCAGATTCATCCTTGGAAACCATTTCTGGTCTGCGAAACCAGAGATTCTGGGTCCTGAATAAATATTTCTCCCTAGAACGCTCCGGAGTGTTCTCCATTGGAGTCGCCATTTGTTGTGCCCTCAACACACACGCCCCGTTGGGAACGAGGACCCTCTTTTCTTTTGCCTAGTCGGGTCTATTGGGGCCGCCTCGTTTTGCATGCCCCTCTTTTTTTGACGTTTTGCATGATCGATATTACCCTAAAGTTTCATCCTAAGATCGATCGTGGTTCCCCTTTTTTAATTTTGGTGCCCTCCGGGGCCTTGTGGGTTCCTTAGGCCATTCGGGCTTTGGGGCGGCCCTGGGCCCCTCCGGGCCCGGGCCTCCGGGGTTCCCTTATCGGGTTTCCCCCTTTCATTTGCCGCCCTGGCGGCATTTCCCGGGCATCTTTCTGCCCTCCGGAACCCGCCCGGCCGTTTGCGGTTCATAGGTGTTCGGGGATTTCCCGGCCGGCCTGTGCTCCTTCGGGCCCCGGGGGCCAGAAGTCCGCGCCTAGACTTCCGTCCGGGGATCGCCATCCGCGACGGCGACCCTCCGTCGGTGCCCTGCTATCCGGGCCTCGATCGCTCTGTCGCCGCCGCTGTCACTATTCAAACCAAAACCTCGGCGGTGAAATCCCAACAGATGCCTATCCTTCGGGCCCCTAGGTGTTCCTTGCCCCCGCCGTTCAAACGAAGTGCAAAAGTTCATACAGTAGCAAACTCTTCACCGCGCCCCGCCCTCCGGGCCCCGATCGTTCTATCGCCGCCGTCATCCGAAGTCACCGAGGGTTCATGCGGCGGCCGTTGTTGCGCAGCCTCCCGCCTGCCAGATCCCGAAGCCCTCGTCGCCGCCGCCGACTCGAATTTGAATCTCACCCACTTTTGGCGCGGACGTACGAGGCATTAAATGCGGCATTAATGAGCAGTTGGGTATATAAACTGAGGTCTACCAATGTCTTTTTCACTTAGCAAATTTGAGCTAGTTGGAGCAGCGGTTGAATTGGAGCCCACTGCAATCACCCTCGTCATGATCTTCACCATCAACCTCGCTCTGTCGACTCCACCGGTGAATTCCATCAGTTTCCCGCTTCACGAGTTGCAGGTAGGCCATCCTCGTTCGCTCTCCCGTCATTTTTGATCTTTTGGTGGATTTCGGTAAAACAAGTAATAAAGGAAAATTGCGTAAAATGAACACCTGCCTAGCGCGCCCATAACCCATATCCTAAAATTTTCTGAGGCCCATCGAAATTCCTTCGCCGTCGATTCGGGGCTTTCCCTTCCCCTAGCTGTTCTTCACACAGGGCGGAAGGGCGCCCCAGGCCCGACCTCTACCTTGGTCGTCCGCCTTTACTGCAGTTTGTCCCTTCGAAGTCGAGCTCTTTTTGAGTGATTCGTCCTCCGAGCGTCTGGACCCCGGATCTCGGACCTCCGCAGCAAGTTTACTAGTGGTTTTAACGTCAAAATCCCCCGGCAAGGCACCTGCTTCCGCGTCCACGCGACCTTCCAAGACCGGCCGTCCGGAGTTCCGACCCCGGAACTCCGTGAAGTTTCCGCCGTCCCTCACGGCGAAACCCTTCCGGCTGCCCGACCTTCGGGCTCCGGGCTCGCTTTAAACCCCGCCGTCGCCTGAGCTATGATGAAATTTCCCGGCAGCCGTTAACCAGCGGTGCCCCATCCCTCGGGCCCCCGTTGGCCTCTTCGCCGTCGCTGTCTCTCCGGCCCCCAGATCTCAGTTCCCCTTTCGCCGCTGCTGTGCAAATCATTGCCAAATACCCTTGGCGGCTTGTACCTCATGCTGTTCCGCCTCCCGGGTCCCCGTGTCGCTTTCGCCACCGTCGCTTGTGGGTTGTCATAGCCTCCCGGCGGCCGTCCCCTTGCGTCCTCCCGTGGACCGGATCCCGAACTTAACCTCGCCGTCGCCGCTGGGCCATGTCATAAGGTCCATCAGCGGCGAACCTTCGTCGGCTCCCCGCCCTCCGGGCTCCAGTCATCTCCTCGCCGCAGCCTTTCAGAATGATCTATTAAGCGCGCGACGGCCGTTACCTAGCGTCCTCCCGTCCTCCGGGGCCCGGTGCTCCGAATGCCGTCCGGTCTAAAAACTGTGAAACCAAACCTGATGACGGCCGACCTTTTCCTTCCCAGGTTCCAGCCTCCGGACTTCCACCTCTGGAATTCTGTCTGGTGTCCGCCGCCGCCGGCTTCCTTTGTCTCATTGCATTCCGGCCTGGAACCTCCGAGGTCCTTTAAATCGACCCAAATCAATCCAAATTGAAAATCTGATTTCGACCCACGTCCTAAATCATGTCGTTCTCCATCGTGGAACCCCATAAAACATCAAAATTTGGCCAATGGGTGTCCCCAGGAGCATTCGCTAGTGTTTTCCCTTCCTGACAGCATTCCTGCCAGGGAAGTCCGGCCCTCCGGGCCCGGACTGCTCAAATTGCCCTAAAATGAAATCGATATCGTCTGAGAATTAAACTTATGATGCATTTGAATGGTTAGTTATATAATATGCTCACAATACGGACTAACATTAATGTTATTGGTGTTTTCTTGTGCTGACTCCGCTTTTTTCTTGTAGGATATATGGAATCGGCCGCAGGAACTTCAGGGGCCTCTACCGAAAAGGACAAGGGTAAGAAATTTGGAAGGGCCGCCCGTGGGAAAGACGACAAAGACCAAATGAGGTTTCAATTTCAAGGTGAGCCGATCCAGTCAAAGGTCTCGACTGACTGGAAGGAGATCTCAGACACCAATATAGGCCAAGTGGACATAGATGAGTTCACCCAAAGGGTCAAGGTCGACCCTAAAACAAAGAATGCCCGATTGATATGCCAAAGTGGAATTGCTAAGGCTGCCGGCTTCCCTCCGTCTCTAATAGCGCTTGAACTGGTAATGGCTTGCCGAGAAGCCTACCAGATGGATACCCGAACAATTGTGGACAAAGAAGGGAATATCCTTGCCGACATGTCTCCGGAAGGAATTACAAAAATATTCCACATTCCTACATTCCCACATATGCAAGTCCCCACTTTAGAGCAATGTCAGGCAGCGTGGGATGTCAATCCATTGGGCATCAAGAAGTCAATCAACATTTACTAGTTGAAGGAAAAACGGGGCAGCGCAGCAAAGGTTCCCCTAGAGCTGTTCCGTAGCGATTTTCAAGAGGACTATCATGACTTGGTAACCATGCTAAGCAGGGTCATGGGTCTCCCAGCAGCCGCCTACTTCTAGGAGTGAATGGCTTACTATATTGAGCAAATCATACGGGGAAACGAGGATGTGAAGACCAAGAGCTCATTCGACTGGGGGAGTATTATCAGCAACTGCTTCCACGAGCAATTCGTGAATGTCAAGAAAAGTAACAAGTTCTACATGACCTCGTACCTGGTGTACTCCTTGGCAGGTCAGAGACAGTATACTGGACTCTTGACGGCGCCGGATGGGGATCACAAATGAGGGCTCAAGCCTTTTGACCGGTACCCTCAGCTATAATACTACTACTTCAAGAAAGAGTACTGTCGGGTCAATGATGCCTTCATAGGCTACATTATCAGATTGGTGGTCGGGGACTTCAAGAGAAGGGTGTCTCACAGTGCCAGGGCACTCCTGAAGGAGTATGCCTTCTTATACATTCAGTTCTCTAAGTTCACTTACATCCGTGCCCAGGGATTCACGGAATGGCCGAACAGGCTGCCAAGATACCTGAACGACCGGATCATCCTCCTAGAGCTTTCTCGGCAGCTCCAACATATTCAAGCGGTCTTCAGCCAGAAACACGTAGTAGGGATCCCTTATCCCATGACCCTCGGCCAAGGCCTCTATCGATTACAAACATCTCAATGCACCGACAACTCAGAAAAGGAACTCAAAGAGTATAACTTTGAATGGTACACGACTCGCCCACGGATGGACCCCCACGGCCACGTCAGGAAAGTGCTAGGGCCGGCATACGCCCACCAGTACCATGTTGAATATTTCAAGGCAGATTGTAGAGATGATAAGGAGGTTCACAAGAGACACTACATGCGGATAACAATACAGTTTTTGAAGAGGGTGCAGCTATTTCCAGTGCCTGATCAGCTTGAGGAGGATGAATCCACCCTTGTGCACCTGAGGTACCCTATGGTTGCTGACCTTGCAATCCCCTCCATCGACTGGGATGAGTAAGAGGTCAAGGACCTAGATACCATCACGCAGCCAATCATAGCTCCCACGAAGGATTGGGTTGATGGGCAGGTGGCACAACTGAAACGACAGGGGGTGACCCTAACATATGAAGCTCTCAAAAGTGAGCCAAGCGCCATGGAGGATATTGCCACCTCCCCATCAGCTGGTGAGACTTCCAAGTCTCCCCCTATCACCAGGTCCCAAAAGAGGAAAGAAGCAGAAACAACACAGTCTGCGGACCCCAAAGAACAAATAGCAAGGGGCACGGGGGCTCATCTCCCAAAAGACTCAAGCAGACAATGACTATAACAGAGACGCAGCCCCCCTTGCTCCTTCCTCCCTCAACTGGTGCGCTGCCCGCCTCTTAGGCCGCAATCGCCTCATCTCCACCGGCGGTGGACATTTCTGTCCACCTTGCCTCTTCGCCCCCGGCCGGGTCCATAATCAATATCGACTCTTCCTCGAGCATGACTACTTCCCCTTCCTCTGCTGTCGCCATGTCCCCCATCACCTCCCTGCCTCTGGCAATAATACCATCATCTGTTCCCCTTTCTAGCGTGCCCGAGGCCATTACACAGCACCTGTAGAGTCTTCCTTCTAAGCTCTCACAACTCCTAATGGACCCCACTCTCCAAGCAGCCCTGGCCCAGGCCCTTGCAACATCTCAGCCTTCGCAACCACCAATAGGTCCGCCGGCCATGGAGGCCACAATGCAGATTTCCAAGGAAATGGAGGAACTGGAACAAG
This sequence comes from Sequoia sempervirens, assembly GCA_007258455.2. Taxonomy (NCBI): domain Eukaryota; kingdom Viridiplantae; phylum Streptophyta; class Pinopsida; order Cupressales; family Cupressaceae; genus Sequoia; species Sequoia sempervirens. The sequence goes on from VDFB02193867.1 coordinate 639,509,993, forward strand.
AGGCTTCCAAGCCTATCGAAGGGGAGGCCGATGATTATTATGAGAAACCTGAATTTGAGCATAGAACCATCGACAATGTTGCCTACGAGGAAGAAGAGACAGGCTCTTCTGAGAGCGGGGATGGAGAGGATGGCTCAGATGCCAAGGAAATTATTCGGGTCTTCTCTGAGGATGAGGAAGAAGAGTTGGCCCAGCAGCCTAAAAATATTGGGGAGGAGACAGAGTAGTCGCTGCGTGGTGAGCAGGACCAGCCACAAGAAGAGCAGCCAAAAGTGGATATCATTGAGGCTGAAACCCACGTGGTGAAGAGTCAAGAACCCGAGGCCGCTGAAGAGAAGAAAGAAGAAGGGGCAGCCAAAGAACAGGACCCCACTCAGATACTGACCACCGAGACACCCATTAAGCACCTTGTGCTTTATCAAGATTGTGATGAGGAGGAGGATGCTGCCAGGGAAAAAGAAGAACTTGAAAAGGAAAAGGAGGAAAAAGTCTTGCCTCTGACTGAGACGGGTGAAGGAAGCCATGATACACCCAAGGATAAGTCCACCATGCCCGACTAGCTGGAAAAGCAACTTGAAAAGACTACTCCTGTCCTGAGCGACCCGAGGTCGAGATTGGAAGCCATCTTGGCTTGATCTCTAGCCACAACAAAGAAGGAGAAGAAGCCTAAGGTCCGTTCCAGGATAACCATGGATGCTTCTGGCTCCCGGACTGCACAAATAGCAACGCCAACTATTGGCTAGGCTGGGGTAAGTTACAACATCTCCACGATCGACCTAGGGACAGCCACTAGGGAACAGAAGGTCGGACATCTAGAGGAGTCAGTGGCCATGGTGGTGCATCTGATTAAGCAGGATAAGATCACCAAGGACGGGTTAAAGGCGCAGGTTGCTGCTCTAACGGAGGACTGGTTCCAGCAGGTTGCAAAGGTCAGAAACGTAGGGATCGGCTTGGTTGTGCAGATAGCCAACAAGTTCCTAGACCTGGTTCAGTCTTTGGAAAGCACAAGAAAGCTCTGCACTGACTTCCCTGTGATCTACGACTCTACCTTCCCGAAGGTTGAGGCCATCCTCCAAATGCCAGAAAGCACGTGGGAAGAGAAGCTGGAATTGAAGAAGGAGGATCACTGGTTGGTGGACATATGGCGCAGGGACCTCATCAATCGAAGGGAGAGGATGGAGTAGATCCAGAGTAGGGTGGATCCAGATATTGCATGGATCAAGGAAATCTGAGCGGAATGCGCTGAGTACCTCAAGATGATAACGGGCCATGATATGCCCATGATGCAGTTGGATGCGGAAAAGGTTAGGTCATACTTTGAGGAGAGGATGAAGGACGGGACAGCTGGAGATATCACAATAGACTTGTTGAGTTTCGCTACCTGTGCCTTTGATAGATTAGAGCTCTTCAGGGATCAGGGCTCAAAGTATGACGAGGACTGGAAGCGGCTGGAAGAGAACGCTAAAGAATGGAGCTACCAAGCATTGAGATGCGAAATCCTCGAGGTAGACAAGCTCCAGGCCGTAATCTTCAAGCATATTGAACACGTAGCCTCCGAGGAGCAACCAGACAGCCCAGCCAAGGAAGGAGACCTCCCAGAAAAGTAGCTACAGCCAAAGAAACAACAATCAGCTACAGGACAAAAATGCAAATAGTGTCATCCACTAGATGACAAAATAAGGAAAAGACAAAAAATATTTTTTAATTGTAAATCTATTTGGGGTAGGTGAAACCCTAGTTTGTAATGAATCGTGGCCACACAATTGTAGTAAATCTTGGCCATTCATTTGTTTTCTAAAAAGCTATAAATAGAGCACTCCTCTCATTTGCAAAGAGAGAGTTGAGTTGTTGTAAAGACATGCTGCTGAAATTTATGAGAAATAGTATTGACTTGGTGCATTTCTTTGTTTTCTGTCATGTCTATTGATTCACTTCTCCAATATTAGATGTTAGCTTAGATCTCTTTGCTGTTTAGTTAGCTGTTCATGTTATTTGGATAATCTTAGGAATGTTGTTGGCTGTTCATGAAAATTCTTGCTTTGTTGATAATCCCATAGTCCATACTTTTTGTTGTTTGCTAAAGGTAGATAGCTTTGCAAAGTTAGCCTGGACTTGATTTAAGCTGCCTCAAACACTTATCTTTAATTCATGCATGTATGTGGTGGATGAAGGATAAAAATATGCAGCCCTTAGAAGATTGCACAATTTTCATGATACTGTGAAATCCCTTGTTAAGTGGGATATTGTTTTGAAGGAATTGTCCATTGCAGGGACTCCATTATCACTGTTCGCAGCAAGCTTTAGGCTTAGGAACTTTTCCTCCCCTTCGCTCTTTTTCACTTTTTTTAGAAACTGAACAACACCAAGGTTCATTGCACATTATAAAGCAAAATCTAACAACTAGATGGAGTTTGAGACTGCTGTTTGAACCTACAGTCAAGACATAACTGCTTACATATTAAAAACTCCTTTTCGAAGATCCAACTTCATATTTTATCCCCATACTTCGTATTTCTGTAAGACCGCCTTGTGATTCCAGCAAATCACATCAAACTACTGAGGTATCTAAGCACTGTCATGACCTGACACCTAAGAGACCTTGGGATAGTGTTCTACAACTTGATTGTGGGATATTGTCTTTCAAGAGAGGTAGTGCACCTACGCACTGCCTGTGTTGAGAAGTGCATAAAAACACCATCAACATATATTTGCTGATATATCTCATGAATGTATGGAGATTTATATGGATGATTTCACTACATATGGAGTCACATTTGAAGAAGCACTGGTAAATTTAGAAAAAGTATTAAAAAGGTGTAGAGAGAAAAATTTGTCTCTAAACAGTGAAAAGTGTTTTCTAATGATGGAAGAAGGTATTGTTCTAGGTCATCATATTTCAAAGAATGGAATTCAGGTTGACCCTACTAAAATTGAAGCTATTCAGAATTTACAAACTCCTGCAAAACAAAAAGATGTTAGAAGTTTTCTTAGTCATGCAGGGTATTATAAAAGGTTTATAAAGGACTTTAGTAAAATTGCCAGTCCACTTTATGCTTTGTTAACAAAGGATTCCCAATTTGAGTTTGAAAAATCCTTCCTGCAGCTAAAGGACTTGCTTACTAAAGCCCCTGTTCTTCATGGTCCAAAATGGAACCTTCCTTTTCATATACATACTGATGCATCTGATTTTGGTATAGGAGCAGTTTTAAGTCAAAAAGAAAATTCAATTGAGCATGCTATCTACTTTATCAGCAAAAACCTTCAAGGTCCTGAGCTCAACTATACTGTTACAGAAAAAGAATTGCTTGCAGTAGTGTATGCTTTGAATAAATTTAGGCATTATGTCACAGATTATTAGATATTTGTCCACACTGACCATGCAGTAATCAAGTACTTGATGAACAAACCTGCCATTTCTGGTAGATTGGCAAGATGGCTCCTGTTGTTGCAAGAATTTGATATCACAATCATTGACAAACCAGGAAGAGCTAATGTTGTAGCTGATTTTTTATCAAGACTTCAATCAGCTGCATCTGAGGAACATGAGGTCATTGATGATATATTTTCAGATGAACACTTGTTTTCCATTGCTGCACATACACCCTGGTATGCAGACATTGCTAATTATCTGGCAGCAAACAGAATACCAACTCATTTTTCCCCAAAAGAAAAGTTGTTGATAGAGAAAAGTTTTAACTTTACCTAGATTGCAAATTGTCTATTTTATACTGGACCTGATCAAGTAATGCGAAGATGTGTAAGGGAAGATGAGACTTATGATATCTTGCATGCTTGCCATGATGAACCATGTGGGGGGCATTTTGAAGCAAAAAAAATAGCAATGAAAGTTCTTACAACAAGGTATTACTGGCCAACATTACATAAGGATGTTGTGGCCTATACAAGGAAGTGTGACAGATGCCAGCATATGGGAAGACCAACTAAGTCAGATGAAATGCCACTATATCCATAGGTAATAGTCACCCCTTTTGATAAATGAAGGATGGATTTTGTGGGACCAATTGATCCACCATCAAACGGAAAGTCATACATTCTAGTTTGCACAAATTATGTCACAAAATGGGTGGAAGTAAAAACTATGACTCATGCCCGAGATAACAAAGTTGCTAAATTTTTATACGAACAAATTTTCACCAGATTTGGAGTTCCCAAAGAGCTTGTTACTGATGAAGGAGCTCAGTTTACATCAAATCTGATAATTGCACTTATGAATGACTATAAGATCAAACATAGGAAGTCCAGCCCCTATCATCCTCAAGCCAATGGTCAGGCGGAGGTAACAAACAGAGAAATTGAGGCGATCCTCACAAAGACAGTGCAGATTCATAAGAAAGACTGGAGTAATAGACTTCCTGAAGTAGTTTAGGCTTACAGAACTACATGGAAAACAATAACTGGGTTTACACCTTTTGAGTTGCTCTATGAGAAAACAGCTATGTTACCCATTGAATTTGAACATAAAACTTTGAGGATAGCTCTTGAACTCAATATGGACTTATCTGAAGCACAGAAGGACCGTCTCCTGTAGCTAAATGCTTTGGACGAAATGAGAAAAGTTTCCCTGCAGCATACAGAAGTAATCCAACAGCAGAGAAAGAAATGGCATGATCAGCACATCAAAACCAAAAAAATTTCTGTTGGAGATTGGGCTCTGTTATATGATTCCAGGTATCACAAAAACTAGGGTAAACTCACAACACACTGGCTTGGCCCCTATGAAGTTGAAAATGTGTTTGACAATGGAGCCGTGCAGCTGATCACAATCGATCCAGTTCGTTTCAAATTGCTTGTCAACGGCCACCGACTCCAACTGTATCATAAACCAGTTTCCAAGGAAGACTTCATGAAGCAGTTCATTCAGGTTCCTCCTGCTACTCTTCTTGCAGCCGAAGGCTCTAGCCTTTCTCCTGTAGCGTTCCCGTAATTTTCAAAAAGCATGCCCATAATAAAGGTTTTATTTTTAAGAAAACCCTTTTTCTCTATTTTTAATTATCGCCTCCATCTCACTTCTTTATCTTCCATCCATCCATCCCATCCATCCATTTCATTCATACACTTCATCTGCCCATGTCACCCATCCACTGCATCCATCCATATCAACCTTAATTAAGATATCTTTCCCACTTGTCAATTCATGCAGCACTGTCATCTTTCTTCACACGTATGTGCAATTACTAAAGGTACGCCATATTTTTTCTTAACGCATATTTGATTTATTTCATCCTATTCAATTACTGCTATGCATGTACCGGTCATTATCCCCTGAATCTCTACCTGTTCTTTAGTACATGTGAGGACACATGTCATCTTTTAAGAAGGGGGCGGGGTAATCCATCTTTTGAAATCTGTCTTTTCGCCGCTACCATAACTACAAAATAATCTTTCTTTAATATTTTTTTGGTACCTTCCAAATGTGATTGCATGTCCTTCTTTAATGCGTCTTTTTCTTGCAAACTACGATTAAGACTGTTTGTTTAAAAAGTTTATTTTTGGAAACAAAGAAAGAAATATGGCGGCATGACAGAGAAAAATCAGAATAGAAAGGGAAACAAAGAATTTGAATCTTCAGTAAGAAATTGAGTTCAGCCAGAAAAACTACAAACATGGGTGGTCAGTTGGTGCGACATGAGCCTGTAGCTCATGAATTGTTATTGCAAGATCCGTAGATAGTCCACGCATTCAGCCTCTGTGGATGGTTAAATTATTTTATGAGTTTAAATGATTTTGATGAGGAGGCTACGGAAGAATTTTTGAGAAAACTTTCTAAAGGGGAAGCCACCGTATAGGGTCTAACAGTTGTTACAACCGAAGATAGAATTGCTGAAGTAACCGGGCTCCCAGCCGTTGGAGAAAACTTTTCTTCAGATGCTGCAGCTGCAAGGGTTGAGTTTTCAATGCCTGCTGATGGACCTCTAGAAGTCTCCAAGCAAGGATGCAAGTGTGTGTCACTGCCTTTTCCATATTTAGAGTATGCCACTTATATAATGAGGTATTTAACCTGTGAAGGTGATTTTTCCTACCTGCATTCTCATCATTTTAAATTATTAAGCCATATAAGACATGGGTTAGTTGTGAATGTTCCAAATTTCTTGTTAAAATTTTTAGAGCAAAGTGCCCATGGGACTCAACAGGGGAAAGATAACTCTGTCACTCATCATGGCCTTATTAAATTACTGATTGAGTGCTCTTTGAGAGACGTCTCACCTCTCTCCTGGCAACAATTTGTTGCCCAAAAGAGTTTGCAACCACCACAACCCCCTAGGGTAATTACCCCACGACCTCAAAGAAAGAAGAAAAAAATTGCATCTACCAGTGGAACAGGGCAAGGGTCATCTATTCCTGTAGCACCCGATCCTGTAGCCGTCACAGCTGAATTCTCTGCTAGGGTACAAACTAGGTCTGCTACTAGGAGGGAGAAAGGAAAAATAAAAGCAGAAGGGTCCCCAGAATTTGACCCTCGTCCTCAAAAAAGACAATGCTCCTCTCCTGCAGCACCTTCCCCTGCAACAGTTTCTCCTACAGCAACATCTGTTGATATTACCAGCTCACCGTCATCCTCTGGTAGGACAGAGTACCCTGAATAAACAAGAAAAAGAAAAACTACCGGAACACTTCCTGCAGCCACATCAGTACCAAAAAGGATTTCCACAAGGAAACAATCTAGGACCTCCTCTATTTCACTACAACCAGAGGTGATTGTGATTTCAGAAGGGTCTATTGAATCTGAATTTAATGTTTCTCGGAATGAATCTGAGAATGCTACTCAGAGTTCGCTCGAAAAAGAACAAGTTGAGACAAAAGAAGCAGGACATAATGAGCACGAGTTGCCAAATCTTGATGATTTGGCTACTGCTACTATGTAATTCTCGGAGGAAGCACAGACTTCGCCACTGCAGCAACAAGAAGAATTTATCCTGCAGTAAGAACAAGAGCAAGCTGAACAACTCAATGTACCTAGTGAAGTAGTATTTCATCCTGTAATCTGTAAAGCCATTGTTGTGTATAGGAAGACCTTTTTAATTGAGTTTCTGGAATATGTTAAAAATAATTGGTAAATAGTTACACTGCAAACTTTGACTTTCTGACACATAGCCCAGACTGACATGCAACAAAGTCTGTGGGAAGTAGAAAAGAAGAAATTGAAAAAAAAAATTGAAAGTCAGAAACAGGAAATTGCTGAGTTGAAAGCAAAAATGGACGAAATGTTAAAGGTAACTGGTCAAATTATGGAGTGCAGACCGCCACCTAGAGTTTATGCTCTATGCCTTAAAGAACAGTTTTTATGGTTTCAATTGATGAGAATTTCCAGAAACCAAGACCCTATAATTCATTCTTCCAAAGAATTTTATGAAGCATATCAAGCAGCCCCTGACTGGTTAAGGAATTCTCTGTGTGAATTCTATTTGCATGGCTTTTTAATACCATTTGAAATAGAATGGAATCCTCTTCTATACATTGGTGATATTCATTTGAGAGCATTTATATCGTGGGCAGCAAATGAGGTGAATTATGGTAGGCAGTGGGAAACGTATGAGAAAGTTGAGAAAACAGAGCCTGTCCCATTACGCTCTCAAAGTTCAAACCCACATGCAATGTTGGAAGATTGGTTTGCTTTGACATATGGTATCAATAATGTTTCAGCCAGAGCAAAAATATTTGATATCAGAAAGCAAGTATATGATGACTTCCAGGCACAACAATATTCATTTTGGAGATTGGCATATACCAGAAATGAGAAAAGATGGGAAAAATTAACTGTTGGGTTAAGAAAGTCATAACCACATGGTCCCCTAAATTTTACAGCTGCACTCAAACAAACCAATAGATATATTCAATTGGGACTTCAAACAAGATTTGAATTGTGGCTGCCACTGACATTCAGACCCCCTGTGCTAATGTGGCCCCTGTATCCTCATTAGGCTACAAAGCTTAACAATGAATTAGAAGACCGAAGATATGAAAGGTGCCAATACTTCAGAGGATTCTATTACAAGTTTGGACATCCATTCTAGAATCATGCAGCCACTACTGACTTCAGAGAAACCACCAGGAAAGTTAATGCTAGAGAACCAGCATTGGGCTAAGTAGGGGGCAGTGATGAGCCTAAAATATGCTCATAATTTGATGTTATGATAAACTTTTAAATGACTTTATTTTTGCTATTTCATGGCTGTTTAAAATTTGTTGAAACCTTTTGTGGGGATATCATGTGGCAAGACACTTTTATATTCTTGCAACCTATTGTGTTGACTTAATTGCATTTATTGCCCTGTTGACTCCTGAAAATGGCTGGTATATTGTCTATAGTTTTTGAATGGTGAAGTAGATTTAAAATGTGTGATTAATGAATAGATATCGTGTATGTGCCATATACCTTTTCTTGCACATCTGTTACCTTTTTTTTCGCAGGTTGTTGAAGAATGATCGAGTCAAGTGCAGCTGATCTCGGCCTTGCAGTAAAGTCCATTTCCTGCACGACTTTGAGGAAGCTCTGGCGAAGACTCTTTGACCGAAACCGATTGGGGAATATTTTTAATGATAAGTCAATCTGGAAAGAGTGGAGCACTAGATTCTCTCTAAATTAGGTTGAATACATAAATTCATTTATGAAGTTTGTTCCTTGATTCAGGGATACACTTTACTTCCACGTCTTTCTTTGATGAAGTTAGTTAGTTAGTTGTTCTTCTGATTTAAAAATAAGATACTCCTCCTGCGCGAGAGAGTAGAGGATATAGAATGAATAATAGATGATTTTAAAGGTAAGATAGAAAGAGAGTAGCAGATATCATGTAAGAATCAGTATGATAATGAAAGACAGAATCTGTTTGACCAGAAACAAAGTTTGCTGTTAGTTTTCACATCAACAAAACAATGTATCTCAATCTATTTTCATGAATAAAGATTGATGAAGTTATGAGTCTAGCATCTGTGTAATCACTAGATGCTTGCTAAGGGGGCCCACTTAGTAAGTATCTGTAGTTAATTAGTTAGATATTTTTTTCTGCTGATATTCAGCTAGCTTTCATCTTTGAAGTTTTTATACAAACTCAGTCTTATACTACTCCTGTAGCATAGAGAGTCCATCCCTGTGACTGTTCCTGCAGCATAAGGCCAGTTCATGGTTTGTGCCTTAGTCATAACTATTACGATTTCTATTTTTATCAAGCATAGTTGAGTTAAAGAATTCTGCATTACCATTATGTAGCTTAGATAGAATTTCTTTCTAGTATGTGTTTTTGCTAAGATTTGACCAAAACAAATTCCTAGTGCATATATTTTGCTGCGCCATTTAAAGTCTACGTCCCCTGGTTTGACAAGTAAAAGGAATGTCCACAGAGAGATATTAGTCACCTGTCAGAACATCCAATTCCCAGGAAAAAATTTACTGTGATATTCATATCCTTTTGTGAGTGCGAGCCAATTCCATCCACCACTCTCACACCCATCACATCTCAACCCCTCACTACCATGATCACTCCAAGCATATCTTAACAACTTGTTACTACATCCAACACAATATTGAATCTTCCACCACTACCACTAAAACCAAACATAGCAAGACAATATAACATTGCACTAAAATCTCACCAAGCCTACCGAAAGGCCATCCAACAAGTAGTACAAGCTCAACAAGTGCAACAAGCCTCCCAAGCCACACAAGCTGCTCAAGCTACCTAACAAACACAAGCACAAACACAAAAAATGATAACTATTGGGTACAATGATCAGGATTCAACCACTAGTGATAGCATTGACAATCTCTCCACCAAAGCTATTGAGAACAAGGATCAATATCAATCCATCAATGAGCACCTTGAAGCTATGTCTACTTCATCCAATGATCAAATCAACATATGCCAAGAGTCATTTTTCAATCATGATCAAAATCCACCAACAATAGCCAACAATGATCCAATTCAATAAATATCGACATCATTTGACCTTATGGTTGAAGACATTGACAATTTATCCGCCACAACTATTGAGAACAAGGATCCAAACCTATCCATCAATGATCACATTGAAAACATTTCCACCTCATTTGATGATCAACTCACCATACATCAAGAGCCAATTTTTAGTGATCTATTTGAAGGAGTGTTAGAATTATTTTATCCCATTGACATAATCAATGATCCATCAACCAATGATCATGTTGAAAATTTCTCTAAATCACCTTATGAGTTAGAGGACATATCTCAAGAATTCATTCCAAAGCATGATCAACATCTTTCACTAAGGTCTAGCAACAGTCCTTTCCAATACATGTTGAACCCCATTGACCTTATGGTTACAGATACTGGAGAAATCCTCAACTTGACACTTTATCCAAGTCCACTCAAAGATCAAGAGGATATCGAGCCACTTCCCAGGCCTAATGAGGATATCCAAGAACCATTTGTAAGCAATCCATCCTTTGAAACTGACCCATGTCAAGAACTTGATCCAAAGCATGATGAAAGTAACTCTGAAATCATTCAAGATAAAGAATTTGTATCTCAAAGATACTACAATGATCTAATCAACACTCTCCTATCTATACAAGATGCACATACTCCTCCATCTACCCATGCGATGCTTTCTATGGATGAACACATAGATGATCTTCATTCATAACAAGATTCCTTTACTCCTGACATTATTACACAAAAAGAGAAAGTTATTGATTCCTACAATCAAACTAAATTATCAACATTAGGCTCAGATATATCCCAAATTTAGAGCGAGGACATTAGGGATGAGGATATCTAGTATTATCCACTCAAGGAAGCAAGTCAGATACAATAGGATATTCGGGAGTTAGTAGAGCAACAAATGGAAACAACATCATCTACAGTGGTCATCTATCAGAGAACGCTTATCGAACAAGACATATTAGAACATGAAGAATCAAAGAACAAAGGTACTACATCCAAAATACTAGGGGAAACTATGTCTAATGCAAGCATCAACATAGGGAGCACAAAGAATCTTTATGGTGAAACCATTTCCAAAACTACAACCAACCACATCATGAATCTTCATCCATCCATCACCACATCCACGAATTGGGACCAACATCAAAAGAAAGTGTTAAATCAAATTACAAAGAGCGCTGTCAAAGCAAAAGAAGCAAAGCATGAAGGAAAAATCAAATACAAGTGGGTACCAAAAATTACAAAGAAAGATTATCTCTATCAAACTCCATCAGTCAAAGAAACTATGGGGAAAAATAAAAAAGGGAAAAGTATCCATCAAAGATGTCTACAAAAGCAAAAGAAGTCTTTTCAAGTGATGCACAAAGTGTATCAAGCAATTGGTCCTAATTCCATGCACACTTTCATATCCACCCATCATTGCTCATCTTCCCATGTTTGGAGAGTCAAAGGTTCCAAATTGTCAACCAATCCATCTTCTATTCCTAAACACACTCCATCCATGCCTCCACACATGATATCAAATTCTCATATTGACCATGTATTAGAAACAACCCTTCATCATAAGGATTCATAAGGCACTCTATCATGATGTGTGCACAAAGACAAAGTTAACTCCGATATCAACAAAATACATCAAAAATCTCAAAATTTGTATTCAAGTGCACGTATCTTAGCAAAGCAACTTATTTAGGTAGGATATCGATGGCAGAGTATGATAGAAGCATCTACATCAACACCCCAATGTGGTTCGACATGAGCTTAAAATCCTTCAGAAAAAATAGAAAAATAAAAAATATGAAAATCCAAAAAAATCAAAAAAAGGATTGAAAACAGTAAAGAAAAAAATCACCCTCTAGTGAAAACCACTTCGGTGGAACTTTGGGTAGGTACCATGATGAAAACCTAGCAAACAAGTGTCATGTGTAGAATCGAGCATTTGTGTGCACTATTTTAGGAGAAAGCATCTCATTCCATTCATAATGAATCCAACATTTCATCGATCTTATCCATAATAAATCCATTCATCCATGAACCATTTATCCAATCCATCTTTATCCATCTACATCCATAATCCAAGTTATTTTGATCTTGAAAAAGTTTGGTGCATACTTTATGTTGGCTTATGGTAAACATCTTGACATGGGTCATTTTCATTCATCCTATCCTATCCAACATTATCTGAGCCATGAAGCATTCCTTCATTCAAACACCTTATCTTATCGCAAGATAATCCTTGGCTTCCTTTGCATACTTACCATATCCATCCATCCATACACCTATCCGAGCAACCATCCATGGCATTCCATACATTGCTAGAAATTGGGGTAGGTATGTACATCTTGCTTTGGGAATAAATCTTGATCTATATCCTCCAACTTATGTTGTGATCCAAACATTGGTAAACATGAAATCAAACTAGACAAAGCATTTGTGATCCAAAATCCAAATCACTAGCCCATGGCATATTTTGACAACAAGACATTCCTTATCAGTCTTCATCTTTCATCGAACATTAATCCAAGTAATCACTATCAGTTGCATCTAAGTTGCACTTCAAATGTCACATCAAATCATCTAAACATCTTTTGTTCAAAACCAAGCTTCAAACAATCTTGATCAATCAAATTCAATCAATCCATAATCTTGGGATATCCTTCCCAATCATTGTGTTGCTTAACACTATCCTTGCATTGTTGTGCATCCTCAATAATGTTATCATCATCAAATCCTGATCAATCAATCCTTGTGTTGTTGTGCATCCTAAACAATGTTATCGTCATCAATCCCGATCAATCAAATCCTTTCATTGTTGTGTATCCTCAACAATGTTATCATCATCATCAATCCATTGATTCGATCAATCAACCTTAGCTTGGTTTTTAACAAAATCCCAAAACAAAGCATTGATATCATCACACATGTCCATATCCAAAATGTCAAAATCATACAAAAATCCAAAAACATTCAAAACACATCAAAAATCCAAAAACACTCAAAAAGTCAGAAAAGCATCAAAAACATGGAATCCGAACTACATCATCTCTGAGCTTAAATGCGGGCAAGGATAATCTTTGATGAGCCCCCCCTGAGACATCAAAATCCAAAAACATTCAAAAAACACAAAATCCAAAAACATTCATAAAATCTCATAAAACCCCAAAACATTCAAAATATCAAAAATCAAAAAATTTGTAAAATCTTGAAAATACCAAAAAAAGCCTCAAAACATTCCAAAGATGTCAAAAACACACAAATATTTGAAAAAAAATCATCCATAATAAACTAATCATTACCTTCACCCTTTGGCAACATAAACAAAAACAATCACAACAATTAGTAGAAGCAAACTTCAAACACAAAATCAAAATCAAAGCAACAAACTGTTAAATGCAAAATCAAACTCTTGATCATTTTCAAACACGTCAATTAAACTTGTATCAACAACCTTTCAAACAAACCTATCAACTTGCCACCATCCACTAAGATGTCCTAGGATGTATCCTTCCTACAATGGGCATTATCTTTTGGCAATTCAAATTCCTAGAGAAAAAACTACATGCACTAATGTACAATTTAAATTCCTAGAGAAAAAACTACTCTCTTTAGAGGTTTGCTTACAATCCATGACACTTGATGCCATCATCTGGATGGGTGCAAAAAGGGCATGTCTTACTCTCTCAATCTTCCATTTCATTCCCTACACAAGGTATGCCTACATTTTATTTGCTTATACTCTTCTACTCCAGCTACATTGCATACAATTCGTTATGGATGTTGTAAGTATTTACATTTTCTAATTGATTTCTTGTCTAGCAATCATATCTGTTTAGTGTGCTAAATTTTCAATTATTCTATCATGTTTACAACCATATTCTATGGAAACAATCATCATATGTGTAGATTCCCATGCCTTCGGGCCTTGCATTAAGTATGCATCGACCTAGACATTGCTTTCACCATTTACCTGAATGGTGAGCAATTTACTTTTCCTTGCTTGGCGGTTTAGTGAGAGAGCATGACACTCCATGACCCAATATGGTAGGGTGGACATCGGGTGTTGCTTTCTTATATTCACCATCCATTCTGCAACATAGACTAGGTATGTCTAAGTTTTGTTTACTTCATTCCTAGCATTGCAACTTCATAGAAAATTGTATGTTATAAAATAATCAACTTTCATATCCCTTGTTTTACATGTTTATCAATTAAAGATGACTAGTGTATTAATATTTTCACTTTTCTCTTATTCTTCTAGATGATACTGAAGCCATAATGTGGATTCCAATAATTTAATTTATACTCATTACTATCCAAATTTTCCCTTCTATCATTGACCAAAGTGGCAACATGCACATGAGTTGTCATTTCTTTTGCGGCTATAGGAATGTATCGGATGCCCAAGTATGCTTAAATTTTACTTATTTCAAAGCTTGCATCACATTTGTGTTGTATACCTTCTAGTGTACATAATAGAGGTCTTAAAATCTGGTGATATACATATTTCTTCTCCAATATAGATGTTCACGATAGTGCTTTCATTTTTTTTTGTGTTTTACTTTATATATTTTATGTACACATCTATTTATTTCTAACATAAGATTCAATTAGAATTCATATGTTATAGCCTATGGTTGCAAATGGAGTAAAATAGTTAATGTTAATCCACTTTCTGGGTAAAAGCAAGAAGTTGAGTACATGAAGAGGGGAAATTTTGGGCAAAACAAAAAGTTTCTAAAAAATGCGTACACATTATGGATCGGGTACCTGAGCCAAAATCTGAATGCATACGTGCTCAGCTACGGGTATGCGAGCCATAAATGCATACGCATTTCGAAACGCGTACGCATTTTGCGAAGGTATTTTTTTTTAAATAAACAGCTGCCGGTCAATGGGTAACACGTATGCGTTATGAAATGCGTACGCATTTCATTTGAATAATGCGTACACATTTCGCTAACATGTACGCATTATTTAAAAATTGAATTTCTACACCACGTCCAGCCTTGGTTTTAGGCTTGGGAAAGGCTTGGCAATCTGAGCCTTAGCCTTTGACTTGCAACTAAAAAACTAAGGCAGATTCAAAAAGAATGTCCAACTTTGACAACATAGTTGATGTTTTTTCTGAATGAATCTATAAAATTAAAACCCATTAGAGAATACAATGTCTACTTTCTAAATATATAAGTTTTGTTAATATTGGGTTACGTTTGCTATTTTTTAATTAATTTCTAAGCAAACTAGTCCTTAAACTTGAAATATGAGGTGTTTTGGTTTTTTATAACTTTATTGGTTAAGTTTCTTGTAAAAAAAATTATATGGCATCAAACTTCAAAAAATACTCTACACAATAAAAAAAAAAGAGTCAAAAAATGTGTTGTTTAGGTCCAATTATGTTGTCCGTACACGTTGATTTTGAAAAACATCAATTAAGGCCAATAAAAATTTAATAAAAAAAAATATTCAACCAAAAATTACAAAACTAAATCCACATAAAAATTCATATTGTTAGCTCTCTTTTCCCAAAAGGAATTATCAAAATAATTTTATTTGGGTCAAAAAGTGTTGTCCGTACACCTGCTTGGTATGGTAAAAAAAAAGGGACTTTTAAAAAGTGGTTTTTATAGATCCCTATCAAAATTTAATTTCTATAATCTGGGTATTTTAATAATTTACATATTTGGAAACTAAATTCAAAATGCTAGATTTCATATTACTAGCCTTTTTTAAGATTCATTGTGTAAGTGCCTCAAATTTTTAGTCCAAGTGTGACAAATTTTGAAAAATAGCAAAAACATTTCCACTTTTTGAGCTTTTTGTGTACCCAACTTCTTGCATCAACCATTCTGTTTGAGTCCATTAGACATTGCTTCCAATGGGGTCCTATTCAAAATGATGTGTCCTTTCACTTTACAAAGCTATACTTTTCACATAATATCATAAAATTTAGTGGTTTTCCTCTATCTTAGCTTGGATTCATTTATTTTACGTAGGGTTCTCTTGTGCACACCATGTTATTTCAACTTAGAGCTTGCGTTAAGTAAGATTGAGCCTAGACATTGCTTCCACCATTGATGCAAATGGTTGGTATTTTATGTCTCGTTGCTTGGGGGCTTGGTGAGAGCACATGGCGCTTCATGAGCCAATACGATAGGGTGGACATTAGGTGCTGCTTTCTTATGTGGATAGTCCATTCACAAACATACACTAGGTAACTTTTATCTTATAAAATAACCAACTTCCACATCTGTTGGTTTACATTTTGTGTATGGATTGCACATGGCAACTGCACTAATATATATACTTTTCACTTATTTTTGTAGATCATACTGGAGGTGTAATGTGGATTCCAATGACATCATTTTTACTCATAACTAGCCAAAACATTCCTTCTATCATTCCTCGTAGTGGTAGTGTAGTGCCCCTTCGTCTGTGATGTCCTTGTGTTGCCTCTGTCTCGCTTGTAAAGTTAGTATTGATTGGCATGATTTGAATTGATTCAATTTATTCGGTTTGTGTTTTGAGGTATTAAATAAAATAAGAGTTATAATACTTCTGTGCTTTTGTCAAATAAAATATTATTAATGTTTAAAACGAATTAAATAAATCAAACTTGAATATTATAATTAAATAAAAAAAATTAAATGATTGTGGAAGTAATGAATAATAGTATAATAAACAAAATTAAATGCAAAATTATGTCAGTTTCACATAAAGATCTAATTATAGAATTTTGCATGTAAGTTTTTGTAACTGCTCAGCATAAATGTAGTCCTTAATTAAAGATTCTTGGTAACTAAAACTTGTTGATAGAAATTACACCTGTAGAGCATTTGGAAGTCGAAGAAAACTGTAGAATATGCAAAATAAATAATAACTATATTTAGCTTTTGGGAGGAGGATATAGAAGGTGAAAGGAAAGGAAGGGAAAGGAAAGCAGTTACAAGAGGATCGTCCTGTTAATGAGAAAGGGAATGAAAATTTATTTTCCTCCTTGAGATGATGCTCGGGGGATGCTCATCCTTTCAGGTTCATGGCCTCCTCATCCCTTCATCTCTCATTCGACTAGGACTCTATTGCATTGGCCCTCTCTTGGATAGCTGTTTGCAGAACGTCTTTATGCTGATATTACAATTTAATTCTGGATAAATTCTCGGGTAAGTCATTCTATATCTTTGAAACTAAATCTTATGCGTTGGCCTACCTTCTACTAAGTTTTCCATTGATTTGTGGAGATTTGATATGTATGACTTTCGTTTGTTGTTCTTTTTGCATGGAATCTCGATTTCATTTTAATTTGGCTTTGATCATATAGAAGTTGGCATAAACCTTTTGTATGGGCATTTTCTTAGGTGGAACCCATGCTTTCAGCTGTATTGAAGAACTGAATGTTGTTTAGATGATAACTCGAGTTCAAAACTAAAACTTGGAATGATGCTATTGAATGTTGTGATTTCATTTTTTTTCACTGATCAAGAAAATGCTACTCCTATCTCCTATTCTTGATAATGAATTGAGTGGAGTCACCGATGTTTAAAGGTTTAGATAATCTCTTTGATTTTATTGTCATCTAGTTTCAGCCGCGCACTTGAACCTAATAGGAAAGTCTGAAGATTTAAATAACTAGCTTGATTCTTCTGACAATCTATCGCAGTTGCAACACTTGAAAATAAATTTATCTTCCAAACTTCAAATTTGAGCGTGTCTCTGGAAACTTGCTACCAATCAGAACTACGTCTAGTTCAAAAAGGAAAAGTTGTTCATTATTTCTCCTACTCTTAAGTCACGTATTTGCACCTCACCTTGCTCCTTCCCTTCAGTCTTGGGGATAACATATGGGATTTGACAATAAAGCAAGAGGATGTCGATATTTCCAAATTCCAATATTTACATTCCAATATACTTGGCAACCTGTCACTTTTACGGCGTTTAGAGTTGAGGCATTGTACAGAATTAAGTAGCCTCCTTGAAGCTATTGACAACCCATCATAGCTACAGCTTTTAGACTTGCAAGGGTGTAGAAATTTAATAATCTCTCTGATTCTGTTTGTAACCTATCATCGACACACTTGAACATGGTAGGGTGTATAGATTTAAATAATCCCTTTGATTTCTTTGTCATCCAGTCTCAGTCGCGAGCTTGAGCATAATAGGAAGTTTAAAGGCTTTAGTAATCTCTCTGACTTCTTTATCAACCAGTCTCTGGTGCTTGAATTCTCTAGAAATAGAACCCACCGTGATTTTTCTTGAATAATTTAATGTAGATGAATGGTTGTTGGTGTATCGCTAAAACTAGATGTGCTGACATATTCCCTTTTTCTTTATCAGCAAGTCAGCCACATTTCTTCTGCCTGTAACACCCAAAAAGCTTCGATTGTGCAGCGTATAGATGCAAGAAAACCTTCCTTAATATAGTATTTTCACTTGCATAAGTTTGGAATCCTATGCTGCCTACGCCTTTTGTCAATCTTCATGTTGTTTTGCTCGAGAGTTCTTAGAATACACTGTTGTTCCCTTAAAATTTATTAGAGATCTGTAAATTTAGGATGCAATTCAATGGAAACAGCTATCCAGCGCAGGCCTGGAATTTGACGGTCACCCCTACCTGTCATATGAAATAAGATTGTACCCTCACACAATATAAAAGTGTTTAAAATGTTCTTTATGATATCATTTATGTATTTAATATAGTGGAATTAAGGTGTCTAAATCATTTTAGTTCTTCAAATTAAGATTTCATTCAAAGAAGTTGAATTGAGTAGTTCAATAAAATTAATTCACATAACCACTAAAAGAAGGAAGACTTAAAAAAAGGAAATTTCATTCACTCTCAATTTTTATTAGCATCACATATTTTTAAAAATCTTATTCTAATATTTTACTTGGCTAGTCTATTGATAAGTTTCTACATGGAAGTAGCTATAATTATATAGAGAATAGTTACTTGTGTATGTCAAATGTTAGAAAGAAACGTTCTCTTGATTGTAAAAATTAAATGATTATACTATATAATGAAAATTGGTAACACATTAGAATATTAGGGAAAAGAGTTATGCCTTTTTATAAATGAATAAGTTCTTACTTCATAGTGAAATTAGATGGTCATATAGTTTTAGTTAAGAAGAAAACTGGCGTTGTAATGTAGTGTTGGTGAAATTAGTTATCCCTTTAAATATAATTAGAGTATTATTTGGATAATTATGTTTATATATATGTATATAGTTATAGGAATGATTATTAATCCTGAATTGGAATAAATGAAATTGGGTGGGAATGCTTTAATAACTTCTTTTATTTAATACAACTGTATGATGAGCATAGTAAGATGTTAGTAAGGTATGTGAGTATAGCCTTTAATGAGTTAAAACGATTTCTTATCAAGTGAAGAGTCAAATCATCGATGATAGTTCAATTGTTCTTTGAAGTCATTGCTTTTGATTTGTTGGGTTAGTATTCTGAGTGTGGTAAAATATGCCTAGAGATAATTATGATATGTGATTATACAGTTCCTTTATTTATTTTAAACTAATTCTTATTGAACGAATGGATAAATTGTATTTGAATGGTCATTGTTCATTTAAGGGTAATTTGGTGTATCCTATTTGTGGTGTCCTCTTTGGAATTGCTTGGCTTTGGAAGTGATTTCATTATGTTGGGTTCGTGTCGATTTATGTGTGATTTGACAAATCCTTTCATTGTGACTTTTCTTGAGTTGACGTGAGTTGGTGATCTTCTTTAAGTTAAGTTGTGTTGCTATTCGTTCAACCTTATGTCGTGAATTCTTGGTTTGTTTTGAGTTGTGGGGGTCTTATTAATTGATTTTGTGGTGGAGTATTTTGGATACTAATTCGATGCTTGGTTGTGATAAGTTTATGCTTCTTATTGAATGCAGCCTTCCCACTTTTATTATTTTGGTGAAACATTAAATTATATTGTTGTCATGTTTGTTGATTTTTATCAAAGGTCATTTGTTTACCAACTGTACGAGTATCTTGTGAGGAGGAAATTGAGGTCTCCCTTGGATTCCTGGTTGCATGCTTTTACCTCTGTTGTTGAAGGATTGTTTTTGGATGATTCCGTGTTGGTGTGAATGCCTTTGGAGATTAATTTTGATTCAAGGAATCCTTTGTCATTTAATTTGTGCTGCAATGTAATTGGGAACTCATGTTTTGTTTATGAGTTGTGGATAGTTGATCTTCTTGAAATTCTGATTTATTTTGTATCAAAGTTGATTATGTAGTCTGGATGGAGTTGTTGATCTTATTTTGATGTATTCACTCATTATATTTGAATTGAAAATAGTTCTTGTGGCCTTGCAATTATTGTTGTCAGTTCTTTGATGGAGAAACTCCAGTGTAAGCCCTTTGAGATACTTCCAGAGGCATTGAGAAAAGTTGTGAGAATTTCATTGATTTCATTTTGGCCAAGATTGTGATCATATTGTTGATTTTTGGTTATTTTGCTTGGGTTGTACCATGTGAATGAGATTTCTATTTCATGGTTTTGGCGGGATGGGTAATGTCTCGCATTTGCTTCAATTGAAGTTGGATATTATGTTTCCTTGTTGGTACAACCCTTGGATTTTGGTTTTTATGTTTTGAGTGTCTAGAGAGAGAGTGGCTCTAAGTGGGTGGTCGATGCACAAAGGGGCTCTAGGATAGCCCTCATTAGAGTGTGATTAACAAGTGAAAACCTAAGTAATTAACTAGGGGATGGGTAGAATCACATTAAAAAGATAATTGATGCCTCACCTGCCTTTTAGTGCTATCACAGGCTAAAGGGGATTGAGAAGGCCGTGGTTGGCAAGATCGTTGCCTTGTCTTCACGAAAGGTTAATGGTTCCGCATGAGCAACCCTATGGGGCAGTTCCTTGAGATAGGTAGCCTGGAAAACCATAGATGGAGGCAGTTCCTAGAACTTGGTTGCCTAGATAATCCATCGGTAGATGGAGGCGGTACCTTGTTATAGGTAGCCTGGCAAATCCATATAAAGCCATGCGATAACACTCTCCTCTAACACTGCTTATTATGTTGCTTCTTTGGAAATCCTCTGGAAGTGGTCTTTGTCTTGAAT
The DNA here is from genome assembly GCA_007258455.2 of Sequoia sempervirens. Lineage (NCBI taxonomy): Eukaryota > Viridiplantae > Streptophyta > Pinopsida > Cupressales > Cupressaceae > Sequoia > Sequoia sempervirens. The sequence goes on from VDFB02193867.1 coordinate 639,531,004, forward strand.
TGATGATTTATTGTTCTTTAAGTTTGAGTGATCTTATGTGTTTATATTTTTCTCTTGATTTTTATGATACTTTTGGTCTTGTGGTTCCCTGTTTGGATATTCTTGGTTGAGGTCTCTTTCTTGTCAGCCCCTTAGCACGGGGGGTGGCTCTTCAGACCCACGTGGTCTGGTGGAACATGCTAAGCACCCCATTGGGTCCCCAGTCGAGGATCGAGAGGTGTGGATTGGTGCTGTTGCGGCGACCTCAGAGTTGTATTTGTCTTGGAGCCAGTTATGATACTATGTATTCATCGGTTTAGTTGTATCATGTTATCCTATTGTATGGTTTCCGTTCACATTTGGAAACACTTTTGTATCATTGTACTTCTTGAACATTGTACTGAGATGTAATGTTAAACTTGGTGTGGATATTGGCCATGGTAGTTGTTATTCAATGTGTCAAGTTAATCATGCTTATGATGTATTTATGTTCACAGATGGTTTCTTACCAATGAATTTTCATTTTTGTGTTACATTTGTTAATGTTTACTTTGTTATGGATTATATCTTTGGATTTTATTCTTTATTGCTATTATATGGATTTAAGTTTGTAATGTCTCCTCGTGTACCCCAATGGATGTAAGTGTAAGTGAATTTCTTTAATTATTTTTTTTAATGACTTTTGATTTAATGTGCATCACATGTATGTTTTGTTAACTTTTTTTTTTTAAAAAAAAAAAATTTGCAGTAATTATTGTGTTGATTGTCCTTTGGGGTTCACACAGTGGGGCGTTACAGGTAGACTGTAGACTACCCCTCATCTTTTCCCTCGCTTGTTGCAATCTAACACATGCACAAGTATGGTTAAAATTTATTTATATCATATCTTGCAGTATATATCGATTGTATATTTTCTAGTATACATTATACAACTCTTTAAATCTGTTGATTTACATATTTTGTCTCAAATTCATACCTTCACCAAACTAAGATTTACATTTTCCTATTATTTTCCCAGCCCATACTCCAACTATGATGGTGATGTTGATTAACTAATTGGAAAATTAGTTGCAATAGTCAAATGGCAACTATATCCCACTATACTTAATGTTCATTATGATAATCAAAGTTCATATCATCAAGACTGTATATGCATGCTTAGCAGTTTCATGACAGTCCATGGCTCTCCATTGCTCGATATGGAAGGCTAGAAATGACAACTTGTCTTGTGTTTTATTTTATATATTTAATGTAGACATTTGTATATTTCTTACATTAGATAGATATAGAATTCATATGTTTTAGCCTATGCTTGCTATGGAATTAAATAGTTAATGTTATTTCAGTTCCTTTCCTTAGCGTTTGGTTGAAAGCCATACTGTTGGAAAAAGATGAGAAAATTCATTGGTTATTGTTATCTTCTTTATCCCACATTCATTTATATTGTTGTACTCTACATGAAGTCTAACAATTAAATCATGCAAATTATGGATTTTTTGTCAAATGTGCTTCCGCATTCGACTGCCTCTTGTAACCAATCTTTTTTTATTTATGGCTTGAATTTTTTCAATTATGGCTTCCATTTTCTACTTATTGTTGCAACTTACTAAAATAATTTATGTTATTTATTCAATTTTTCGTTACATTAGGTGTTATTCACTTTCGCTTTGTGCATTATCGCATCCTACATTCTTGTTGTTGTCTACAACTCCCAAGCCTCCCACCATCATTGCTTGCATCTAGCTTGTGTCTGTAGTACACCCCTTCCTATCAGCTCATCATTGTGTGTTTCTACATGGAACTACTAGTAATTAATAGTGAAAATATTGAGAATTCAATTAGGCAAGTCAAGTGTCCTAAACCTTTCAAGAATAGTCAAGAGAAAAAAATTTAGCATTGTTCTAGTATTTTTTCATTCAAGAATCATGCCAAGTTTTATGTGACTTTTGTTCATGTTTTGCATGCATTTCATTTTAGAGCACTAAAGTTTTTCGTTCTTCAAATCAATCAATTCAAACAACACTTGATCCTTGAAGGTGATGAGTGTGACTTCATTCCATCAAGGAGACTGCATTTGAGTGTTGAGTTACAACAAAGTTTTAGTTCATCATTTTTCTATCATATAACTTATATCCCTCAAAAGGATAAGATCTCTTTTATCATCAAATTTTCCATTGTGAAGGTAGAAATAACAGCACGGGGTTTGATTGAGGCAAGTCCCTATATGGGACAATCCTTCCTATCCTTTATGTGTGCAAGTTATAGATCTAAAGAGTATTAGAGGAAGATTAAAGATAATTTTCCCATTCATGCATCAAAATCCTACAAGTTGACAAGGTACTAAATCTGTATTATCTTAGCAATAGATGAAGATCTGACAACCAAACCCAAAAGGAAGAATCTATAGACTAGGTACCCCGGTCTTTTGAAAGAAGTTTCCAGATCCATGCCCTCAACCTAGGGAATCCTTACACCCTAAACCACCCAAAATCAGCTTAGATTTGAACCCTTGGTATATTAGTCTTTTCCTTCTACTTTTTTGGAGCTTAAATTTTTTTGTATATTTTTTTTTCATAATTCATATTAAAATTTTGCATTTTCATAGTCTACCTAGTTACATCATTGCTTCAATTTTTCAATCCATCAACCCTGTCACCTCCAACACACACCAAAAGGAATCTAGATCTAGGGTTTGTTGATTCACTTTTTAGGTTATTAGTCAATCTCGTATCCTTGTTGATCTAGATTCTTCAACTCATTCTTTTGGGGAAGGTTGATATTAGTGATCTATCCATTAGACCTAAGATCTCTTTTTCCAACAAAACAAGAAGAGTATCTTATTTTCTCATTAGACCTAAAATCTGCATATGGTTAGCATCTTAAAACCAAAATAATCCTCAACATGCCTATGAGATAATGAAACATGTTAGATATGCTAAGTAAGCTATTAAAACAACAAGAAAAACCAAATAAGCATACAAACAACATGAATCAACTTCATCTCATAGTGGATTGGCGTCACATGTGCTAGTGACCCTTTCCCAATCCTTGATCAAAGCTTACGATGAAAATGCTATGAAGATGGTGGAGTGATGATGAGCAAAATCAGTTCTCCAATGGAGAGTGACTTTGCATGAGTGATTGTGGAGGATTTGCTCAAAGTTGAAGCTTTTATTTAAGGATTTTCAAAATGTTAAGTGTTGAAGAGGGACCAATGTGGGACTAAGATTGGAAAAATGAAAGAAGGACACTTGTCAAGTGGTGATTGGTTGATGCATGTGCAAGATTTGGGAAGAGTGCCCATGAGAGGGAGAATTTGAATTCAAATTTTGCAATAAATTTAGAGAGGGGGACAAGAAAAATGAGCAATAAATGCTATGTTGGAGGGACAAATCAACTTGTCATGTTGAGGGAAAATGAGGGTTTTTTAATAAATCAATAAAATTGATTTATTTGTGCAAGTGGAGATATCTAGAGAATGCAAGTGGGATGTGATTAACATTTAATCATGGTTAGATTAAATTAATGAAGATTAGGCTGATTTGACCTTTTAGGACTTAAATACTTGATTTATTTAATTTAGAAAAGGATGAAGTATGATTTGGATTTGAATTAAATAAAGTCCTGATTTATTTAATTAAATGGATGATGCAAGATGAAGGTTGAATGATTTATGAGAGATGAAATGGTATTATTTGATTAAACCTTTGGATTGACCCAATTTATGTGATGAATGGATTTGTTGCATTTGATCAATTCAATGAGTGGATGAATATGAATAATGCTAATTTGACATGTCTACATTTTCCCCCTCTTTGAAGCAATGTACTTGTTGCGTTGGTTCAAAGAATAAACTTTCTGCGATCAAATTTTCAAAATATTTATAATTTTAAAGATGCCCTAGCAGAAAGAAGTACACTGGTACAATATATATATATATATATATATAATATTGATATGAATAAATTGACAAATTTTGTGGTTCATAGTGTACTAGGTATCATTACATAAGGGCCTTAGGTATATTTTCTATTTATCTTTAATTATGTCATTAAGAAGGAAAAATAGAATCCAACCTATGATAGAAAATTATAAAATATAGTTTATTATATTACACATGAGTATTGTAGTGTCCCTCCAGCTTAGACGTACTATTTAGTTAATTATGCTTGTTAGATGCTTAGTTCATTGTGATACTATCTTGTTTCATTTCAGAGCCAATTCTGGATACTATGTTGTTTTGATTTTGCGGATGATACATTGACATCCTAGTTATCTGGTTATGTTAGTTTGATGATACCATGATAGACTCATACATTTTATGGTTTAATTGTTTATAATTATTGCTTATGTTATCATGTTGTTATGATTGTATATGTTTGATCTTGCTCATTTGTGTTGGTGAAGAAGACAGTGTGGCATTACTCATTCGTGAGTATCCTGCCACGCTGCAATTCTTATTCATGGTGTGTTTTCTAACTTGAGTTTATATGTATACATGTTTTAACCTTGATGTTTTCCTAAAAACACAGGTACTGGGTAACAGCTCCACTTGCTTGTCAGGTCTGAGTGTACCCCGATTCAATCTTATTATGTTGACCAAAGATTTTGACAGGTCTGTGTTTAACCATCATTCTTTGTGAATGATTATCTTTGTTTTTCCTGTGTTACCATTGTTGTCTTCATTTTATCGCCGTCATCATCATCATCGTATTCATCTTTATTGTTCTTATTGGTTATGTTTCATCATTTTCATTCGTACCGTCTTGGTTGCGAATTCTGTATGTAAATTTAGTATTTAATTGTTTGACCATGTATACAAATATTTAATAAGTTTTGATTTATTTAATTGGTAATGTTATTCTTTTGTAAATATTAAATTATTTCTATGAGTTAAATAGGTATATATCTGTTTATTATTGTGTATTAAAAGAGAAATTTGATCAAATATGCAATCTATCTTATGCGAGTAAATTAGTTCTTGAAATTGCATATAAAAAAAAAATGAAATTGGTGTAGACGGGCATTTAATTATGTATTTGTTTAAAATAATGAATTAAAGGATATATGTAATGAGGAAATTACTTTTATTTAGAAAAACTTAGGTTATAAGTTTTAATTACACATAATTTTGTGAATATGTGAAGTCCGTAGTAATTGTGAAAACAAGTTTGTTTTTTGAAAATAAAAAAAGGAAGAAATTAGTGCACTGATGTCATGCTAGATATTATGCATAGGAGGTTACAGCGCAGCCTGCCTAGTGATAATAGTATTTCTTTTGTATTATATTCATTTTGAATAACAAGAAATAATATGTATAGTTTATAAATACATTTGTTATTATATTATAACCTCCTTACTTAGGATTATGCACAACTATCTTAAACTAACCTGTTAGCTTTGTATTTGATTATTGTTTGGTGATTAATTTTGGCCAAAGCTCATTATTTCCCTAAATGAATTACATCTACCTCTTCACCCGTGCGGCTGTAGATAAGATCTACTTCATGTTTAAGTGCCTGTAATAGTGGAAATAGATATGTATGGGAAGAAGTCTTCCTCAAGATATAAATTTTTCTAATTGAAAGATAATTAAAAGGGGATTTGGAGTTAATGGGATATGGATCTGGTCAACCATATTAGGGAAAAAACTTATTGCTTTTGAAAGTACAGGAATTGGTTATATGAGGGTATCCCAAGATAGTCAGCAGGGGGCATGAAGGAAAACAAAGCGCATCTGCTCATGATCTGTATATGTAATTTAATAAGGCCTACTGATGTGTGAGGTATGCGCAGCCCTCATTCTCTCAACCTGAGTGACTGCATGCGCCTAGAGCACAAGCAAAGCTTACAATGTTAGGATGAATTTTAGGATGCTTCATTAATTCAAAGATTTTGAGAGCTTCTTTGTGAAATCCATTTTGTGCATATTCTGCTATCATTTTAGCGAAGACCTGAATAGGTGGCGTTTGGTCTTCTTCAATCGAATTCTAGTGGATATTTGGGAATCAGCAAAAGTTTTAGAACTTGCTTTAGCCCGAATTTCAAAGATTACCAGTCTGGTGATAGGTTTTCACGAGTTGACAGAAATTTCAAGAAATCATTTTCAGCCAATTAGCAAACTTCAGAAACGGGTTTTTCTTCTGTGATTTTATTTCTTATGCTGAACTTATTAGAATTTGATGTTGGAATTAGTTGTTCAATAGAAGAAAACTATATTGCTGAACCTGCACAAACAACAACAATACACAAAATCAAATTAGTTTCTAAACATTAAAGTGGAAAAGAGTAAGAACAATACGCATTCATAATATACCAGATTCGAGGTTTCCCTTAATCTGGCTGTGAAAATATTATAATAGCATGAATTCAAATTTTAGGAAATGAATGAATAATTAACTTATTATAAAAATGTCTGAAAAGGAAATAGTATGCATTTCCAATAATTTTATTTGTTATTTTCTTTGGAACTTTTGAATTCACCATTGCTTCTACGTTTCAGTTATACTGGTATTTTTTATTGATTAAATACCTGTAGATTTAAAGCATTTTGTTTGTCTTAATTCTATCCCTTTTAAATAAAATTGTGCGCAGTTCTTTTCTAAAGAATATTTAGCGTATAATTTTCAAGTAGTAGATTGAATTTAATTCAACATCTGTAGCTTTATATTATATTTTTATTTGTACAGAAGTTACAATTTATCCCTCCTTACCAACTGTAGATATATGTCTCCCTAAATTCGTGTGATTGATATTTACCTTATATTTCCCTAATAGCTGAAGAATTTGCCTGAATTTTAAAGTGATTAATAAATACTACTTCATTATATCTTGTAATAGTGATGCCCTAGCCATGGATTGATTTCTTTGCAATTTAAATAATGATGAACATGTTCTTGTTTGGCGTATAGAAGATCTAGAGACTTATATATTGCTAAACCTTGTGGAACTACCTTAGTATTGCCTTTGACACTTAATGAGAACTTTTCACTTAATGGCATTGGAAAAATAGTATTGTTTTGATTTTGTGTGCAACCTCTTTCTTTTGATGTTTTCTGTATATCTTTTGATCTAAAAGATCTCATGTTAATCCTTGCCAAAGCATATAATTTCCAATTGGTATCATGTCTATCTCTTCACCAGCGTAGTTGCTGATATGATCTGTAATCTTTAATTCTTTCATAAGCGCCCAGTTTGTTGTGTCTATATCTATGAATAACAATGACCTGTATGCTCCCCTGCATCATCTTTTAAATCGTTGTGGTCAGCGCTATTTCTAATCCTCACTGGCATTTATCTAAACTTTAGATTAATCTGCTACTATGAGTATTCTCGATTTTGCATGTATATCCTGTTAGTGTAATGCATGGCAACTAAGGTGCTAAGAGTTATGCGTTGTCTAGAAAATATCTACTTGATTCTTTGCAGAATATATACACTTATGTTCACTGTGAGTTCCTTGTGTTTCTTTTTATGAGTTTTGTGGAGGAGGAACTTAAAGTCTAAGTTTTGTATTTTATTTTAAATGTTACCTATCTCCTCTAACTAAAATGTCTCTACATAAGATAAGATATGTTATTGAGAATTCTGCATGACCAATGAATATAATAGTTTTTAAATTATCGAATGCTTATTTATGTAATTATTATTTGGACAACTTACATAATTAATTTGATGTATTCGTACTTATATGATTATTTAGCTATAATATTTATGCTGTGGACATTTGTAAATTAAAATATGGAGTCTACTTTGTTTTTATTTTTAAATATGTTTACCCAATTATATCTAAAGTGTATGCATGGGTATGGTTTTAAATAAATTTCATAACTATAGTGAAAGGAGCATCTTTTATGGTTTTAGGTTCTTCAAGTTGTATGAAGATAAGTGTGTGATAGGTACTAATGTGCCAGTTTTATGTATATTAGTAAGGCTTATAAATGGTGTAAGTGAGGTTGTGATCGGTACTATGTTTTAAATACAATTTAGTATCAAGGATACTTTTAAAATTGAATATCTTATTGTGTGATTGTGAGTTGTTTAGTCTCCTAAGGCTAGAAAAGTGAAAATTATAATGAAAAGTTTATTACACTAAGATTTTATTGCTCAATTATGATGATCTTTATTGAGAGGGTAAAGTTTTACACCTTATGTTGTTGTCTTTTGAGATATTTAAGAGATTGTGATTTGTCTTAAGTAGGGGGATGAAAACATTTGTGGGTTTAATCTTTATGCTTGGAAGCTACCCCTAGATTTATTTTATGTTGAGTCATGTTATAGAAGAGTGGCTTGCGATAGGGGCCAAAATCCGGAAGTGATTGTCTAGGTAACCTATTGTAGGTGTGATAATCCAAGTGAAAACTTAACTATTCTATTAGGGGTTGGGTAGTTGTAAATACTAAATCAGATAATGCTTGCCTCACGTACTTCTTAATGCTTGTTTAGGTTGAGAAAAGGTTGAGAAGGCTTGGAATGGAAAGTCGCCATCTTGCCTTCTTGAAAGATGAAGTGACTCCACATTGGTCTGCATAGGGGCCAGGAAGCAGAAGAGGCTACCAGGGTAAATCTTGGAGAGGGCCGATAATCTAGGAAGGTTCACTAGGGTAACCTATCCCGACGGTGTGATGACACTCTTAGTCTATACCATGATGATGTTTTCTTGTGTTCAGTTTTCTATTTTGATGAGATTTGTTACTTGAATGGTATCTATTTGAATTTGTAATCATAATGTCGTTATGTGTATTTGTAAACCCCGTAAATGTAATGTTCTATCTACTTTGTTTGTGGACCTGTCAAATATCTCCTAGCATGGAGGGAGTGGACCTTCGGGTTTCACGTGGTTGGGAGGAAACTGTGCTCTATCTTCCATATATTTTCTTATAGATGACCCTATGTTTGCAGCAGATTCCAGTTACCTCTTGGATCATGACTGCGGATGCGAAGCATATTCGAGGATATGGACATCAATTTTGTGGTGATCACTTTCTACTTTGTAAACTCACCTCTTGTATAAGAGTGTACTTATTGTATCATCTTATTGTTGTATTGAGATTTCTTGAAATCTCTCATTTTGTAATCTATTCAGTTGGATATTTGATTATAATTAGTTATGTAAACTAGAACATTCGTGACATTAGTTTTGTACTTGAATTATGATAATGTATTGAGTTTATTTTATATGTTTATGTAACACTGTCTTGGAAACGTTATAGCATTTGTGTAATCCATTAATTTAAAAAAAAAAATTATTCAATTAACTTTACTCATTACACATTGTTATAACAGTGACCAAGGCGGGGCATTACAAGTATTGGTCCACTCATGCCATGATTTGATCATCATCCCAACCTATTACCTCTTTGACATTCACTAACATTATATTTCGATGTTATTCTTTACGAATTATTGAGATATATGGTTCAAATACAACACATTATTTACTCATTATATGTTATCCTACTCATTTAGTTTTTCTCATAATTGTTTTTAACATAATAGTATCCACAAACTAGGAACAATTATGCAAGTTTATTCATAAGAAAACTAAAAAAAATTACTACAATATAAAATATCTATTTTCTCAAAAGTTTTACTCCTTGCATAGAATTATATTTGTAATGGTGAAAATATCATGTCCATTTTAATTCCAAACTATTCTTTATGCATGTTTATTGAACAAATTAATACAACAATATATTGAAAAATAACATATTCTTGTTCTATATTTTGGTTTAGTGCTTGATATTTATTTATTCCTGTTTACATTCATTAAAATTAAAAATTGCTAATTTCAATATTTATGTTTCATTTATTTCTCTATTTGTTATACTTTAATATAGTTGTTCCTTTCATGAGGAGTATGTATTTCTTTACCAAATATTAATAACACAACACTTGGGATCCATCCAAATGAACTAAGGATTGAGCCCATTTCCTACTAGCCATTATGATATGAATTTGTATACATTTTTTTGGCTTTCTATTGTGTTTTGGTATTTAAAATATTCATTTTTGAAAGTAAATCATATCATTGATTGAAGAGAAGTCAATAAACGACACTCAAATTTTCTAAACACAATAAAAACATTTGCATATAGTACATTTGAATGTTGTCTTTGACTATTCACTCCAAAATGTAAAACATATAGAACAAGTGGTTTTGCCAAGGATAACCTAACAGCATAAATAATATAGATTCCTCAAATATATTTATCGACATAAACGTCCTTAGAAGTGCTTTAATTATTAGTGAGCAGGTTTAATAGATTCAAATAACATGCGTTTTTCTAGTTGATAGCTTTTCTTCAAATTTAAAACCCATGACAGACAAGATTACATCTATTATATTTTATTATTAAACTATATGTGTACTATATTAGTTATATTTTTAAATTATTATTAAATAAAAGTTAGATGAAACTTTTTCTTTTTAAGGTATATAATCAATTTATAGAATAGTAAAAAATGATTATCTATAACTAGTTTTAAAGCTAAGGCTTTTTATCCTCTCATTTATTTTTTAAAAAATATTAGCAAATTATCAACCCATATTTGCTAGTGTAGTCTCATCCCTTTAATAAAATTGTTTGGATAAGCCTTTCCAAAAAAAATCAATTTTAATTTTTTCTTATTTTGAGATAACCTAATTTTAAAAATGATTTGAATATTTTTCATTGACTTGAACATCAATTTGTATAAACTAGAATCTATATTCTCATTATTGAAGATTTGACCCAACCCACTTATTTCAAATTAACAATTTACAAGTTTCTAAACAATGCAAATACTATCATTTAAAACATATGGAATCACAAGAAAAAGTAATGATTATCTCCTCTACCTCTCATTCTTTTAACTTTTTAAGGTTAAAATCGCGTTTATCTATTATATTCATCTATTAGTACTAGATAGAAAAGAACATTACACCTACTAGTATTACTATTAAAAATAAACCTACCATTCTCCATCTTGAAAATCACATTTTTTCAGATTATTTACTTTCTAAATGGAAAAAATCATCAATTTAACTTAACATATTTTTTGAAATATTATCGAATAAATCGGATTTACAATGTTCAACCACATATTAACGATACTGAATTCAGATGACCTATACTTTCATTAGCTCAAACTGTTTATTGATTACTGTGTATTTTTAAGTTTTCCAAATTCATGTGCGCTAACATCATTCTTTATCTGATCTTGTAGGCATAAATTCACTGTGCGAAAAATTAATTTCATAAATTTTTGGTGGTTGATGGCGGTGAATTTTCTTGCTGTCAATTGTTGACGGTGAATTTTCCATCCATAAATAAATTACTGATGGTAAATTTTCCTAGAGCTGATCTTGCAATACGATTCTTTGCAAATAATCCATGATACTTCTAAAATCGACGATATCCTTAAAAACATTCCACGGCTTTTCTTGATTGCCCAATTCGAAATGACAGAAGATCATAATGGAAAACGGATAATTTTTTTTTACAACGGAAATTGGCGAATGTCCATGAAGATCACACCTGAATAAATCGAGGTCGTTGAAGATATGGAGACTTAATTTGTCCTAATCGAAGAGTTTGAAAATGTTAATGATAAGTGGAAACTTTGAGAGATGCCGGGTCACACTTTGCAACACAACTGGATCTTCTCTTGCGTTCATCATACGCAGTCATAGAATTGCTCGGATTTCCTGTCAAAGTTTGTACAGACAGTACACATGCAATCCAACCTCCCTGGGATGAATTCCTGCTACGCGTTGCATGACCATTGCAGCTATCGTCACCACCAAACACGTAACTGTTCCTGTGATACCATCACTACAACTAGCAATCGCACCTTGGTGTGCAATGGGTATGCTGAAGAGGTGTGGAAGGTCAATTAGGGAAAGTTTTGGTCTATTTTTTGCATACAATTGTGTAGTACATGATGTCAATTGGTAGGCCATTTAGCAAATTATGTTGTTTATGCAACAAAGGTCTCAATGGAGAAGTGAGTTTAGAATCAACTATGCATCAACTTACAAAGGTCTCTTTTATGTCTTTCACTCTCTATATATTTGTCTCTCTATATCAAATGGCATGCTACCTTGAACATATCTATATCAAATGACATGCTACCTTGAGTGTAACTCCTCAAGGACTCACATGTCATACTTAGATTGTTGGCGTGAAACAACTAGTCGAAAGTTAGTTTTCCTTTTATCTATCTCACTTTCCCTTTCCATATCTTATATTTCTCTCTCATTCTCTATCTGTCTTGTCTATCCTCTCTCTTTCAATTTTTGTCTCCACCTCTATTCTTTGTCTCTATCTCTCTCTCTTTTTCTCTCTCTACAAATTTATCTCTTCTAGTATAATTTAACTAATTATATAATCATACACCTTTATACCATTTGGAATACAATTATTTGCCTTAGTAAATGTAGAGTAAAACTTACAAGTAATTCAAATGGATGGTTGTCTTGACTGACAAAACCAAAGATGTTTAAAATTTAACTATAATATTTATTTAATTTAATGTAATTTGCTAAAGGTTATTCATTTTTTTTGAAGTGAGGGGTATTTAAGAAACATGATTTGATTTTATTTTAGTTATTTAAGTAATTAAATTAAAGTTATTTAAAAAAAATAATATATGATAATATTTTTTGTAAGATTATTTATAAAAATCAATATTAAGTAAACATTACTTTGATAATAATCATTCATATATCTCATTAAATATGACATAAGATCTATAAATAATATTAAAAAATATATATTCCACTACTTGCAACTTATGCATGGAAAATAAAATATGAATTATAATATCATGAATTCTAATACAATACTCAAAACTATAATAAATAAAAATATTATAAATTATATAATTTTAAATTACATAAATAATAATAGAAAAAAAAATTTAACTCCTGTATTTTATTATTATAAATATGTAATTTTATCTAATGAATAATTATATTTTTAAATTATTAAATAATAATAATAAGATTTACATTATTATAACAAATATTTCTTTCTTATCACTTTTAAATAGAAATTATTTTTTATATTTTTAAAAAGGCCCTGTCATTATAACAAATATAATTTCAAAATTATTAAATAATAATAATTTATTAGAGATAATACCATTTCTATTATTAGAAATAATACATACTTTAAGGGCTTCAAATTGCCACCAAATACGAAATCAGAAGGTGATTTTCTTGTAGGATAAAATGAAACCATGATGTCAATCAAAACTACTCCAGTAAATCTCTTAGGCCTGTTAGGTATTTCTATGTAAATCTCTTAGTTTCGTCAGTTTTACAGCCACACAGCTAAGATTTGTGCTCGCATTATCTGCTTTTGACCAGTCTTCACTGCCACGGACTTTTGTAAGTTAGAAAAGAAGAGCAGTGAATGATAAGAAATCCGTGAATAGAAACTGTACAATATTCAACATCGGCAAATGAGGAGGATTTAAAAATTGACGAAAAACATTGGACGGGTCAGATTGATATAACTGTATTGCAAGTAATTATCAACCATTGATAGGTAAAAAGAGTTCGGCCATTTCCAAATATGATTCGCCTTCGGCGTAATTACGGGCCATAGGATTCCTCGCGAGTCTAATCTGCATGTTACACGTTCGGAAATTTGAGGCACTTTAGTCAAGGTCACAGGTCACTACAATTATTTTACTAATATGAGAATATGCTGCTTCGCTACCTATTATTTTAAGGTTTATTATTGTGGACTAGAAAAGCGAACTATGTTAATATTGAATGACTTCATTTAACTTGGGCTTTTTATTATTATAAATTATATATTAGGATATATACACTATTTTAATTTTTCAATATGTTGATGTCTATTTAGTTTTTATTTATTTTAGATTAAATTATATTTATAAAATAGTGTTTTGTTTAAAGTTAAAAATTTATATTTTTTATAATTGAAAAATCTCAAATATTATTTATATTTATCAAGATGGATATTAAAAGATACAAATTTTGTATGACATAAAAAGAATATTGTTTTAGGTATCAAACATATCATTCTCTTTTAATATAATTTATAGTTCAATCTCAATAAACATTAAACACAAGACTTTATCAATTCATTCATCTATCAATCCACCCACCTGTCAGTCCATCCATCCATCCATCCATATGTCTATCTATCTATCTATCTTTCCATCCATATGCATACGCATATGTATATGTATATGTATGCTATCAAATAACCTCCCATTTGATCTTGACATTCAAAGGTTTATTTTAAAGTCAATTATCAATCTCAATTTAAAACACTTAATTACTATTAGACTCAACCTCCATCATTGTTAATTTGAATCAAACATGAACAATTTGGCATCAATTTATTTCTTCAATCTCTTTCTTAATATCATAAAATCAAATTGGATGCCTAAATGCCATCATTAAATTTTAGTTCCCTCAATACAAATTAGGATCTCAATGTTGGTCTTCACAATAACACTTCATCAAACATAGATATATACCCAAGTTTTAAAATAATATATATTTTGAAGGTTATATGCTATTGTGCATCATTGTATGATATAAAGGTGTTAATTCACTAGAATGTGTGCATGATCTAATTCCATGCCTTTAGAATCTCAAAATTCATTTATCTAAGGTTTCATGTTTACTTAGTATCTTGTATATTAGATATCAATTTTTAAGTTGTGGTAGTCTAAGTAGTTAGTGTCAATAATAGTCCTATTTACTTTCATGGGTATAATTTAGGTTACCTTTATCCATTATGTGTAACAATGATGAAAGGTTTGTTAGTGTGCATTTTGATACACCTTATAGGAGATAATTGATACATATCTTGACTTATCAACAAATTTGTATTCAAATATTGTTGTATAGATGTAGGTGGTAAACTACACATGATTAAATATTTTAAATATTACGACCATATCCATCATCAAATTTTAGATGGAAACCTATTTTACATCCTTCATACATATAATATTTCTATTTTGCATATTTATTTTAGAACATGTCTTGGGTATTTGAAGTGTATTCCAACATGGAGTTATGTTATAAGGTAAAATAGGTATTGATTATCTCCTAGTTTGGACCATTATTTTCTCTTACCATAGATGTTTTGAAGCTGACTTATTATGGTTGTTATATGTTTGATGTTTAAACATTTCATCTTGGCCAACAAGGAGAGTCTTTTCAAAGCTTGTGGAGGATATAAATAAAATATCTATATTATTGCAAAGTGTGGTATGTATGTAATATACAAATATGTATGAGTATATGTGTGAGTGTGGAAGTGTGTTGAAGGCAGTGATTCAAAGGTATCAGAGTTTGGTGAGTAGAGGTTTTGAAGATATATGTCACTGTGAAGTGTTTTGTAGTGGTAATTGATCAACATTTCTTGTTAAGTATGTTGTACTAAGGTAGTAGCCTCTTTCAATAAGTGTTGTAATTTGTAGAGAGTTGTAGTCTTCATTTGGTTCAATCAATAAAAAAAAAAATTCAGGGAGTTGTAGCTTCCTTTAGGTTGTAGCCCATAAAACCTATTGTAAATCTTGTTTGATATGTGAGGTTTGATTTTCTATTGTGAAGGTAGGCTTGATATATATTAACATTGCATTGCATTTTGCATTAGTTAATTTGCATTCTAGGGTTTCAAATTTTTCATTAGTGAAAAGCTCATTTAGCTTGCATTATTACACTTAATTTCATTAAAAATTAGTAATATTTTGCATTTGCATCTCAGATTTGCATCAAAAAACATAAAAAGCATAAAATTCATTTCAAAAATTTCAAAAAAAATAGTAGCAGGAGTCATTCACCACCTTGGATGAATTAGTCCCTTTGCACAATTTACATTGCATTTTATGGCATTTAATCTTCATTTTTTGAGTTTTTGTTTGTTGTTCCTACATTTCTATTTTCCTTTCCATAATTTTTGTTTCAAGCAATTTATTCTTGTTCACTTACATTATATTTGCATTCACCCTCCATTTAGTAGCTTTTTCATGATTTTTTAGTATCTTATTGCTAATACCATAGTGAGAAAAGGTTTGAGACTCATGTCATCCTGCGATAACACACTCATTGTGGATCTTGGGTTATCTAGAGCTTCCACTCCTAGTATTGACACTAGTACACCATGCATGGATAATACCCTTAGCAACTCTTTGCCTTCAAGTAGCATGCAAGTTGAACGATGAAATGATAATATCTCGCAAGAGAAAATAACTAAAATCCATGAGGACTTAGAAAACCTCCAACATCAAGTAAGCCTCAAAAAATGTAAACTACTACAATTCCTACAATAGAAAACATCTATCGCATGCTTGAAAGTGAAGATGGCCTTAACATTATGACAAACATAGTTGAGATATGTGCAAAACATCTTCCTTCAACCTCTAGTGCTCCTACACTAACAAAAAAAATTGTAAACCAAGGAGGAACTCAAATTCCTCCTCCCTCAACAATAGCCTCAATACCTACCTATACCACTCCGTAAGTCACGACAACAATGCAACAAGTTAGTAATGTGATTCCTTCCTTAGGTATTCCTACTAGCATCCCTAGTTCCTATGTGGCATCACATGTTGTATCTTCTACCACATTACCACCTATAAGCATTCCATTCACTTGTCCTACCAATGCATACACTCCATCACCACTTTAACTTCAATCTCATACCAGTTGTAATGATCCTCTAATAATGCAACTTTTCCAAACTGTTTCATCCATGCAAAAGAAAATATCCACCATAAAACAAAATTAGTGCTAGAAGCAACCCATTTTCCTTGGAGATATTGCGAACACTGCCTTATGTAGTGACTTTTTCCTTGATGATAAATTGTTGTCAAAACTCTTTCCTCAATCCTTAAAAGACACTGCCTTGGAATGGTTTTCTTTCTTTATCAAATAATTCAATTTATTCATTCAATGAACTTGTTGATGCATTTGTAAACCATTTCCAAGTGCATAAGAATCCCAAGAAGACCTTGGCCGATTTGATGAGATGCAAGAAAATCAAGGAAGAAAAGATAATTGATTTTATCTCACGCTATCAATCACTTTATTCCCAAATCGATGTCAAGATCCCCAACCCACACCTTCAAAAGACATTTATAGAAAACTTGCAAACTAAAATTCAAGACAAGCTCACTATGATGAAATTCCCATCCTTCATGCACTTGTATACTACTCTTTGTGATTATCAAAATTTGGTTAATAGTCAAGATAGAAGGTCCACTTCTAGCCAAATTGATAGATCTAAGCCAACCAACCAAAACAATTCCCAACCTTTTAGAAATCAAAATAAAGGTTTCTTGCAATTCAACCCCCCTCAACAACCAACTTAAAACATCAACAACCAAGTAGTTGTTGTCAAAACCTTAGTACCCTTTAGTTATAGAAATTTGAAAAGATAATTCACACCTTTACCTGACACCCTTCATAACACCATGTTCCAACTTTTACAACAATAAATGATTACCTTGCCTCCCATCAATACACCCGACCCTAATAAGCCTTTACCCCTGAGCTTTAAATCAAATGCTTATTGCCACTATCATTGACAAAATGGACATGACACAGAACATTGCAAGCATGTTAAACATCTTGTGCAAGACCTCATTGATTCTAGTTATTTATCCATTGGAGGTGTTAGCAATCAAGACAATAAGTTTGTTGCCCCTCTGAGCCAAAACATGTAAATTTTCACTAATTTGATGCCTAAACATAATATTTTATTTGTCAAAGGTAGTGAAACTGCAAAGACTGATGTAATGAATGTTGATACAAATGATGAACATAATGATCCTACTCCAAATGATATCAATGGCAATCCCTTGGATGAAATGGTAGGAGTGATAGATGTCATCCCTCGCATGGGCCAACGTAAGAGTCCTCTTGATATTGCTTTCTCCTCTAATGATATAATTAAACATGCACTTGATGGTCCTCTCTACATAGCTGGTTGTACCTATGACAAACCCATTAATGGGATATTAATAGATCCCACCTGTGGAGAGAATTTGATCATTAAGGAGTTCTTAATCTTACATGAACTTTATCAAGATGACTATGATAAACTGAAAGCATGGATCAAGATGCACAATGGATTTGTGTGCCTTATGATAGGATCAATCACCCTACCATTACAAATAGGACCAAAAACATTAGATGTCACGTGCTCTATCATCTCATAGTTGGACCAACTTCATTTGAGGCTAGGCCATCCATGGATTTGCTCAATCAAATTCATTCCTTTGGTTGTGCACAAATGCTTAAAGTTTCCATTTGACAATGAAATATTCACCATTCACCATTGAAGCTTTAACCTCTTGTTTTCTAAAGGAAACTTTTCCTTAGAATCCTTTTGGCCCAAGCCCATGGAACCTATCAAGCAACAAGAAGAAATTTTTTTCATATCTTACCAAAAATTCAAAGCAAAGAAGATAGCAGAGTTATCCCTCAAAAACATGTCCCCCTCTACTTCCGCACCTCCCATCCTTGATGAAACCATGCTTGAACCTAAAAAAGAACCAAACAACCAAGACCAATGAAAAATAGAAACTTCACCTACATCATCCAAAATACCAAGAGACAATGAAAATAACTCCATCATACCTCCTAGAATAAAACAAGTTTACAAAGAAAAAGAGAAAGTGGATGAACAACCTCCTATTGTTTCTTTTGTTCCACCCCTTAGGGAAGAAAATCAACCTATGGTTGATCAACCTATTCTTTCACAAACGCAACTTGAAAATAAAAACAAAAGAAAAAAAGGTGCTAGAGAGCGTAGGTGTAGACATCATGCCCTTTCTCACAAGTTGAATGAAGAAGTAACCAAAGAAAATAAAAATCCAAACTTGATTGAAGCAATGAATGATGACCCTCCTCCCCAAACAAAACAAAAAGACACAATACAAGAATCACAACAAGAGATGAACACTTTGATTCACATTGTCATTCGTCCTCCTATTGTGATTAACTTGGATAATGATGAGGAAACAACTAAAATTGACGAAGAGGTGCATAATTAATTGAACACATTGTTTTCCTCTTCCATGAGCTTAAATGAAAAATTGCCTATGTCGAGTGATGAACCTAGTACTTCTCCTAGTTCAACACTTTCCCTTGTCCCTTTGGCTAGCTGTCCGCTTTTGGTATACAATGTACATGATTAGGAGGCAAATGACTTGCTCGATAGTTGACTTGCATTTTCCTTACTAGTATTTTCCTTTTCTTTTTTTCTTTTTCTTTTGTGTGATTGCATGTGTTCATTGTGATCATCTTGTAATGTTATGTTTGATGTTCTCTCTCTTTGTGAAATTCCTCTATTTGTAACTTCATTTTTCTCTATGTTGTGCATCAGTTTCACCTTTATTATCTTTTTCTTGTGTTTCCTTTTGGGGATGACACAAGGCATTGAGACATTCATGTCTCCTTCATGTTGACCCAAAACCTTTTCCTTTTTCTTTCGCCTTTTCATTTTTCTTATGTTTTCCTTTTGGGGATGACGCAAGGTGTCAAGACACCCTATTTCTCTTGCATGTTGACCCAAAAGGTTTTTCTTTGTTTTCACTCTCTTTGTGTCATTCTTCCAGTTTTGTGTATTTTGGGAATGATGATAGTTTTGAGCTCTCTAAAAATAATGTAGCAAAGAACATACTTACCCAAAATCCACAAATCCCTTATTTGTTTGGTGATTTCATTTTGGGGGAAACCCCTTTCTTTTCTTTTTCTCTTGCATGAAGCAGCCTCACTCAAAAATATATGGCTTGGCATAGGACTTTCCAAGTAGGATCTCATGTCTTCTTTCTTGTTACCATTTTTCATTTGCTACTTTAATGTAATTTATCACAGCATGGTCTTTAGAAATTCTTTTAAAGTAGGGGCATACATTGGAATTATTCTTTTGCATTTTTTACTTTTTCTTGGTTTTAAGTGTACCCTTCTTACTTCATACAATGCATTTTTCACTTTGTGGATGACATAGAGTGTGATGTCCTTAATGAACATGATCTATCTTAGGATATTGCATTCCTCTTAGTGGCCAAATGTAACACACTACATCCCCTAAGTTGTGAATCTTCTATTCTTTGATCAATCCTCTCTTGGAGACATTAGGCACAATGTTCCCTAAGTTAATACCTTGCATGAACTAATCAAGACTCCTTCGAACATTCTTTGCATGTTGAATTTTGCATTTGTTATACGGCCACCTTTCATAAAAAAACTTGCATGCCTATGGAGCCACTGCATTTTTTCATGAGCTCCAAGCACACAAAGTTTCGCTTGTCTCATGAAGCTTGAAAGACCATTTTTCTTTTTGTGGTACCTTACTAAAGTTATCAGGAGGTATATCTTTGGTATGGTTGAGCAAGAAGCCCAATCTTAGGCATGAATTTCCCCATAGCCACCTACGTGTGTGTGAGTGCATACCAGCCATGACTGTATGCTTCTCACCTTTTAAGACTTCTCACTTGGTGGGCAGCCATAAGTTTTGTCACCTCAAAGTGAGTATGCAATTTTCGGGCAAACAACCTATATCTGATCCATATCATGTTGGACAAACGGTCAAATCTTGATCTAATTCTTTCTTTTCCTTTTATTTTTCTCTTTTTCATCTTTGGCATTGTATGCTTGTGCCTTGTTGTTGTTCTTGATATCATTTTCATGTTTGTTCCCTTGTGTTTATGTTGGTTTGTCATGGGATCCTAATCCTAGGGGCTTGATCACCCCTCTTGATCATTTCCATCTCATCTTGATGCATGTTAGTCTACTTTAGTGTGAGTTTGAATTAGGTTCATCCTCTCACTAAAGTGGGGGCTAAATATGGACACCAAAAAAGTAACCCTTCTTCTTTTTATGTCTCATTTGGGCACTCCTTGTGATTTTGGCTTAATTTTTCCTTGATTTATTATTGTAATGTGGATAAAAAATTCACATTAAGTCTTGGGCCTTTGTGAAATAAAAGGATTCAAGTGGTACCTTACCTAAGTGTTGTAAAGTGTTGTAACATACTTTCAGACTTTTATAGGGTCTCGTTAATAAACTAACCTATTTTTATCATTTATTGAGCCTTGTTTCAAAGTGATGTAAACTTTTGTAACACACTTTCACATTTTTCTAGGCTTATCATTAATAATTGGGATTTCTTATGCTATAATTGGCCACATTTTGCATCCACAAGACTTATTTATGTGTATTTTTGAGAATAATCCCAACAAATATCATTTAAAGCAATAAAATCCTAAAACCCACCTTAAGTGCCTAATGTGGGACTCATTCGCCATTTTGGGTGAATGAGTCCCTTTAGGTGGGACCCATTCACTCAAGGTGGTGAGTGAGACCCCTTTAACTAAAAATTCTAGTTGGTTTTTATTCTCCAAGATCTAAGGTTAGCCTGTGATGGTGTAATTTTGGGAATTATTGCATAATTGAGTATAAATACAAGGTTCTTTCTCTCATTTCATCCTAACCTAGCATTCAAGTATTCATGCATATAGTTTACAAGAGCATTTGAGCATTCATAAGATAATTGAAGGCATTTCAAGAGCATATTATTAGGCATTCAAGAGAATTTTCAAGTGTCTTCCATCATGTCAAAGATTATTTGCATCATGTTGTTTTAGAGCTAAAAATTATGGTGTAGGATTTGTAAGCATTGCATTCAAGATCCATCAATATCAAGCTAGAGTTCAATTCATCATCTATTGGAGCCATTATTTATATGTTTACAACATCTTATTGCAAGGGTTTGGTGAGTTGTAACATTGTCTTATGTTCATTCATCATTCTCTATTCTATTTCATTCTATTTCAAGGGTTTAATTACCAACAAGGGGTTTGACAAAGGAAAACCCCTATTCACTAACCCCACAACATTTTTCCCTCTTCTTGTGTGTGATTTGTAGGGCTAGGTTGAAGATTTACCAAGAAGTTAAGATTGGAAAAGTGGTAAAAGAAATTCAAAGTTGTCAAGGTCCTAAGAGAAGCTTGGAGAAGGACTATAGATTGAATTCTACAGTCTCAGACCCGAATCTGAATCAAGAACAACAGAGCAGACTGAGGGCCACAATTTCCTATTTTGAATTTCTAGAAATCTAGAGGTCAACTGATTCACCACTATTGCTGAATGAGTCCCATTGCCCAAGACTAAACATGAATTTTGCATATCTGAGTACCCTTCTTTTGAAACTTGTTCTAGCACATTTTTCCCAAAACTAGACTAAGTCACCTAGCTTGGTATATGAGTCCCAGTAAGCATCAATATCAGAATTTTCAAGATTCCAGAGCTCCATTCCATCTCCAACAAGTTTCCAAGTGCACATTTCAAATTTCATAGTTTTCTGTTACATTTTACTTCCATTTCTATGTGTTTTTGCATATTACATTGTGCTTTCAAACATTTTGTATTTTCCAAGTTTACACTCGGTGGTGAACCCATTTCTTGTCCCATTCATCCCCAAGTATATCTTATATTCAGATCTCTCACATCCTTCATTGAGTTTAGATATCTAAGGTATTCTTGAATGTGAACATTGTGAAATCGGATCCCTTTCCTCCTTGCATTCCATTTTGTGGACAAGGAAGTGAAGCATCCATTTCCAGTGTCCACATTATGATTTTTATTTTGTTTCATGTTGTGAATTATTTCATGAGGTTTTGATAGTACAAAAGAAGTAAAATTAGAGAATTGAAATGCATGTGTTTCAAGCATAATATGAATTTTAAGAAGAAAATTAATAATATTTATGTTGCATTTTTATGATCCTCTCCACAATTTAGAAAACTCCACCTTATTAGCTTTATGATAGGCATTGGAAAATTTCTAACCATCTTTGCAACTACATGTTGAAGACTACTCTAGCAATAATTCATCTTTCTCTGCTTCATATTTAAATTCCTCATCCAATATTAATGAAACATATACAAATACTTATCATACATTTTGTGCAAGAGATCCATAAAATAGAAATTGGGAAAAATGTAACAAATGACCTATTAATCCTAAAATATACAATATAAAATCATCTATAGTCTTGGGAGGTTTCATGGAATTGACATTATTTCTCATTATCTTTGATCTTTCTAAATTCATCTATTATTTATACTTTGATGAAAATCCTTCTTTCTTTATTTTTCACACCATATTTTATTTACAGAAGGACATCCATGCATTTACCTATTTTTCTAATAATATTTTTTCCCTCTCTTCCCACCAATGCACAACATACTCTCCACACCCCTCTTAATATGATGCCTATTCCTGATTAATTGTTTTCCTACTATCCTACAACGAGGGATGTGAAACTAAACTTTAGGGTTGAAATCTTGATTAATTTCTATAGTGAATTTTTTTGGAAAGGTCCAATTCAATAATTTTTGTCATACATTCTAGATGGAAATAGAAGAAATTTTCAAACAAATTGTTATTGTTGAGATCAAATAAACGTAAGGATGAGATTATATAATAAGTTACATAAAATGACTCATTTAGTTTATTTTAGTGAATGAAAATGATTACTTGCTTTGATAGTCCACTTGAAGAGCTCCATAAAATATTTCGTCTCAGTGAGTTATTGAAACAATACAAATTTTTAAGGTAGAAGAAACTTCTTCTACAATGAGTTAGAATGATTTCAATATTGTTTTTAGAGACATATAAAATAATCAGTTTGGACATGTATTTGAATATACCATATGAAAGTTTCCAAGATTAATAGCATGTTGCACAATAATTCTAGAGTGTGAGGGAAATAAAAGATTTAAGATTTGAAATCTAGAAGAGAAATAACTAGTTAATGAAATCACTATAATAAAAGTACAAATGAGAGAGAAAGGTGAACCTTACCAAAAAAAAATAAATAACAATTGTACTTAACACCTTGTAAGATTTGTGAAGGATCCTAGAATGTTGTCACTCCCATTGTTAGATTCACATTGACATTTCCAGGATACTCCAGCCATCACAAATCTTCAATTAATAAGCTTAAATACATAATCTCTAAATCTACACGATCAAGAAAAATCATGCTAGACAAGTTGCCAAGCTAACTTGGGATCTGACTAATAAAAATTCATATCTTCCAACCTCAAAAGTGTTAATCTCTTGAGGGTCTAAAGATGTCAGGAGATGGAAAACCCATAGAAATAAATTTCTCTTAGGTTGAGGTACTCCAAACTCTAGAATTATAATTATATAATGAAAAAATTTCTACAGACTATTTCAAACCACATAGAAAGAGCACTTTTAATCCTATTAAGATCCAATATCCATACAAACCAATTGATCAATGTGCTTGTGACACATGACGGTCCTCCATAAATAATAATATAAACATTTGGGCAATACCAACCAGTCATACAGATCATGCAACACTCATTTAAAATAATTTATTATGGAGGGCTTCCCACAAGCACTAATAGGTTCCTCCCATGGGCAACAACTCCCATCACCCAAAAAATTCCTTTATCCCTCTTCAAATTGTCTCACTATCGATAGTTTCAAAAGGAGGCTTCCTCTATATTGAATTGGCTTTAAAATCATGAGTATTTACAAGAGCCTTAAACACTGAGTCGTATTCCTTGAATTTTCAGCTACAACCAAACTGTTGAAAACGTAGAAAGTATAAATACTCTGAAAAAATTGATAATTTTCAATGTCTTTGTTAATGTGCGGAAAATTATGGGAAACTTGAGGAAGAATAATGTTGAAAGGATTTTTAATGTGTGCAAAATTTTAGTAGTTAAATAAACAAAATTCCAGTATTAATTGAGTTTTAACAAAATTAAGCACTGCTTTTGATGGACTTCCGTGTAGGATTTTATTTTCTACTTTGTCATCTATGAAAGATGTTGGATTTAAATTTTTTAGTATTTGAAAAATCCTAATAAGTAATTGAATATTTGCATACCATGATAATTGAGTGTCAATTTTAGGGGTGCACTATCATGTTTTTTACTCACTACATTAGCAAAGTGAGACCAATAGTAATTTGAAAATGAAAATTTATTCTAAAATTTGGTATCACTGAATTGAGTACTAAAATCATGTAACAGTCTTCCAAGGGCCATTTTCCTTGTCGAAGATTTGTTAGGTATTGATTTTATATTGTTCAATAATGTCGACAAATATCAAGGGGAGACATCGGTTTTTTTTTCACAAGGAAAAACACCAAATCAAAATTCATAAGATTCGTGATTATGAATCATACACTTGATCTATACAATAACATATTCATCTTACCTACCATCTAATTAACGTTGTTCTTTGATTTTGATTGTCAATTATCTGTAATGCCCTGCCATGCAACCCCAAATATTAAACGATATAATCACAAAATCCACATGACCTCACAATTAAACCAATAAGTGGGGGAACCAAACAAAACAATTAACAAAACAAAATAAACCATACTGACAGTGTAACAAGGTGTGGGTGCTTATCCTCATCTAGGATGATGGCAAGGTTGGAAATCCTTCTTGTCAACTTTATATTCCACATCATAACCATTGGGTTGTACGAGGCTCGTCCAATCCTGCCAGAGCAGGTGGAGTCGAAGCTTGGTACCTGCAATCCTGCATAAAAAAAATCATTTTGTACAACATATATATCAAACACACCATGAGAGAAATTCATAGCGTAGTAGGGCGAATGTGAGCGAGTGATACTACGTCATCCCTCCCACCAAGACCACATATAGTAACCACAACATAATCACATCATAAAGTAATCACTGATTAACAACATAACATGCATAGTACAATGTCTATCTTAACCAATTTAATCCAATCACATTATACTTAAATCAATATTTTTAATGTCATGTAATACATTTTTCTATGTAAAACCTTCTACTTAATTCATTATTCAACGCTTAATCTCACAACATAAGCGACACAAGATCATATTTTATGCCTTTCAAAAATAGAAAACACAATTTTAACACATCAAAAGCACAAACTTTCAAGTTAAAAGCACAAAATCAGCACTAACACTCTCAAATTCACTTCACCACAAGGCAACAAAAGGGTAACACAAGGGTCCAAAATGCATCCCCGATGGTACGGATATCGGTGCATTGCGCACTACACT